>JARKIF010000039.1:0-510992 GCA_029378245.1 Roridomyces roridus | reverse complement strand
TCGTCCGAGGGTAAGTGGAGTACATCTCCATCTTGTCTACGTTCATACCGATACTCGGAAGCTGCTCGATGAATCCCGGGATGAGGGGAGTACGCGAAGGCCGTTGAGTTGAAGTCTACCGATGGTTTGAAGTTTATGTAAGCTGAATAAAGAACGAAGAACGAAGGACTAACAAAAGACTCAACCCGCCTTCCCTCTTTTCGCTCCACGCTCATACACCACAGGGTCGTACCCTTTTTGTTTGAGCAGGAGCGCGAGGACTGGACCTGCGACGCCACAGCCTACGATGATGACTTTGGTTTGGGGCATTTTAGAGTGAAGGGAAACACGGGGATCCGATTGGCACAGTACTTATACCCAGACTGTGTGATTCAGAAGAACTTCGGAACCGGCTTGCGCGGAGGCGTAGGGAGTTCATTCATTTCATTCGTACATCTTGCTAATTTTACACAAAGAGGTTGCAGAGAGGCCGCATTCACCACTTTTCGTGCGCCGGACGAACTACAGACTAAAATTAGCCTCGATGTGGAGAAAAAATCAATAGCACTCACGGTCAAGCTCCCAAGTCCAGGCAGATCTGTCCTGATTGACGAGATACAGGTAGACACCGCGATGGCGTCCGGGCTGAGTTTCAAGTTCGGAGTCGGATTCTCGCTTCCCGAGCTGGGTTGCCCTCTATCGCCACGCGTGTTTCCAGTGGCGATACCTGCATGAATATTTGAGAACCAGAACGGAAAAGGAGAGAGAAACACCAACCGCCGTCAATAATGGCCTGAAGAAATTAGCATCCAAAAGGAAGAATTCGAGAGAGAAAAACTCACATGGGACACATGAATACTGCTTCCCAAACTCCTTGGCCAAACTCTGGCTCAAAGCCCTCACCGCGAATTTACCCGCCGCAAATGCGCTCGTAATCACATTCCCCCTCAAACTCGCCGTTGCGCCCGTAAAGATCAACGTCCCCCTCGCCCCATTCGCCGCGATCTCATTCTTTTGGAACGCAGTAATCGCAGCGCGCGAAAAAGCAAACCGCCCTCGCTGTTGACCTTGCTAACCTCGCGCACATCTTCGTCTGTGACTATCGAGGAAATTCTTCCAACACGCCCGTCCTGCGTTTGAAGATGGCTACCGTCACGGCGTATTCAGGCGCCGGATAGCGAGCTTGTACGGCAGCGAAAGCGGCGGTGCTGTCGTCTGCGCCGTAGGAGGCAATAGGGAACGGGGTGGCCTCTGTATGCCTTTAGAGGAAGAATGAGGTGGGGGAAGCAGCACGCACAACGCCTCCATCATCCTTGATGGACTTTGCCAGCACGTCGAGTGCTTCAGGGCCCCTCGAGACGAGGGCGACGGTGTACCCCTCCTTTGCAAACAACCCGCCTGTCCGATCTCTGTTCAGCGTGCGATGAAGACAAGAACGCTGAAAGCACTCACGCAACCGCTCCACCCGTCCCCGATCCATTCCCGATACCAGCAACGACAGCTACAGAGGCGGGCATTTCTTGTTTCTTGTGGTGGTGAGCGAGTGAGAACTAGATTTATATACTTAGACAAGTCATTCTCAGTCAGCAGGTCGGTCTTGGAGTGGCTTCGATTACAGAAATTGTGTAGTCACAAAGCAAAAGGATGACGCGATCCCGTGCAAGACCGATTGACAATTGGGCTTCTCGGCGCGTCCGACTCGGTGGGCGCGGAACTGGACGGCAAGACGCGCGTACTCCGTTTTAGTGCAGCCAAACTGGGATTGAGACAACGAGACACCCTGATCCCCTCGACTCTCGAGATGACCTTAGACTGAGATGACTTGAACTTCTAGTATTGTCGTATATATACAGTGTGCTCCGGCTATGAGCGAAAGCAAATGGATGTAAAGAGTCCCTTCTATGCTACAATTTTACCCGCCAAGCAGTCAATGGCAGCCCTAAAAAGTACCGCAATCAGCCCCCAAAGTAAAACGGCGGAAACGGGCTCAGTAAGTACTCACCTTGCAGCCGCCACGCAGTCGGGATGGTGTACAACACCATAAATATCACACCAAAGGCAAGACACGCCGTCGAGACAAAGTAATACCCGTCTCGGATGACCAGACATTCTCCGCCAATGTCCGCGCACAGCTTCTTGCCCGCTTTCGACACGCACTCGGTCGCAACTGCCGTTTCATTTGTGAGCCATTGAAGGAGAATGAAGAGAGAAACGCACGCTCTCCAAAATAGTCCGCGTCGTCTGCGATTTGACACGTCGCGATCGTGTACATGTCGACGCCTGAGCATCATTTAGCACGCGCTGCAGATCAATGAAACCTCGACTTACTCTTCAGCACGAACCACTTGGGCCACATCGTCCCAATATTCGAGAACGTATTCAAGAGCTATCACGTGATGAGATTCGGGACTCGAAGAAAAGATGTGGCTCACCGTCATGTACGTCCCACCAATGACCGGGTCCGATATACGGGTGAAGAACGCTGAGCTCCCGACAAACTGAATCGTCCTATGGAAAGAATCAGCCAAAGCACCCTGGCCCAAGACCCAGACCCACGAAGTAAAAGACGTCAAAACCGTATTGACGACCAAAAACACGAAAAAGGCCGGGGTCACCGATTTCGGGAACCAATAAACGATGAGCATCGCCGTGAATGCGAACAGCATGCGAGGCCAAAAGGTATACAGCCACGGCCTCAGCGGATATTCGCCCCGCGACCAGCTCCCAACAAGCCACCCTCCAACAATCTGAAATGGAAAGTTGATGAGAACGGCAACAGCCAGATCCTCGCGCTTGAGCCCCTTCTCAACCATCTTGAGCGAAGTTGCCGCGTCGTTAGCTGCGAACCCGATCTTGCCAAACACAAACATGATCATAAGTGCTTGGACGTCTGTATCAACGGAGGTCAATCGAGGGTACGGGAGAGGCCGAGGGTACGCACGCCGCATCTTGCATATATTCCAAATCTGCTTGTATACCTCCTTGATACTGATGTCCTTTACAGGTTCCGCGCGCTATTCCCGGTCAATTAACGAAAAGTAATTTCCGCGCGATGACGCACCTCTTTCTTGAAGAGCAGCCAGATGCTGACGCTATACGACACCAGACACCAAAACTTGAGATACGCAGCCAGCGTGAGCCGCGGGAGACCCCATTTAGATCTATAATACAGGGGTTAGCAACGACGGAGGTCGCGGATGGGGTGACCTACGCTATAGCCTCGCTATTCAAAGCGAGGAAGACCGTATAGGAAGTAAAGTATCCCGAGTTGAGGCCAATGGTCTGACACGTTGACGCGTAGGATAGGTTTTCCGGTGACAGTAGCGTCAGGGCCCAGCCGTCCACGGCGATATCTGCAGATTCATGAGCGGACATAGCGCACTCCGGAGAGCACTCACCCTGTGTCGCGGAGAAGAACACGAGAGCAGTGAATACATTCGTGAGGTGGGTGACATGCTGGCTCGGCTGCGGAGGCAAATGAGATGAATTAATGGACGCAAAGTGCGACGTACATCGTCCATTAACCGCTGGATATTGTGTGATATGTATAGCATCTACAGCTCGTCAGCAAACGCTCTCACAGCCAACTATCCCGCGCTCACCAACGTGCCTATAGTCAATTGCATAGGAATAATCCACGACTTTCTCCGCCCAATAGACGAAAAGAAGACGGAATCCACGATCGGGGACCATAAAAGCTTTAATGAATACGGGTACCCAGAGAGTGCGAACGTCGCCAGCTGAGAATACGAAAGCTGGTTTTGGAGAATGAAAGGCATCGATCCTACAATGAAATGAGCCCTCGATCTCATCCTGCGGTAGAATGACGCACCTAAAGCGAGGCCGAGCTTAATGACCCCGTCAGCCGGAGCCTCCACGAGCAGTAGGAACTCACGGGAATGCCCTGAATGAGATCTGCTTCCCGTCAGCTACTGAGAACAGTCTCGAAGAGAAAATGACGCACAAAGAATACAAAGGAGAGCCATATTGCATTTCTCCTCCCAGGATATGGGCGGTGGGGGCATCCCGGGGCCATAACCCCCAAACCCATCCTCCAAGACATCCGCCTCATACTGCCTCCTCTGCTCCTCCCCTAGCAGCGTAATCTCATCCTCGTCCCCGAGCTCATCCTCGGACTTGCCACCATAGCTCACAGCCGATCGAGGCGTGCGGGGTGCAAACGTCGACGTCCTCGGTGTGAAACTGAAACGCGCCGTCCTCGGTGTGGCGAAACTGAAACGCGCAGTCCTCGGGGTGACGAAACTAGCCGTCCGCGGCGTAGCCGCAAATCTAGGAGTACGTGGCGACCCGAGGGCAAGATTCTGCAAGCCAGTGGAAGAAACCGAAAGAGTGTCGCCCAGGACTGGCTCCATTCCAGTGGGTCAGTGTGGGGGCGGAGGAAAAAGCTTCCGTTACGACAACTGTTGTCCGTCTTGAGGTAGTTCTGCGGCAATCACGTTGGGAGACATTTCTGCGATCACTCACCTGACGTGACCGTATATGGGTTGCCAGCGACGGAGCTCAAAAATAGATTTGGGTGCTACAACAACCAACTGTTACAATTCTTACTGCCCTGAAAGTGATTCATCAGTTATACGCGTCCTGTCGGGCGGGAGAGAAACACTTGCCTTTGATCTCGGTTTTAACGGCCGGGGTGCGCTTGCTCGCTGGCTTCTTGGCCCGGCTCCGTTTGGGAGAATCTGTCAGAGCATTGAAAACGGGAATCGGGGGTGCTACTGGAATGGGAGGAGGGAGCGCAAACGCGGCCATACGCGCGTATATGGCGGCAATTCCAGCACCGCCAGCAGCAACTCCTAATCCAGCACCACCAGCGCCGGCAACTCCCAACCCAGCCCCACCCATGATCCCGAGTCCAGCAGCCGCTGCCGGAACTCCCCACCCAGCTACACCCGGACCCATAACACCACCCATTCCATATGGATCGATTGGCGACTTGAATTCTACGACATATCGGGGAACCACCAGATCGACATACTTGACCACAAACACGCCAGTCCCAGGGCCTTGCGACCACGATTCAAACTGGCTCTGCGTCAGTGGAGGCGGACGGTCTTGGCTCCCTGAAAAAAAGACCGATAAAAATTGACGAGTATGTGAAGATGACGGACGCTGACTTAGGGGTGTGCTACGCCCAGTGATCACTGCGATGTATTAGTCTTGAGCCAACTGTTTCGTAAAGCGACCTACCGCGGCACATGAACATTCTGGTGCCACCTTGTGCATACGCCATCGAGGTTGAAGACTGTTCAGCCAGGTATACGCCTACTCCGCAGGCAGCTCCGTTAGACATTCTAGCACCTGGGGTCACTCCAGGGATGAAGAACCCGCCCTGGCCGTCGAAGTCAGGATCGGCGACGGAAACGAATCGTGACGCACCTCTAAAATGGGTTTGATATTGGCCGCAGCCGTCCCGTGGAAGAGATTTCTCTCTGTCACGTCGACTCCGCGCGATTTGAGGAGTTCTTTGGCGGCCTCGAAACGGGCTTCGAGTTTTGCATTCACGAACCAATGGACTGATACACATGGGAGTAAGTAGACTGACGAAGAATTGGGATTGAACTGACCATTCTTGACCTTCATGCCCGTGCCCTGCTCAAAGTCGCGCTTGACCTCCTCGAGACTGTGCCACCCGTAAGTCCACATTTACAAGACAACTCTTCGAGACTTACTGAGCGGCATTATCCGGATCGTGGTCGCCCTCAATGGTATTCCCCTCCGCGTCTATCGCGACGTGGAAGAGGATTCCATCCTCTGGGACCTTGCCCTCCTTGAGCTTCTTCCGCTTGATCGCCATCTTGGCGTCCATCTCCTGAATGCGCGCAATGAGCTTCGTGCTCTGAGCATCAGCCTGCTCTCGCTTTTTGCGCGCTGCCGCATCTTCTTGGTCCCATTGTTTCTGCAGGGCCGCGGCAACAGCGGCATCGTCGTCGTCATCCAAGTCGATGACCGCGGAAGGCTCTCTAGCTTTGGACTTTTCTTGCTTCCTGGACATCTTGGGTGTCGGTTCGACGATTTCAATGTCGGAATCATCGTCAGCGGGAGGCAGAGGACGTTTCTTGGCCTTGCGCGGCGTCGGTGTATTGAGGATGTTGGATGGACCCACTGAGGCTCGTAGGGTCTTCTTGTGTGGGGAGAGAGGTTCGACGATCTCGATGAGGTCCTCTGCATCTTCTACGTCACTGTCGACCCAGATAATGGGAGGCATTGGGGATGGCAGAAAAGGGGTCAAGTCAGGTGCCACGTTATTGTTCTGTGTTGACGCGACCGATGCCAAACAGGTGACGCATCATTCCGCTTTTGACTCCAACCACGATGTCTGATTATTTCCCGCGCAATGTACGTCGGGGGCCGAGATGCTTCCCGCCAAGGTACGCTGGAATTGACATAACGGCAGGTAGAAATTCTCCAATTCGATCAAGTCACGGGCAGCCTCACATGTCCCTTGCGTCCATGTGTGCGCGAGAAATATATTCCAGAATGCAACCAGGATGCAATTTTCAAGGTCAATATCTCTTCAGATTATCGTCATTTGGGGCTATAAGGACCATCCCAATTCCCATCCAAAAATCGAGAAAATCTAGCGGGCCGTTGAACATGTTTCCCGGATTCTCAAGAATCACTTGATGTGCTCTCGACTTCTTCTTATGACGTGCGCTCCCACCACAGTCACATAAATTGAAACTCTGGCCAGACGTTCGTTCTAGCACCCCCAATGTTGCTGCATCTCGTATCTCTCATACCACTCTGTGCGGCCCTCGCCCCAAGCGGCCCATGGGACGCGTTCAACTATGCACCAGCCTCGAAAATAGTCAAACCCGTCTCCGTCCGCTCCATTAGCGGCACAGTCCAAGGCGCCCAAGGTCTAGTTCAGAATTCCAAAGCACAAGCCACGTTTTCCGGCAACAGCTCGTACGTGGTTCTCGACTGGGGAAAAGAAGTGTGTCTTGCAGTATCCAATACTTATTCGAAACGCATGTTGACTGGAGAGTATCTAGGTCGGGGGTATTCTCTCCCTCACGATCAACTCCGCAACCCCCTCCTCCCAATTTTCACTCTCCTTCACCGAATCCGCTGAATTCATCAACCCGGATGCCTCGGACGACTCCTGCGTAGTCTCTCCCTTTCAAAATTCCGACGGCGTCCAATCTTTCCGGGCGCCTCTTAAGAAAGGCCTCCTCACGCAGACAATTGGACAACAGCGAGGCGGCTTCCGTTTCCTTACGATCGTCTCGAACAGCAAAGACTCGCTCACCATCTCCAACATCACGTTGGCCCTGACTTTCATGCCGCACTGGGATGATCTGAGAGCATACCCGGGCTATTTCTTTGCGCCGGATCCGGGGTTTCATGATGTGAATTTCTTGACCAAGCTTTGGTATGCTGGTGCGTGTTGGAAGTCCAATTCCCTGAGTTTTGTTGTTGAATGGTATTTCAAAGGCGCGTATACGGTCCAAATGAACACAATCGATTCTCACCAGGCTCGGCAGCAGCCTTGTCCTGCGGGAGGTGAGTCAAGATTTGATTGAGCTTGGATGATTTGAACCAGGTTTTCAGGTGGATGGGCGAACAACGCGTCGGGAGGCCCTGTGGACGGTCCAATTCTCGTCGACGGAGCTAAACGAGACCGGTATGTTTTTATTGCAATCAAATTGAGAGACCAACGCTGAGCGTTCGGTATTGCACAGGAACATTTGGCCAGGAGACTGCGGTATTTCAACCCACACCGAACTCGTCGCACTCAACGACCTGGAGCCCACCAAGAACGCACTCACCGTCATGTTCAGCACACAAGACCCCACCACCGGTGCCCTGCAATACTCCGGTCCTCCTATCAACGCGCACGGCAGCGACACATACATCTCCTGGTCTCTCATCGGAACGCACAACTACTTTTTGTACACGGGCGATTTGGCATTCGTCAAGACCGTGTGGGCGAATTACACGCTGGCCTTGTCATTTTTGGAGAGTCAGGTGGACGAAACAGGCTTGGCCGACGTGCCTACTGCGTTCGAAAATGATTGGGGTAGGGATGGAGGGGCGGGACATAATTCGGCGTTTAACGCTCTTTTATATCGGGTCGGTCTTGTTCATTCGTTCTTTTTTTGTTGTGGGGACTCACCATTTCGTCAGACATTGATAACTGCGGCTGACCTTGCCACGCATCTCGGCCAGACCTCCCTCGCGTCCGCGTACCTTGCCAACGCGACTTCCATTAAAGCAGCGTACAACGCCATCCTGTGGGACGCCAGCGCCGGACTGTTCCGCGACAACGACGATCCCGAGAGCATTCACCCGCAAGATGGGAATTCTCTGGCCGTGGTGTTCAACCTCACCACCTCGGATGCGCAGAATAAAGCCATTAGCAAAGGACTTACGCAGTTCTGGACGGATGTATGTTCTCTTCTCTGAACCAACAACCATGACTGATCAGGTTGAAGATTGGACCGCTTAGCCCGGAACTCAATGATACAATCATTCCATGCGTAGGTGGCTTCGAGGTGCAAGCGCACTTCATCGCCGGCGAAGGCGAGCGGGCGATTGATTTGCTAGAACGTGAATGGGGATACATGCTCTACACGAATCTGAGCGTACAATCGACGCTCCTCGAAGGGTTCACGAAGAACGGATCTCTGGGGTGAGTGAGACACACTTTGCTGTGCATTTACTAAGAATTGCCAGATATCGCGCCGCTGCGGGATATGATTTTGATCACACATACACCAGCCATGCGCACGGATGGGCAACAGGACCGACGCCAGCGCTTTCGTTCTACGTTCTCGGCATCCAAGTCACGTCTGTTCAAGGCGCGACATGGAGCATCGCGCCCGTACTCAGCGGGCTTCCCTCTGCTGAGGGTGGGATTAGCACCGGCTTGGGATTCTTTGGCGTCAAATGGACGGCTACGAGCAAGAGTCTGACTATCGATATTCAGACGCCGGAAGGGACGCAGGGAGTGGTCACCTTGCCTGGGAGTGGGCCCATAACGGTGAACAAGAAAATTCAACCAACCGCGAGCAATTCGGTGGAGTTGAAGGGCGGGAATTTCACAATTTCACGCAGTTTGTAATATGTATATTTTTGAGCAAAACATGGCATTACCGCCGCAATCTGTTGAATCAGCGCGGCATTTGAAGACCGTCGACGCGAGCGCGTTTAGGTCATCTGACCGAGTGCATCAATCAATCAATCGCGAGCACCGCCACATTACCTTCTTTTCCTCCACGGCCAACCCGAGTCTACCAACGGCTTGTGACATGCAAGGAATCTCTGTGGAAATTATCCAGTTAATATTGGAGGGTTTCTCAGACGTTTCCGAGCTGATCAAGCTCCGTCTCGTTTCCAAAACCTTCAAGTCCGTCGTGACGCCCCGAGCATTCCACGCCGTTAGCGTCACAGAAAGCCTCAAAAGTGCAAAGGCCTTGTCCCTTCTGCAAACATGCGACGAGTCCATCACATCCGTGGTCCGTCAGGTGTCCTTTCGAGGGAAACGATCTCGAAGAGTTACTGAGGCTATAGGCGCGTCACAGTCCAACTTGTAGTCATTCTTTTCGAGCTCATTTTTTCCTGCTGATAGCCCAGTCTACCGATCAAGCTCGACGCGATGCCCTCAGAGCAGCGTTTGGTGGGCTTTCCAAGTTTACAAACTTGCAAAGCGTGCAACTCACCTTCGATGGGTCCTATGACATAGCAGCAGATGAGAGCGGTAGCTCGACTCATCTGCTACTTGTTCAATTCGACATTTTGGGAGCGATATCCTCCCATCTCCCATCTTCTCTCAACTCACTCACCGTCACCGAAATGGTCCCGCTCCCGCACGAGCTCTATACCCAAACCGAATTCCACAACCTCCTCCGATCACTAAAATCGCTCAACCTATCCGTCCGATACGACTTTATCTCCCAAAACGACATCACTCGCGGGGAGAACCGTGTTTTCGAATTCGAGCTAGACACATTCTGGCACAGGAGCATGTCCCACATCCTCAGCAACGCCACGTCTCTCAACTCTCTCACACTCTACGACGGGCGTGAGGGCGAAGAACTCGCGTGGTTCGCCTGGATGCCCGAAACCACCCGTCTCACGCACCTCACCTCCCTCCACCTCCACGATTTCGTCTTCCCGACTCCCGTGATGACTTCAATGACACATGAAATTTACAACGTCCTCGGGTTCATCTTGCTCCACAAGGCTACGCTCACGCATCTCGTGTTGAACGGCTGCTCAATCCTCATGGATGCGGACGAGCTCAAGTCGAGGTGCATTCCCCTCTTGTGGCACGTCGTGCTGCGGAGGCTGACGGATGAGCTGACGGAGTTGGAGGATTTCGTGTTTACAAGCTTCACCAACGAGGAGGAGGAGGTGACGGAGGCGGCGGCGGCGGCGGCGGCGGCGGTGGAGGCCGCAGATAAATCTTCTTCTCCTTCTTTGGAGAACGAGAAGAAAACGTACAAGCGGGATCCCCGATTTTTGTATCAGTATATGACGCGGGGTGGAGAGGGTATCAAGTATTATGACGAGGCGCTGCCGGGGGAGGAGCGCGATGTCGGCGCGTTGGAGGATTTGTTGGCGACGGTGGAGGCTAGGCGGGCGAGTAGGACGATTCTGACGCCCAAGGGGAATTAGGGTGGGATTTATTTGGCTGAAATTTATGTTGGAACAAGATAGCGTTAACGTTTTGTCTCTTGAATACAGCCAGCCCTTTTGTTATCAAAGTGAACACTGAATGTAATGCGACCGATTCCGAACCACTCCAATAATTAGACTTTTACTTTGCGGAGCTGCAGTTCAGTCCATGTATCCATCATAAATCACAACGGTGGTGAGTCAAAACCAGGCTAACGAGGCGTCGCTGCGTCATCGGTTCCGACGGACTTCAAGTCCCGTTCATATTGTAGGAGGGAAGAGGATATCCAGATGCGCGTTAACAACAATGTTGGTCGTGGATCAAGTTGTGAGCATTTTATACTGGCTCTCGATACATTCGGATGTACTACTTGGGCGACCGAGTAGTAGGTTGCAAGACAATGATAGCAGGATGGAGATACAATGAAGAATAGGACATACCAAAGATGGATTGGACGGATTAGATTGAAGTGAGCAGAGCATGAGATGACTTCAAGTAGTCTGTTAGTCAACAGAAACCACGAATGAGACATTCATTCATACCAGGAACCACGTCGAAAGTATGAAAAGATTCAAGTTGACAAAGTAGTATGAGATGACTGCAGTCTGTGAACCACAGACAACACGAGGCATGCACCCATAGTGTAAGTAGGCCCATACCAAACGCGTTCTGCATTAATAAAGCGATTCATCGTTCATGCCCGGAGCCGGAAAACCGACGCTTCCTCTGGATTGTCTTTTTTGGTTGGGGTCAAGGGCACTTGATCAACTTGGGAGGTCTTTTCGACGAGGCTGGGGTCTTGGTTCTCAAAGTCGACGGAGACGAGGGATGTGGGAAGCCTGGGGCGCAAAGACGAGGTTGGGTCGAAGTGGAGAACGAGCTTAACGAGGACGGAGTCAACCTGGCCAGCGTGGTTCTCGAGGTCGAAGTGTAAGGTGAGGTCGGCGGGGTCGGACAGGTAAAGGTGACCTTTTGAAACTCCGAGGATCCTCTTGTCCATAGACACGTTGAAATGCAGGGCGTTTCCAGCGATGGTCGTCCGTCACCGTCGCGGTGCGGCTTTCTGTGCCCAACCGTCAAGGAGAGAAAATGAGAGAGATGAAAAGACATGGCGATAGTTGGAGATAGTTGACGACCTTCAAGAATACGGCTTCTCCGTCGATGACCCCGTCGAGAAATGCAGAATCATTGATTAGCCCAGCATCGAGACCCTCGGACCCTCCTGCTCGTAAGCCTTGCAAAGGAGTCTCGGAGTGATTGAGTACGGTCTACGCAGGCGTCGAAAGGAATTGATAGAGGTCATCCAACGCTTACGGTGCAAGGTCGGCCATGGCTGAGAAGAACAGGAGAAGAACCAAGCGGCAGGTAAGCGGCAGGACCAAGAAGATCGTCCGGATCAAACCCATCTGATCACTTTCTGCAATGGACGACTACAAGGCCTTCAAGGAAGCCTCTGTTTCTGGGCTCACCGGGTCAACTGTAACCCATGTCAATCTCATCTCGTCAGTCGCGCTGGTTCGGTCATCGACGTGCATGAACGCCACCTTGTTCTGACGCTGGACAGGTCTCCATTGCCCTCTACTCGACTCTCCAAACGCGTGTCTATGGGGCCCGCACCATCCCATTTCTCGTCTCATTCATCCTCCTCCCATTGCCCCTCCTCCTTTCGATGACAATATTCGCCAATACACCCGCAATTTTGGCATTACTCCTCCTGGTGCCGACTGCGTACCTGTATGCGCGTTACCCTCCGCTGGACGTGGTCATCCCGCTTCCTTCTGCACGCCCGTCATCAACCCAACCGCCGTCATCGGGCATGGCTCTGGTGCCAGCGATCACCACGTATCGCTCCCATATGATGCTCATGACGGTCCTCGGAATCCTCGCCGTCGACTTTCCAGTTTTTCCAAGGGCTTTGGCCAAGTGCGAGTCGTATGGTGTGTCACTGGTGCGTCTTTGACTGTGTTAGCCAGATGAGATTCTGACGTACCCCAGATGGACCTCGGTGTCGGATCCTTCGTCTTCTCCAACGGTGTCGTTTCTGCTATTCCGCTGCTCAAGGATTCGCGGCATCTCAGTGCTCCCATCTTGCCCAAGCTAGGCGATGTACTGCGTAGAACTATCCCCATCATAGCCCTTGGCCTCATCCGCGTGTTGTTGGTCAAAGGGACCGAGTACCCTGTACGTCGTTCGCGACCCCATTTCGTCTGTACTGACAGCGTGTAGGAACATGAAACGGAATACGGGACCCATTGGAACTTCTTCCTTACCCTGGCGCTACTCCCAATCTTCCAGGTCTTATTGCACCCGCTCATCCGTACCGTCCCTGCCTCGATGCTGGGGCTCGGCGTAGGAGCCTTCCAGCAAATCGCTCTCTCGCTGCTCGGTTTGAAGCACTACGTCCAGACCGCGCCCCGTGTCGACCTCATCAGCGCCAATAAGGAAGGCATTGCATCCCTTATAGGTCTGTCGCATCGTTACACCCTACTCTACGCTCTGACAATCCCGTAGGATACCTTTCAATCCATCTCCTCGGTCTCGCCATGGGGACCTTGGTCCTTCCACCCTCACCGTCGTTCTTCCGCCGTCTCCGCAGCGGGCGTGCTGTCCCCGGGGACCTGGGCATGCCGCGGCAGAACGACAAGACTGCCATCGAACTCGCTAGCTACGCCATCGTGTGGTGGGTGCTCCTTGGGCTCTCGAGCGTTCTCGGCGTGGACGAGGGCGTCTCGCGGCAGACGGTGGGTTCTTCCCCTCACTTTTTTGTGACATCGCTGACGTTAGTGTGCAGGCGAATCTACCCTACGCCCTCTGGATTGCAGCCTTTAACACGAGCTTCATTCTGGGCTACCTCACCCTCGATATGGTCTTCTTCCCCGGGCTCCCGCACAAAAAGCCTAAACCAAGTAGCACGGCGCCTGCCAGCGGCTACTCGACGCCCGGAGCCGCGCCACCACCGGCAGGACCCCCGCCTGCGCGCGCTCCACTGCTGCTCGAGGCTATCAACAAGAACGCGCTACCTCTGTTCCTTTTGGCGAACCTGGGAACGGGGTTGGTGAATCTGTCGATGCGGACGATGTATGCTGGGACGGTGATGGCGATGGGTGTGCTCTCGTTGTATACGTTGGTGATTTGCAGTGTGGCGTGGGGGTTTAGGAGGACGCGCGTTTGGCGGCTGTGAGGCGGATATTCATTATGCCGTCGACTCGGCGACATTACATTCACAATACAGTACATGGACGAGAAGAAAAAAATCATCAATCATGACCAAGTGAACAGTTCGGCGATCTATGAGCCAAGTGAGAAATTTAAAGCGGTTCGGACAATGGAGAAGGCACGGGCGAGGGGAGGGGAGAACTTACTGCGAAGACAACCCACAGAAACGCAGCGAACATCCACCAGAAAACACTGACTGGTGGCTCAGTTGGGGGTGGTTGGGCTGCGACGCGTGCTTCGAGGGACGTAAACATCCCCTGGAGCTCGGGGCGCAACGCATCTACCACGTGAACCACGAGCTCGGGGCGCAACGCATCCACCACGCCAACCACGATTTCGTCTACAGCCTCGGGTGTAAGCGTGGGATTGACGTTGGCCGCTGAAAGGGATAAGCAAGAAGTTGGAAGCTGAGAGTCGAGATGCTGACCAGGTTGGCCGTCGTCGACTGCGGTTGCGGTAGATGAGCCATCCGACGGCTCTCGTTGTACTGCAAGAGCCCGGTCAGCATAAGCAATGTCAATGCGAGGCGGCTTTGCCGACCTGACTCGGAGCCTGAAGTCGAGGGCGAGGTGGGGTCGGTCTTGGATCCCTGAGGAAGAACGACCATCTTTCGTCTACGGTGTGGTGGTCGGCGGGTCTGAAAGAGATGAGGCGCGATGCCGGGAAGGAGCAAAGGTTTCTGAGTTGTCGCGGCAGGGGCTGACATGGCGGGATAGGAAGTAGGCTTCTGGCAAAGGTAGGCGCGACAAAGTACGGCGGCGGCTTTGGAGGAGTGGGCCCTTCTTATCTGTCGAGCGAGATTCGGAGTGCAAGGTGAGGTGGAAGATAGGAGCCAAGGATTCTCAATTTCTCATCCGCAGCATGCTGATCGAACGCGCAGCAGTTCTCCGGGAAAAAGAGTGGAGTGTTCAAGCCCTTCATGGATGAAAGATTGTGATGAGGTGCATCTGCTCAGAGGACGCTGGGAGCACCCGTGAATTCGCGCCGGGATCGTGCCACGGCGGTCGGACTGTCAGAGAGAAAGAGAAAGGCGCATCTGATTGATGGTATTCTCCCTTGAACCTGATCCACGACCAGTACCACGATCACGCGCCGACACATGTCCGTCGAAGAGCTCAGGCGCGCCTTCAGAGATTCTCGACCTCCGGTGGAGTTTGAAAGAGTTGCAACGCGTGAGCGTCGTCCACTCGCCTTCCTTTCGAGCTGTCGTCCCAGATATTAGCTGCTTGTATTTCCCCGCGACAACATCCAAACCCACGACACGCAGCACTCCTATCCTGTGCTCAAAATCTGTTGAATTCTTGGATCGAAATAGCGTTAGCCACCCTATTGTATGGGCTGCACTCTACTTGGACCCCAGGAACTGTTGAAGACCGCGACGAATCATCGGATTTTGACGCTGCACTATTATAATCCCTCAGGGACGCGTTTTAACCTGCTCTCTGGGCGCGTCGGAGCCACACTCGAGCTTTCCTTATTATAAATCCCCGCTGGATGGGTATTCACGCGTCGTCAGACAGCCTCGACGCGTTTGGGCCACTTGCCGACTATCCGGTACGTGTTTGGATAGGAAGTCGGAAGGAAAACGACGCGTCAAGACGCGTTCATTAGAAGCATGTGATCGTCTATAGCCTGGACCGCGGAGAATGAGACTAGCGCGTCCTATTCGGTACCAGTTCTGCATTAGGCTTCCCACTTGCTTCCAACTGTCCCGATGTCCCTGTCTGCTCACCAATTTACATAAAGTCATTCCTTTTTGGGCGTGCTTCTCTCGTGCTTTTTTTTCTGTCAAAATTCGAACTCCGACCATAAAAGGGCTCTGGAAATAGCCTGCAAGGTTACCCACTCTTGCTCTCGATTGCGCACCCCATCCACCAGCCTTCCGTCTTTTCATACACCGCGTAACCTTTCCAAAAATGCCTCCTCGCACTCAAAGTACGTAACACTTCCCAATCGGGACGTTGATCACTGCTCATTACTCTTGCAGCTGGTCCTCGTGTCGGTCTTCCCACTGAAGGCGCCCACATCACCACTGTCCGCCCACTCCTTTCCTTTCCACTTCCTCCCTCACACGATGCGTAGGTCGGCGTCAAGCGTCCCGATTTCGGTAGTTCTGGACAACCCTCCCCCATCTACGTCAACTCGTTTGTTACCACCGTCCCGTCCGACATCATCCACCACTATGACCTCGCCATCTCGCCCTCGGAGAAGACTCTCCCCGCTCGTATGACCATGGATCTTGTTCGTCGCCTCCAGTTTGATATCGCGCCGCAGATGTACGCGTCTTCTTTGACTTTTTCTTCCTGGTCCTGACGATGATTTGCAGCTTCTCTCCTCGCTGCGTCTACGATGGCAAATCCACTACTCTTTCCCCACCTCTCCTCGACTCATCTTTCTCCAGGTCGCAAGAACATTTTCTCCATCCGTCGCCTTCCTTTCGACACTGGATCGCAGGAGTTTGAGGTCACTCTCGCTGACGCCACCGCACCCAGCGCGAGCGGCAAGGGTCCCAAGGTCTACAAGCTCAAGCTGACCCACGTCGCCGAGATCAACCCCGAGGTCCTCAAACGCTTCATCGCCGGCGACCAGTCCCACGACAACACCGTTCTTACTGCCATTACTGCTCTCAACGTCGTTATTCGCATGCAGCCCACGCTCAACTACCCCTTCAACGTCCGCTCCTTCTTCACCGACCGCGAGACCAAGGACATTGGCGCTGGTTTGCAGCTCTGTGCGTCATACACTTCCATCCTCTTTCCCACTGACTCATTCTTCCAGGGCGTGGCTACTTCCAGTCCATCCGTCCCGCCATGGGCAAGATGCTCATCAACGTCGACATCTCCACCGGTACCATGTACAAGGCCGGCCGCCTCCTCGACGTTTGCCTTCAGTACATTGGCAAGAACGACCCCAACGCTCTGTCCCCCAAGTTTGGCCTCCCCGACCGCGAGCGCATCCGCCTCCAACGCTTCATCAGCGGCATTCGCGTCATCACCACCCACACCAACGCTAGTGGAGTCGAGGTCCAGACCCCGCGTGTTATCAAGAAGCTTAGCCAGGCGGGTGCGGCGGCTCTCACCTTCCAGCTCCGGGAGGGCCAGAGCATGACTGTCGCCGAGTACTTTGCTACGACGCAGAACAAGCGGCTTCAGTTCCCTGACGTGATTTGTGTCGAAGTCGGCTCTGGCGCTCTTATTCCTTTGGGTCAGTTTCTCCTTTCTTTCTCGACTTTCTTTCTGACGCGTTTTCTTCAGAGTTGTGCAAAGTTCCTCCCGGCCAGCTCATGCGCAAGCAAGTTGTGAGTAGCTTCTCGTTGGCATGTTTCTTCCACTCATTCTCTTTGTTAGCCTCCGGAGAAGACCAAGGACGTCCTCGACTTTGCGACCAAGAAACCCGCCGACCGCCTCAACAGCATCGTTGCTGGCCTCCAGGTCCTCGCGTACGGACAGTCCGAGTATGTGCGCGAGTTTGGGATGCACGTCGACCACACTGCTGGCCCGCTCAAAGTCCAGGCGCGGATTTTGAAGCCTCCGATGCTCAAGTACGGTGCTGGATCGCGTCAGTTGACTATCGTGCGTTTTTTCTCTTCTCTGCCCTTCTTCCTCTGATTTGTTGTCAGACGCCCCGCGATGGTGCTTGGAACATGGTCGACAAGAAGTTCTTCAAGCCTGTTTCGATCGACCGTTGGGTGGTGGTGATCTACGAGCGCCAGGTTCGTTTCTTTCCTCGTTTCTTCTTTCCTTTGCTCATCACTATTCAGGCTCGCTTCAACGAGAACGCCGCCAACGACATGATCAACGGGTTGTGTACGAGCTGCAGGGACGTCGGTGCGTTCTCTTCTTTTTTCCCCTTCATCTTAACTAACTTTCCTGCAGGCATCAAGCTCGCCCCTACTCCTTTCGTCCATTGGGAGAACGGCCAAGGGCGCATCGCCGACCAGCTCAAGAACGCCGGCGCTACGTGTGCGCAGAAGATGAAGGCGGGCCCGAGCTTGATTGTCGTCGTCTTGCCCGAGGGCGGGAACGACATCTACACTGCGGTCAAGCACTTTGGTGATATCACGGTTCGTTTTCTGCTCTCGACTGTTTTCTTTGGCTGATTTTTCTTTCAGATGGGTGTGGCGACTCAGTGCCTCAAGTCGAGCAAGTGCTTCCGCGCGAAACCCCAGTACTACGCCAACGTCTGCCTCAAGTGCGCCGCTTTCCTTTCCTTCATCCTCCTCCCGCTCATTCATTCTCCTAGGATCAACGTCAAGCTAGGCGGCATCAACACCATTCCCGACCCCTCGAGCGTCAGCGTCTTGACCGACCCGCACAACCCCACGATCGTCATGGGTGCCGACGTCATCCATCCCGCTCCTGGTAGCGACGGCCGTCCTTCTTTCACCTCGCTCGTCGCCAACGTCGACTCCGACACCGCCAAGTACATTGCTGCGAGCCGGGTTCAGACTTCGCGTGCGGAGATGATCGAGGAGCTCGAGCCGATGAGCAAGCACGTCTTGTCCATGTACATGAAGTGAGTATTCAACCTCTCCTTTCCCCGACTTCTCACTCATCTTGCTCCAGATACCGCGAGATGGCCGAGAGGAAGGCTCCTGGTGCCTCGGCGCCCAAGCGCATCATCTTCTACCGCGACGGTGTTTCTGAGGGCCAGTTCAAGCAGGTGCTCGAGGTCGAGTTGCCGGCCATCAAGAGTACGCTTCCTCTTTTTCTCTTCGACTTGTTGCTCATTCCGCTTTCAGAGGCCTGCCAGAGCTTGAACATTGACCCCAAGATCACCATCCTCGTCGTCGGCAAACGTCACCACGTCCGCTTCTTCCCCCAGAACCCCCAGCGCGACGGCGACCGCTCGGGCAACTGCCGCGCTGGCACTGTCGTCGACCGCGAAGTCTCGCACCCCACCGAGTTCGATTTCTATCTGCAGTCGCATGGAGGGTTGCTCGGCACCAGTCGTCCTGCCCACTACTCGGTCCTCTACGATGTGAGTTGCTTTCTTTTCCATTCCTTTCTCTGGTTCTGACTACCGCTCAGGAAAACAACTTTTCCGCCGACTCGTTGCAGAACCTCTCGTTTGCGCTGTGCCACGTCTACGCTCGCTCCACTCGCTCCGTGTCGATCCCCGCTCCGGTTTACTATGCCGACATTGTTTGCTCGCGGGCCAAGAACCACTACGACCCGCAGGGGACTGTCGACTTTTCCGACAGCGCGACGCAGGTTGACGACGGGCAGGCGGCGAGCTCGCTCGAGGCGTTCCGGCGCGGATTCAAGCCCCTCCACCCCTCGCAGGCGACGCTCATGTATTTCTCGGTGCGTCTGCCTTCTTTCTTCTCTTTGTGCGGACTTTGCTGACGAGGGTTGCAGTAATCTCAACGCATTTCGATCTCAACGCATTTATTCCACCATATTTCGCCTTTCTGTCTTCTGTTTTGTTTGGCATCTCCCCCCGCGGTCGAATGTTGCCTGGCTGTTGGCATCTAGCCTCAGCTGTTTGCTTTTCATTGGCATCTCCCCACCGCGGTCGAATGTTGCCTTTGACTTCGTTATTGTTTGTATAATATAATAGATGAATGAATTATTTCTTCAACCAACGCCTAAGTCCGACCTGCTGAGTTGACAGAAATTCTTGAGGCAGTATGTTCAGTCGGAATGACAATCCACTACTATTTCAGCCACGCGCTGCACGCGACTAAGGAAATGATCTCCCAAGCACGTGAGCCTGTTGCTCCTTCTTTCTTACCATCATCACACTCTTCAATCGAATCGCTTCGTCTGTGGCAACTGGAACCGGTGCGAAACATGCTGGAAATACGGACTCACCAATGATTTAATACGACTCCCTAGAAAACACTGCAGCTTTCTGTGGAGATCACGTGTGAAAGGCGTTCGGCGTTCTTCCTGGCGAGTAAAATTTAGCCCAGCTCTTGCCAAAAAAACTTAGTACGATACAGAACTATGAATTCCCCGTCCATTCCAGCGCTCCAGGCGCAAATCGGTCAAGTTTCCGCAGATATCGAGCGGCAAAAAGAGCTTCTCAAGAATCTCGAGCGCAATAAAAGCCTTCTTCAGCGCCAGCTGAATGACCTCCGCGATCCAATTGCGCGACTTCCACTCGAAATTTCATCCGACATCTTTATTCGGTGCCTCCCAACTTATCTGGGACCAGGTTCACACATTCCCGGGCTTTTCCTGGAAATCTGTAATGGCTGGACCGAAATCGCACTATCCAGTCCGGCCCTTTGGGCTAGAATGGACTTCTATCTTCCCCGCCCAAGTGGCTTCAAACGACTTCTAAAACTATGGTTTCAACGCGCCGGAGGCCACCCCTTGCAACTATCCGTCACAGGGCTCATGGATGATGATGTAGCCGCCATCGTTTGGGAGAATTCCAGTCGCTTGGAACGCCTCGAATTTTCTGCGGGGGAAAAGGATGAAACAGAGAGTGCAGACTCGGACGAATCGGATTCGGACTCGGATGGCATCGAATATTGGGACATCTGGGCATCTGCGGAGCCTCAACCTCTCCCGTTGCTTCAATCCTTGGTCATTTGTGGTCGGGTAGACTTGACAGTCGAGTCGCTTCCATTTATCCAACTTCTACGCCTATCCCCCAATCTTTCCGAGTTGAGTCTACACGACGTGGAATTTGACGACGATGCGGATGCAGCCTCGGAGAAGCTCGTCCTTCCAAGCCTTCGCCGTCTCATTTTCGACTATGATATCAAGTTCGACACCGCTGAATATGATGTTTTGACCTTCATTTCTGCGCCCCATCTACAAGCCCTTCGTCTTGTTGCAGAAGGCACACTTTATGATGATCACAGGATCATATCCTTCCTCGAGCGTTCAAAACCGCCTCTGCAGGAACTCATCATCAGGGATGCGTTCACTGAAGATCCTGACGAGCTATTTGTCTTGCTTGCTCTCGTTTCCACCGTGACGGGCTTGGATCTCAGGTATCCGAAACCAAGCATTGTGGAGGCCCTATTCACCCGTTTGGCGGAGACGCCGAGTGGAATCCTTCCCCGTCTCCAGAGTCTCCGGTTTTTTTGCCTTTCGCGCCAGTTCTCCCTTTACCCATGGGAAACAGCATCTCATATGCTAGCAGCTCGCCGTACTCAGCTGCGAACCCTCAAGATCGTATGTTATTCTGATACTGTGCAGGTCCCTGCAAGCATCCTCGCCGCATTCAGGGAACTGTCCGCGGGGGGTATGGATATACAGATTGGACACCCCGGTCGGGATTTGCTCTCTTTGGAATAGACAGAGCGAGCTGATGGAAGGAATACTTGTAAGTTGTTTACGGGAGCGAGCATGGGTAGACGAGAGGGTGAATCAAAGTTGTGATATTCCGCGGTATTTTCCAGTGGTGGCTCTTAACCCATCCCGGCTCCCTGCCCCCAGCCTCAAGTGCGACTCCCGTCGTTCGGCGAATGATTTGGCAGACTAACCGAGATTGCGTAGAACATTGGAAGATGATACTTTAAATTTGTACTTCTGAATATAACTTTTGGGATGGATGCCTTGGCTCTTCTCTCTCAGAGCCTCTCCATTTCAGTCAATCGCACCTTGCGTTTCCGACTTGCCCCGCCGGCGGCCCGGGCGGAGAAAGCGCTACGGAGTTATGTGGATGCGGTGCTTCTTTCTTTCGTGCCACCACGACGCTCCGCATTTATCATCTCAGAGTTCTCGAGGATTACTACTGTGGGTTTCATTGATTCCGAGTTGGCTTTAATATGTTTACCCGGTCACCAGGATTGCACCGTCTGAACGAGCATCATACCTTGGAAGTCCAATGTCTGTCGAACTTGAAGCGCTCCAGGCGCAAATCGAGCAAGTCTCCGCAGACATTGAGCGGCAAAAGGAGCTTCTCAGGAAGCTCGAGCGCAGTAAAAAGCTCCTTGAACGCCAGCTCAACAATGTCCGCGATCCATTCGCAAAACTTCCATTGGAAATTGCATCCGACATCTTTGTTCGATGCCTCCCTATCGCCATCTATCCCGGTTCAGATTCCTTTCCCATGCTTTCCCTAGAAATCTGTCATGCTTGGACTGTCATCACCCTGTCCACTCCTGCCCTTTGGGCGAGAATACGCCTCTACCTTCCCCGTCCTCGAGGTTATAACGAACTTCTGAAACTATGGTTTCAACGCGCTGGAGGGCATCCCATGCATATATCCATCACAGGGCCCGTGGATGATGTTGTGGCCTCCATCATTTGGGAGCATTCCGGACGTTTGGAACACCTCGCTTTTTTTTTGGCTAGAGGAGTTTCAACGGAGAGCGGAGGTGACGATGACGAATCGGATTTGGGTGGCATCGAGTATTGGAACATTTGGGGATCCGGGCAGCCCCAACCTCTCCCGTTGCTTCAATCCTTGCACATCCATGGTCGTGGCAACTTGGAACTCGAGTCACGTCCATTCACTCAACTTCTGCGCCTATCCCCCAATCTGTCACGGTTGATTTTACATGACGTGGAATTCGACGACGACGCGGATGTGGAAGCTTCTGAGCAGCTCGTACTTCCAAACCTGCGTTGCCTCATGTTCCACTATGATGTGATGACCTCTATGTCTCTCATTCAACACGACATGCTGCCCTTTATTTTTGCGCCGAGCCTTCAAACCCTGGGTCTCATTGCGGAAGGCACGCTTCATGACGGACAGAGGATTAAATATTTCCTCGATCGGTCGAAACCGTCTCTAGAGGAACTCATCCTCAGGAATGCTGGGGACGCCGACGACCTGTATTGCTTGCTGGCTCTTGTTCCCACTTTAACGCGCTTCGAGCTCCAGTATCCCACGCAGGATGTTGTCGAAGACCTATTCGCCCGTTTGGCGGAGCCCCCGTGCGGACTCCTTCCGAGCCTCCAGACATTCACTGTTTGCCTTGTGCACCATGGGTCTACTCCTCTCCCATGGGAAACAACGCTTCGTCTGATTACTACCCGTCGTACTCGACTGCGAAAGTTCCACGTCATATTCTACTCCGATTCCCATGTACAGGTTCCTGCCAACATTCTCACCGCATTCAGAGATATCTCTGCGGAGGGTGTGGATATTTTCCTTGGACTACCCGGACGGAATTTGCTGCTCTTGCAATAGTCGTCGTATACACTACTAAAGCAATACATGTACTAGTACTCAACAGAAGCATCCGGGTCTGTATCGCTATCAGTACTGTCCCGGGTCTTCCCATCTTCAACTCGGACGTCCAAGCCATCCAATACCTGCAATGTTCCGATAACAGTTTGCACTGGCGACGAGTCAGTGCTCCCAGCTTCAGCATGAAAGACGCGAATCTTTCGAAGGGTACTTCGGCGCGCCAAAACCACCGCAAGCAGCTGCTCGTAGAACTCCACCACCGCGGCGGTCGGACTCCAGTCGTGAAGACGAACCGTCAAGGTACAGAGATTTGGGACTAGGTGCGCCGAATCGGCGAGAACAGTGAGGATGGAAAGCGCATTAATCCTGTCCACGATGACCTCCAAGGTCTGAAGCATCGGAAGCAGAGAACAGCATTGATTCACAAGTTGGGCTTGCATTGCCGCAACTGGTGCCCCAAGTTCGTGCCAGCCGAGGAGCACGTCTCGCAATGGGGGCGTCGAACGCCGCAAGAAGCTGACTAGTTGCGCCAAGGCAACAAACTGGGTGGAGAGGGAGAGCGTCGCGAGATTAGGCATGGTTATGCCTTGAAGGATGTCGCCGACACCTCCGACGTGGAAGTGCTGCATATTGAAATGAACGAGCGGCGCAGCACCGTCGAAGGGAGTTCTGAAACTGAGGGCGTCGAAGGTGCATTCTACGAGATGGGGAAGTGTGCGGAGTACTTCCACAGCTTCATTGGTAGAGAATCCCCCCCATAACTTCAGGGTTTTGAGAGCGGGCAGTTCTCCTTCGCGGATGAGGACGGTGAGGGGGGAGGAGATGGTGAATTTCGTCTCCAACTCTTCGATGCGAGTCGCATATTCCCGAACGATCTCGGTATTCTCTCTGGTCCAGCTGCCCTCCAAACACAGAGATAGAGGAGAGGTACCCGCTCGTTGAAACCAAGCGTGCATGATGCGTTCCTGAAAGGGTGTCCGACCTGCATATCTGGCTGCGACCCGCATCCGTCGCCAGAGCGCAGGTGTAGCAAGGGCGACGGCCGCCCATGCTCGGCAGACTGTGAGAAGCAGTGTGGGGCAAGACTGAGCTTGAAGGTCTGGATAGTCGTCGAGGCAGAGGATGAAGATTTCTGAAGAGATTTCCGGAGGAAGTTGCCCTACGGGATCATGAAGGCAATCCTCTGATGACAGTTCCATGGTCAGGTCAATGAAGGACTTTCTACGAGAGAGGTGGGCCAGCAACGACCGAAGTTGACTCGAAGCTGCCGATCAAGATGATTTCATGATCGATTCGCGATCGGAGTTTGATCGGAGTCTCCCTTGTGTTTCTCGTCTTGTTCTCGCCCTTATTGCTCGCTTCGCTCGCAATTCTTCAGTAACACGGCGTGAGATGCAGGGGGTGAGGTTGGGCAAGAAACAAGAACAAATAGTCGAAGATTTGATGGGAATGGGTCGCTGGCGACCCATCCCAAACTCGCTCATTTCTTGCTCTTTCACTCCACAACTTGCGGTCCACACTATTGGACCCTTAAGGTGGAGATATGGCGATTTTCAGCCCGAGACGAGAGTCTGGAGGTGCGTTCAGCTTGTGCCACTCAGTACATAGCCACATTCGGCACACTGCGAAGCGAGCACCGTCGCGGCCCGAGCGGATCCATGTTATCAACGTCGCAAATTCTCTCGTCCAGCATGTGGCACGCAGGAATGGATGCCATCGACTACGAGCCCGACGCGGACTTGATCGACGGCCTCAACTGGTCGCAATCCGACGACGGGAGTCACAGTGGCTCAAACCCCTACCCCAGTGAAGACGAGGATTCTTCGGATTGGGAACCATACAACATCGAGAGACCCGACGGCTGCAAAACCGACGACTCGGAAGACGAAGCAAGCAAGCGGTTCCCACCCAAAAACTTGCGAAATCCAAAATCTTTCCCTTCCTACGTGCAATGTTCCCCATACGAGCTCTACGAAGCGCGAGATCGACACAACGCGCCCATGCCTCCTCCTCGGCACTGGTGCTATCTCGGAGAGATTGAAGAAGCCGGGGGGCTCATCCGCAATAGCTTCACGCTCAAGGACAAGGATGGTCAATCCACAGACCTCATGACAAACTTCGACCCCTCTGCGCTGGGTACAGTGAAAGAAGGGTACACAATAGCGATCCTGTACGCAGAGAAGAAATATTTTTCACTCGGCGTGTATGGCTTGCGCGTCGACCACGCCAAATTCGTCAAGGTAGGCCATGGTTTATACGCGGAAAGTACAGCGTGCTTAAAGCTTCATTAGGTCCTCCCTTGCGATTTAGACACCCTCCTCCGCATCAACGATGACATTGAGGAAACTCCCGTCGATAACTGCGCTGAAAAATGCAAAGAATGCGGCAAGGAAGCGGACGCCGCTACGAAATTGCTACGCTGCTCTCAATGTCGTGCGGTTTCTTATTGCGGAAAGGTATGCATGTTTCGCTTCCCCACCGGTCTCCTCAATCTCGAGTCGTCACAGGACTGCCAAACAGCGGCTTGGAAAGACAAGCACAAGCGCGAGTGCAAGATCTTCTCAGACGTCATCGAGCTCAAGGAGAGCCGAGATTGGGGTAACCAGAAGCCCTCGAAATGGGTTTCCTTTGGGCAGCGAGAATAAGTGAAGGTCGAATAATGATATTAAATTTGCCGTCCTCGGCTACAACACCTTGGGATATGTAGCCACAGGAAACAGTCAGTCCGTTATCTACTAAAAAGTACGGATCCAAACGAGAGGATGTACCATAGTAAGTGTCCATCGCCCCACCCAGAGTAAGCGACTGGGGTAAGTGCACGACATCGTCAGGCCGCTCGAATGTCGTGGCTTCGTGGGTCCGGCGTGCGGAGGGCCAGAAGGATTTCACGGTGGGCGGAGGGCAAAGGTCCAGATGAAGAGCCCCAAGCGGGTCGGTCGCGGATTCGCCACAAGTAGAGTCCATCGGATCGTTAAGGCCGACTCGAATAAATCCTGGTCGGATTTCGGCTTCCGGTTCGCATTGCAGTGGACTACGATGACGCAGCACGGTGTTGAAACAGAAAAGAGCGAAGAGCGTACATGGGAGTCTATGGGAGTCGTTGTCAAGCCTCGGCAACTAAACGAAGCGACATGGCTGTCAATCACGAATCGCAGCCCAAAAGCGGCTTTCAATCCGGCAGCAGAATAAAAGCAAGGCAATGCTAGGGTCCAGATAGTAGATGCGACGGGGCATAAAACAGGCTGGATGAATAGGGCAAAAGAGGAGAATGCGGATTGCGGAGATCGAACTTATCGCCCCTCGGGAGCCCGGTCTGACGTAGCATGTGGAGCAAAGCTTTAAGAGTGCAGGTCAACTAATAAAAATGCACAGGGTCACGAATCGACTTTGCCAACGGAACCAGTTGCATTCAAGCCTACACTTTGCAAAGAATCTCTCCATGAAGCACCGCGAACCACGCGTCAGGCTGCGCGCCCCACTCTCTCCATCCCTGCACCATGAAATCCAGATCTTGCTGCTTCAGAACCCCGCGCTCCAGCGTAACCTCGGCGAACCTCGACGAAAGGATCCGTTCCACCCACGATGAACTCCACCAAACGACATCTTCCGGCGTGCTAAAGCACCAAGAGCTCGCAGACGCGACGATCTGCTCGCGCTTCACCCCAGCCTGAAGCGCCCACGAAAGGAGATGCCGCCCCGCGTTGGGTTCCGTACCATTCGAGCGCGCGAGTGGTTCGTAGCTGGCATGCCACCGCTCGATTCCCTCGCTCTCCGGAAACCAAATCATCGTCTTGTTATCCAGGTCCCGCGCAGCGACAAGGCCCCCGGGCTTTGTAACGCACACCATTTCCCGCAACGCTTGGACTGGGTCGCGGAGATGTTGGAGTACTTGATGCGCGTGTACCACGTCGAAAGAAGCGTCCGGAAAGTCGAGGGCGAGGACATCGGCGACAGAATATGTGATATTGCTGATACCTTGCTTCGCTGCGTCATTGCGGGCTGTTTGGAGGACGCTGGGATCTGCGGAAGGAGGCTCAATCCCCGTGACGTGCCCATCTGGAACGAGTTTGGCGAGGTCGAGGGTGATGGTCCCGGGCCCGCAACCAACATCAAGGATATGCATATTCGACTTGAGCGAGCTTGAAAAGTAAGCACATGAGTTTTGTGCGGTGCGTCGAGAATGCGAGCGTAAGACGGATTCGTGGTGACCGTGGCCGTACTGGGCACTCATGGCGGGAGGTGGGAGCATGGGAATCCAAAAGGCGCGTTCTCTCCGACTATCTTGTTGGCGTCAAAAGAGTTGGGACGGTAGAGATCGATGAGTGATTGGCAATGGCAGGAGATTGGTGGAAAGAAGGAGATGGCGTAGGCGGTGGTAGCAAGGACGGTCGTGGCAGCGTAATGCACATTTGATTTCCGGGGGTGCGCTACGGGGTAGTGAGTAATGAGGAGAGTGTGCAGAAACTCCTTGTTGGCAGTTCCAGGGCCGCGTCAAATCCAATGTACAGAGGAGAGTGCGGGCCCAAGGCGTGAAAGATAAGTGAAAGAAGATCAACAGACGAGAGTGGGACGATGGCAAGAAAGAGGACGCGAATTGGCGTCATCAATTGACACGATCACGATTTCTTCCTTTGTTCCTACAGTCATACTTCCCCGCGTCTCGTTTCTTCTGGTGGTTTCTACGGCCAACTCGTGCGTGCTTACCATGATCTCATTCAGCTCATGGCTCAATCCTCACCAGATAGATGGCTTCCCGAGTCGAACAACTGAACGAACTGGTCGAAAAACTAAATGTCGATATTGCTCAACAAAAGGCGGTCCTGAGACAGCTGGAGCTCAGGAAATCTGAGGTGTTGCAGCAACTCAACGCCATGCAAGACCCCATAACGCGGTTGCCACCCGAAATCTCCTCCGAGATCTTCCTCCAGTGCCTCCCCGGCGCCCCAACCCCGAACGCTTTGCAAGCACCTCAGCTTCTTACAAACATCTGCAGCTCATGGAGCCGCATCGCACTCTCGACGCGCGAAATTTGGGGGTTCATAAATGTCAACGTGGAGGAGCACGGATACCGCGACCTACCCAGTCTTTTGGATGTCTGGCTGAGTCGGGCTGGGAACCGACCTGTCTCTATGACTCTCAAGGGCAGCTTCGGTAACGACACGATCCCCGTTCTCAAGCGACACATGTGGCGGATTCGCCGCCTGGAAACCACCTTCGAGAGCGACGAATTGGAACGGCTTATGGACGAAGAGAGGCCTTCAATCCGCGGTCTGCGGGTCCATGGTTCCAACCCAACAGCCGAAATCTTATCCGTTCTACCTTTCGTGCCTCACGCCGAGGAGCTCGCTTTCGAAAATCTGGAAGACAGATACGACAATCCAAACGACTATCCACCGGAACCTATGACCCTCCCGAGCGTACAGCGCGTCATCCTGGGCTACCATAGAAGGTTCCTGGACCGAGTGACGCTGCCGAGCCTCGGTACCCTCGGGTTTCCTGTCATATTGCCCGAACTGGACACGCTGACTCGGTTCTTGAAGCGCTCCTCGCCGCCGTTGCAGAAACTCATCGTGGGAAACTGCTCGGATGTAGACATGCACGATGTGTGGGCTCTCATGCCCTCACTCACACATCTGGTGCTGATGACGGAGCCCGAGGACGGAGACCCATCCCCTATCCTTACCGGACTGGCAGAATCCCCGCACATCCTTCCCCTTCTCACTTCCTTTACGCTTCACGCGCCCGTGAATCCAGAGATGGACGGTTCATGGCACTTACCCTTGAAAGCCATGCTTACGGCCCGTCGGGAGCATATTACCTCCTTCCACCTTGATATGGATGACGACGAGGAGGTGGCAGCGGCCCGAGAGAACTCTGACTTGATGGATGTACTCCGCAGCTTCTCTGCAAATGGGATGGACATTTATCTCGAGACGCAGCATTCATGACAGATTTACTTGGATGGGATAGTTTCGTCTCTGTTTCTGTGGTAGTATAACATGACCGCGACTGAAATCCTGCCAAAAATATTCCAAAAAGAGCGACGTCCCTCAACTTTCAAGCAACCTGGATCGACCGACTCATCCTTGTTTGTGGCCACGCTACAATGCTCTGTATTCGTACATTTCCAATTCTTTCCTTGATTAAAACACCGTGCCATCGCTAACGATATCAATCGGCGGCCCACCACCCCTCTTCGTCTGCGCAATCTCCCTTCCACCCTTCCACGTTGCGCTCTCCAAAACCTGAGCCAGCGACAAAGTCGGCGCGGGCAGCGCAAGACGAAGGGCAGCGTGCGTGCGGTCACTGCGAGGATATGAGTACCATCCATGACACGATGAGCAGAACGACTTACAGAAGTATCACCGTCATCGCGCGCCACTCGACAATGAGCGGATGATTCGGCGGGACCCGAGGAAGGCCCGCCTCATTGGTGGGAAGAGGCTCGGCAAGGTTTGAGCGCAACGATAGGACGCCGAGGTCGAGGAACAGACCACCTGCGAGTAGCGAGAATCACTCGCAGAAACGAGAACATAGGAAGAGTTGCATACCATTCCGATACTCGGGCAACCCGGTCATATGCTCCGTCCCCTCAAACTTCCACCGCAAATAAACCTGCAATGGCTCCATGAGACTGTACGCAAGCCAGCCGGTGAGCTTGTGGAAGGGAACGAGGTCGTCGCCTTCGCCTGTGGAGGAGGAGTTTAGAGCGAGGGCAGGGCAGGGCCAGACGTCGCCGAGGGGAACACCGCCTAGCGCCGTCCGCGCGGGCGGCCAGATGGGTTGGAGGCCGTCAACGAGGGCAGACCAGAGCGCCGCGATGGGAACAAGTCGGCTTCCTCCGTCGGCGGGAGGCTGGGATTGAGATTCGAGGAAGTCTGGATAATATATGAAGCGCAGAGTAAACTTGAAGGCCAGATAACGTACCGATGAGATTCCCGGGACGCCCATCCGGGCCAAAGAACTCTGAGCTTGCGCGCAATGCAGAAGCCAGGTTGGTGAGGAGCGAAGCACGGCCTTCGAGTCCTACAAGAGGATTCTCCGCGCTAACCTGCAGGCCAGCAGCGATGTCCGCAGCAGTGAGTTTCGCGAGACCCTGGGCTACGCTGCCAATCAGCACACTTGAATGTCATGAACGCAATTTAAAGCCTACCATCGACCCGATACGGCTGGGCAGCATCCCCAGAGAAGAGCCCAGACTGGAACATATGCACCGCAGCAACACCAAGGCCTTCCGATCTGCTCAAACGCACACCACTACCCGGCTCGGTGTACCCCCATTGCGTGCCTGCGCCGGCGTCGAGCAAAACGGCGACCATGAAGAGATCGATCAGACGTTTAGTGGCTTCAAGCGTAGTGGGCGGGTTGGGTTCCGATGCCCACTTGGCGACGAGGGGTGCGATACGTTCGTGATGCGAGTCGAGATGCCGCCATCGACCGTGAGGCGGGATCTGAGCGAAATCGGTACCAAAGTCGCGCTGAAAACGATTGAGCTGGATGAAAAGAATGGAAGATGGGCTGCGCACCTGGATGATATCGACACAGAACGCGGTGACCTCGTCCTCGGCTTCTGGATGATACTCAAAGTATTCCAGCTTTCCCTGCTTTGCGAGGTCAAAGACTCGGGTGCAGCGCTCCCGGATGGCGGGAAGGGTTCGAAGATAGGCCGCTGTTTGCGCCGATGAGGTGAATCCGGCCAAGCTCATGGTGGTTTGAGATAAAGTGATGCTATCGCCATCATGTGCTTTCGCGTCACTCGACGCGTCGCTAATACAGTTTGCGTAGTTATAAATCAAGGAAATTCTTCTCCGGAGAGCCAATCCAAATGTCCACACCCTTCCCTAAAAACTCTCGGAGCCCGGCAGCCAGTGCAGCCTCGAGACGCGGATTGGTTCTGGGCTGCCACTGGCTATTGGTGCCACCAATAATGTGGACCGTGCGTAGCATAGTAGAGCGAACAGCGATGCAGTGGAGCAGCAGATCCAGCGACTGCCCCGAAGGCGTGTAGTCGTATTGTCCAAACTTGAGGACGCGGAGGTTGGGCACCATGGACGGATTGTCCGCCAACATGGTGCAAAAGTAATCTCCGATCGTAGGCGGACAATCGAGCTCGCAGATTTCAAAATGGGTCAGAGTGGGAAGGAGGTTGAGGCATTCTGCCACGATTTCCTCCTGTTTTGTCCCGATGATGAGTTTCTCGAGTGGCGGAGACGAGCGTCGGATGAACGCCAAAAGATCATGGCCAGATGCACCTCGCATGGTTAGCGTCAGTGCTTGTAGCCCAGGCGCTGTAATCAACGGTAGAATACCGTCCATGCTGGGTCGACCGTACGCGACGACCGTACCTCGTCCAAAAAGCAACCGCCGCATATTTGGGAGGACCAAGTGCGATTCACTTGTGCCAGAGAAGTGGTCATCAAAGACTTGGCAGTTGAATTCGACAAGATTAGGTGAATGGCACAGGAGCTGAAAAATGGGGCGCAGGTACACATCTGTCGACGCAGCGTCAGGATGCGTGAAACCAAGAAATTTGAGAAACTCAGATCCTGATCTGCTGTTGCCTCTTGCACCTGCTGAAGACCGTGAAGAAGAAGATCGAAGCACGACAGCTGCACAAAGTACGGTGAAATAAGCCCCGCAACACGTTTCCAAGTGTTGATTCCGCCGACAGATATGCGCAAGGGGCAGCTACGCGTGCGTTGCATCCATCTCTAGAACAGCCTTTCATTAGGAGGCTCCTCCAGATGAATCGCGGCCCACAAAGCCGGGGTGCTCAACGCGATATCCGTCCACGCGTGGCACACATTCAATAGCAACATCGGGATACACCACGACCCGGGTTCGGGGTCGAGAGGTAGGCATTCAACGAATATGTTAGAGACGAGCTCCACGGGTAATTTGGGGATCGGGTCGCGGAGGGCGTTGAGCTGCCGGCAGACAACGCGTTGCGTGCGTTCCAACTGTATGACAAACAACTCTTCCAGAGACCCAGGAACTTCATTCCCGTGGTCAATGCGGGAGGAGATGTCTGCGATACGCGTCTCGAGTTGGATGACCGACATGGTGGTCGTGGATGAAAGATAAAAGATTTGATAAAGCGCGAACCGCTTAGATAAAGACAAGAAGGCTGATTGCCGAGCATTGCCGGTGGAAGCCAGAGAGATTGAAGGAGATTGAGCAGGACAGAGCAGGACTGAGCCGACGAGATCTGAAATGCCCATCTACGGAATAGCTGCGGCAGCACTGTGCCACTGCCGCGGCCGCTGCTCTGCCGAGTCGGCTTGAATGCCAAGACGCGCCGCCAACCCTTACAAACATCCGGCACATTCTAATCATTAACTACGCTATGTACAGTACTTGTCCCTGCTATCGAGCTCCTCGTCCTAAACATATACATACAGCTGGCTGGAGACATGTCCTCGCGGCGCGCAGCTCCGCTTTTTGAATAAAGATATCGTACTGGTCGTATCGCAGGTGGGGAGGACGGAACGAGACGAGACGGATAGTAAGGTTGTGTGGTAGGCTGTGGCGGCTGTCGGTCGTGGCAAGTGCAGAGCGGGTCCCGGGAAGTCCAAACGCATTATGCGAGTCCCATAAAAGCATCCCACTGCCGCATGCACGAATACCCATCATAGTCAAAGCTACGAGCAGGATCACACCCACACCTGCCGCGCTCCCACATCCCTGGGTCCTTCGGGCAGTGGGTGTATGGGTTGTGCTCGTAGCCGATCTCTTCAAAGAACTGCATCAAAGGGATCAGGAGGCGACCCGGATGAGGGAAGGGGAGAAACGCACCTGGAGTTGGTCTTTGGACGCAAAGATGCCGGCTGCAATACTGTGGACGGGGGCGTCTCCCCAGCGCTGAAGAATGGTCAGCATCTGGAAGAGAGGAGGAAAGCATAGACTCTCACCTCGTAGTAAAACCCGCCCTTGGAGTCAAGGTACGCGAAAAAGTCTTGGTAGGCCTTGCTTCTCCAGAATGACATGTCGGCAATCTCAAAGTTGGACCAGACTACAGAAGTCAATCTTCGCGAAGGTGCAGCTTGACCGACACTCACAGTGGCATCGGTTGTACGTCTCCCCGCCATCATCGCTCATGAATCCCAGAGCATTGTCTTTCGCGATGTGTTCCGGGTGAAGCTTCATGAAGTCTGGCCGAAGAAGCATCAGAGAAAAGCCACATGACCGGCGAGAAACGCACCCTTGACATGACCCCACAGCGTCGGGATGGTCTTGTCAAACTCGTACATGGTGATCGTAAAACCTGGCTCCGAGGTCAGAGCAGTGAAAGGACTCAGATGGCGCACGCACCGTAGACTTTATTCCGGTCTTGCATGTAGAGGAACGGGTCAAAATTGACGTCACAGTGAAAGTGCACGTCGGGTTCGATGCGCCAGTACCAGCGGTAGTTCTGAACGAGAGGGTGCTTGAAGAAGAAGCTGGGGGGCGGGGTTGAGCATAATAATGAGAGCAGAGTGAGTATACTCACCCTGAATTGAAGCGACACATATTCCGGTAACTGACGCTCCCGCCATAGATGACATTCTCGGCGACTAGTTGGTCACGGCCCTTCGTAGCTCGCTCCTCGTCGATCCACTCGGGCTGTACCCAGTGTTCTGTAGGAACTTCGCCATACGAAACAGGTCCAGATGCGACCGCGGACACGCGGCTGGAGGTCACCGTGAGCTGTTGAGGGAACCACGTTCAGGGGAAGCTTACCGCTTGAACTCGTCCGTGAAGGGCTCGTCGTTGAGTATCACGAACGGGTAGTGATGCCGGACATTGAAGCGGTCCTCCACCTCGCGGACGGACCGTACAGTGTTGTCCAGATCGCTGTTACGGGCCAGAATGACAAAAGTAGCGTTGGCGTTCGGTCGATGTGACAGCTCGAGGGGAGTGTTGAGAGCAGGGTAGTATTCCTGTGGGACATTCTGGCTCTTATGGCCGTTCATGAGGCGCGATATTGAAGTGGCACGTCCATAGGTGCCATTGGTGAAGGAGAGAATATAGTGCCCGCTGATGACGATGGCGAGTATGGCGATGAAGTATCGGGGCGCTGAGGGCATAGTCGCCAGCGGAGGAGATGGTGGTGAGTGAAAGGCTGCGCAGCAGTTTATGTTATGCTTCGGAGGCGATCACATCATTTCGCGGCGACGAACCCCGCTGACGGAACCGAAATGCCACGCCGATCCCCTGGTTCTTCTTCATTTTGTTGCCTCTGTCTAGAGTGTTCTCCTCACACTTTGGGTCGTTTCCAGCCGAATTCAACGCTCTTCAGACACAGAGTGCAGATAATGCCGCTCTGAAACATGTCGGCCGAGGCCGTTCTGCCTCCGCCCGAATTTTGTCGTCACGTCTCCGGAAAACTCTGCATGTATCTCCCTACCGACCACCATCCGCAAATCTGAATCTGTGGCGCTGTGGTCAATGTACTCGACTATGGAAAGACGAGGACGGCTAGGCGCTATCTCCTCCAAGCTGCGTGTTAAGGGTCCTGAAGACTGGGCTACCGTCCCCAGGCCAGACACCCTCTACTGTCGAGCTCAAGATCATGTCGACCCCCACCCTTATCGTTCGCTCGACTCCTCATTACGAGGAATTGCCGGGCTTTCCGCCTCCAGACGCCTGTCGGCAAGTCTGGCAACGCTTCGCAGAGCCATTCCCAGAGATGCACTGGCGATGGTTGCTGAACGAAATCTACACTACCGATGACTTGCGGCGCAAGCTCTGCAAGTTCCTGCAGAGTGGAGCGATGCCCGATGCCGAGCGCCAGACACGACTATCGGAATTGTGTATTGCGTCTGCGAGCAATAAATGGATCTATGCTCGCGACACCCGCGCGGACGACGACGTCTGGATGTTGACGGCGGATCGCATTGCCGAGGCGGGGCACGCCAAGGCTACTTGGAGAGCACAAATTCTGAAGGAGATGGTTTCAGAGCGGAGAGACGTGGAGCAGCTAGGGCTGCTCGCGGTTCCGTACACCGGTGTTGGCAACCCCAACGACCGGGACGACCACATCCTCTCATATGACTGCGAGACCTTCTTCGACGTCGGTCGGGAGGCCATCATTGCCGTTACGACGAAATCGCGCCCCCCGGGTGAATTCAGCTGGAAAAGGGACACGGCGGACGGTGTATGGGCGTCCTACGGGTCTTTTGCGACCAGGATACACCGCATCGTCCCCGTAGACGGTCTTTCCCAAAGTCGGCGCGACTTTGTCGAGAAACTCTTCATGACCCAGACCCTACGTCCTCTCGGCTTCAACATCGACTTTCGTGGAAAGAGCGTTTACGCTATTATCCCCACCTTCCTACAGAACGTTTTCTCTGATACGAAGTTCCAAAAGTTGGATGGCAAAAGTGCGTATCTGCAAGTCTCCCCGTGAAACGCGTCATTCATCTTTGCTACAGTTTCGCTGCTTCTGCACGCACCATGCAAGGAATTTCGATTATCACCATTTTACGCCGTGCTCGAATCTGTATTAGAACAACTCGGCGCGCGGTTCAGCTTGCATGCTCGGTTCGTCAAAGCCGTTGCCGACTCCAAGCCCTCCACCCCAGAAGAACGAAGGGCTGCTCAGGAACTGGTCAAGTCCGGTGGAAACTTTGCCGTCATCGCCGTTGGGCATAAGGTCTGCCAGGATCTGGGCATCAAGGACGCAAGCTACGGGCGGAAAGCGGACCAATACGACCTCCCCGTGTATTACACCACCTGCCCTTGGATGGCCCTCCGCAAAGTAAACAACCGCGCAGTGACGACCTTTGTCTACTGCTGCTTGGCGACGACACTGGTGGCTGCCGCGCTGGAGGTGACGCCGGACCTCGCCAGCGAGCAGTTTCACCGCCGGGTCCGTTCTATGCAGCGGTTGTTGATTGCTGTGAGCACCACCAAGGGAGCTGAGACGTTTCCGGTCAGCCTTGCACGCCAATTTGACGCGGGCACGCAGCGCATGCTTGAAGATATGGCCAAATACCGGGCCGCCACCTCACGCCGAAGCCCCAAGACTCCTTCATCGCCTCGTGACTGACGCTGCTACGCGGCTGGCGGACGTCGTGGGTCTGGACTCGAGAGGAGTGCTGTGCTTGGCTAGGGCGCTCGGGTTGGCCTTGCAGGGTTACTTTTGCATTATTGAATGGACATCTTGGCTAGGGTACATGTACTTGAACGCGATGATGTACATATGTACGAGAAAGCAAAGTTTTCGCGCGCTTGGTCAACTCTTGCGTCTCAGCATGACCCTCGACGCCAACCCGAGTCGAAAGACGGTTCCGCCGACTCGAGCTGCTGCCGTGAAACGACTCGCGCTCCCCCTTCCCCGGTCTTGCGGAGTTGCGGAACGTGTAGAGAGCCGATGCTGCCCGCAGAGATGGGCATGACCCAAGTGATTTGGAGGGCCGGTGACTGACTGCGTGGCAGCGAAGTCGGAAAATACAGGCTTTGGACGCAAAAATCGGGGACGTGACGATGCTGAAGGTGGAGTAACTTGCGGTCAGAGTGTAGGATTCTTGTGCAACTGGACAGACAACTAGGCTACCACAAAAACCACCACTTGAAATCGCTTTCCACAGCTTGTGGCACCACCACACCCGGAAGTCTGGACGCTCTCACTGAGAGGTCAGCCTTGGTTGTATAGTCCACGAACTCCTGATGGGACGCGAACTTTTGGCTATGCTTCTTGAGCACATAGTCCGCCCAAAAGTAATAGTCCCCTCCGGCGGCGAAAAGGAAATAGAGGCCGCCCGAGTAGGGCATGTATGCGAGCATCTCGATGGTGCCTGGCACGACCCACGTCTCCTTGAGAAGTTTGTCGATTTTGAGCTGTCCGTCCGAGGTGCGGTGATTCCAAAATCTGATGAGGTCAAAGTCCTCCCAATCGGTGGACCACACTTCATCGTTCAAGGCCGGGTCGGTGAACCAATTCGCGTGGATATTCTTGATTTCTTTGTTAGGAGGCTCGAATTCGAGCTCGTTCTTGTCTTCGAAGGCACTGCCCTGATCGACGTATACCATCGCACTAACGCTATCAGGGTTTGACGATACAGAACATGGGGTACTCACTGGGAGCCAGTGTAATGAAATGATTTATATGCACCAGAACCCGGCTCTTTTATAGTGCTCCGTTCAGGCTGTGCAACGATCGAAGAATGATCGAGGACTCACTGGAAATACGAATCTGAAACGGCGCACGACAGGAGAAATCCTGTCTTTCCTTCTCTACACCCATATTCCAAAATTTCTACAAGGTCCACCGTCGTAAAATCATGGTATGGTCTCCCCTTCACCTCCACAGGCCGTTTGAGCGAATCCGGTTCTTGCTCAAGGCCAGGCTCGCCAGCGACCCACTCTTCCTGGTCCTTCAAGTTCCACTCTTGTCCGAGATGACGCTCGACGCCAACCTCGTCCACATCAGACGTTTCCACCTGCCGCGAAACGAGTAACTCGCCCCCTTCCTCGGTCTTGCGGAGTTGCGGAATGTGTAACGGGTCAATGCTGCCCCTCAGCGCATGTGTGCTGTGTGCCCGCAGAGATGGGCATGGCCAGAGTGATTTGGAGGGCCGGTGACTGACTGCGTGGCAGCGGAGTCGGAAAATACAGACTTCGGACGCAGGGGGAAAATCGGGGACGTGACGATGCTGAAGGTGGAGTAATGGAGTAACTTGCGGTCAGAGTGTATGCGGTCAGAGTGCAGGAGCATCGAGACTGGTATAGCGGGCGAAACAGCTTCATCTAGACTTGGCTCCAGCTACTAGAGGTCCATTGGAGATGGGAACGAGCTTAGGAAGCTGCTGTTGCGGTCGGATCAGGTCGCTCGAGGCCTGTAAAACGCGCTCTGTAGCGGTTGTATCCAGTGTGGTATGCGTGTGGCTCGAATGACAGGTGCGAGAAAGCAGTCTGGGTGGCCGGAGGTGAGAGAGAGTGCGCATGCCCGTCATCAACCTGCGGCGATGAGGTGGGGATGGTGAACGATACGGCTTGAGCGAACGGCGGACTCAGTTAGCCACATTCTCTGGGCCGATGGTAAGTGTAGGAATCAGACGAGTACGCGGATAGCTCACCAGTCTCCAGGAACCTTGCGCTGCACCGAGGGCTTAATAAACCAATACTCCACCGAGGGTGCTCGGCAGGAATCACTTGCAATTCATATGCACACAAAGGACAGACAAAGGACAGAGCGATGTCCTAGAAATGGGCACAAAATAAGAAAGCGGAGCAAAAATCGGATAGGTGGACCACGTACCCATCCCAATTTGAAAGAGAGAGGCTGAGCGAAATCCTGAGCACAAGCAGCATGCTGCATGTGGTAAGACCGCAGCAAATTCGGGCGACGGAAAGCTGGATGCATTGGACAGCGGGGCATAGGAACTACATCGAATTTTCCGTCAGAGCTGTATCGTCGAGAGTGGACGAAGGGGTTGAAGCAGAAAAGAGCAAAAAATGTACATGAGAGCTCGGCAACTAAACGCAAGCGAAATGTCAATCACAAATCGCAACCCAAAACGGCGTTCATCCGACGTGGAAAAATAGGCAATGTTAGTGCCTCGAGAGTGAAACAGAACGGAAGAGGCAAACGGCGAGAAAAAGAGCTAGCACCGAAATGCTGCGGGTTCGGGATTCGAACGGATGATCCCACGGGAGTTTGATCTGACGACAAGGGAACAGCAAGCGTAGTTCTGCCTTGGGCACCAACACTGCCATTCAGCCATTCAACCGTTGATGGTAGGGCAACTACGGTAAATAGGTAGGAGACACTCATTTGGGGATTATCCCGATACGCTCCCTAATCCTGGAAAACAACACCGAGTCCATGCCTACTCCGTAAACGGGAACGCCGCGGGACTCTTGAACCCATTCGCCCCAACCGCCCTCGCCCCAAACTGCGCATTATCCTTTGACAGCAAAATGGTCGCCCCAGTCACCTTGCCCACCTCAATAACATGCGTCCAAAACGGATCCTCACTCGCCCGCCAAACAACCTCGACCCCGCCGCCTCGGTATCATCCGTCCAAGTCAGCGTCGAATTATTCGTCAGCACACTCGTATCCATCGTCAGCCCAAGCGGAGTCCCCGGTGCCTGGGCGAGCGACCGCAACGCTACTCCGTTGACGCGTGCAACACGGGCGTTGAATTCAAAGTCACAGAATTCAACGAGCTCGAGGTCGCCGAATTGCTTCCCGGTGTCGTCGACCCGCACGTCTTGGTGCTGATGGGCAAAGTTCTCGTGTGGCTCGGTGGAACGGACTGGCATGAAGGGTTGGTGATCTCCTCCTCGCAGGAAGCGGTCAGGCCGGTACACCATTTGCACTAAGGCACTCGCGTAACGTTAGCGTACATCAAGGCAAGCAGACAGAACCGGATTCACTATTCATGATCCATCCGCGCCTCCTTGTCGTTGGACCCCGGGCTTTAGACTCTCCCTCTTTTGAGAGGGTTTACCAAGAGCGCGAAAATTTGCAAAGTTTCGAGAAATGACGGAAAATCGCGTAATTCGACAGGTATCACGTGGGCGTGTCTTTTCTTACTCACCAACATCACCGACTCGGATTCGCCTCTCGACTCCGAGTCTCTACCGCCCAAATGGTCGAAAGTCCCTTGCCTTACACACATCAGATTCATGTCCGTCGAGGTGCTCCAAACGCAGATTGGCACCATATCCCAAGATATCGAGCCACAGAGGACCTGTCGGCCGAACCCGTTGAATTCTTTGCCAAGAAGCGGACGCGATTGACGGATGTCGACCCACGGCGGGGAACGCTCACCGGCACACGGGCGCTGAATCTGGCAGCCAGCTCTCTCGAGTTCAACGCCCCGTGAATGCTCCTCCGTTTCTTATTTCAGCTTTCGCTGTTGGCCACGCTCGCAAATGCTGTTACACTCCCAGACTTGTACGAGGCCACGATCACCGAACTGCAAGCGGGACTCACTGCTGGTGACTTTACGAGCGTCGACCTCGTTAATGTTGGTCCCGTTTGGCGGTTTTCTCTCTTCTGACGCGCCGCAGGCCTATCTTGCTCGAATCAATCAAGTCAATGGTGAACTGCATGCAGTAATCGAGACCAGTCCCACCGCGATTGCACAGGCTGCGGACCTCGACAAGCAACGAACTCAAGGGACAACGCTCGGGCCGCTTCACGGTATCCCGATTCTCGTCCAGGACAACATCGCCACTCGCTTCGAAGACGGGATGAACACCACCGCTGGCTCTTTCGCGCTCCTCAACAGTGTCGTGCCCGGAGATTCGACCGTTGTTGCAAAATTGCGCAAGGCAGGCGCGATTATACTGGGCAAGACCAACTTGGTGGGTTTAGAAGCAGATTGATCTTGAGGGAAATTCACATTTCTCAGTCTGAATGGGCGGCATTTGGCCCACTCGCTCCTAACGGCTGGTCAGGCCGAGGTGGGCAAACGACCAGCGCTTACTACCCTAAGGTATTCATTCGCTCTGCCTGCTGAAATAGTCGGTGAAATCTCTCTCAGGGTGATGTGTGCGGCTCAAGTAGCGGATCAGGTGTCGCTGCCTCCGTTGGACTCGCCGCGGCGACGCTAGGTTCGTCTTGCTCTCAGACCCGCACCCACATATTGACGATGCCATCTTCAGGAACCGAGACGGCGGGAAGCATAACTTGCCCAGCTGCTTGGAACAATGTTGTCGGCGTCAAGGTCACGTTAGGCCTGACTTCACGGACAGGAGGTACGTCCCATCAGCCATGCATGGTCAATGGCTGACATTTGTCTTCAGTCATCCCGGTTAGCGAGCATCAGGATACTGTCGGTCCAATCACACGCACGGTGTCCGACGCTGCAATCGTTCTCTCTGGTTGGTACCTCTTGGAATAGAAATCGTTGACAGCTGACTCCCCGGGTAGTTATTGCTGGCAAAGACTCTGCGGACAACTACACTTCCGCGCAGCCCGATACCGTCCCGGATTACCTGAAAGCTCTTGATAAAGATGCATTCAAAGGCGCCCGGCTCGGTGTGCCACGCACCGTATTCATCGATACCAGTTACGGACGTATGTCTGGCCCTTGAGCTCCTGGGGTTATCTCACACATCCAACACAGCCGTTCCTGGCGCGGCCGCATTCACCGCGGCCCTGAAGCTCATGAAGAACCTGGGAGCTAACATCACCGACCCCGCAGATCTGCCCTCTGCGAAAGAAATTGTGGGGAACGATGCAGCCGGAGTGGGTCCTTGCATTTCGCCATTTTCTTAATTTGACGAGCATCCAGATCGTGCTCGATACGGACCTCAAATTCAATCTGGACGCATACCTGGCGACTCTGACCAACATCCCGACCAACGTCCATAACATCGAGGACATTATCGCCTTCAATGACGCGCATAAGGATGAGGAGGAACCCAATCTGAATGCGTACACGGAGTGGAATCTGCACTTTGACTTGGCCGAGCCCACGCAGCAGGATGCCAACTATACGGCGGCGGTAGCGACAAATCACGACATTGGTGCGACTCGGGGCATCGACGCCGTGCTAAAAAAGTACAATCTCGACGCGCTGCTGATGCCGGAGAACTCGTTCATGGAGCAGCTGGCTGGATACGGTGCGTTGTTCCTTTCGTTGACTCTCTGCCCTAATTGACATCACGCAGTCGGCTACCCCATAGGTATGTTTTGTTCTTGACCAAATGCGTCCCGCCCATCTCATTTCCCCGCCCAAGTGACCGTACCCCTCGGATTCACGCCAAACGACACCGCTCCTGGCACGACGGAGATTCCGATTTCCCCATACCCAGGCATGCCACTCGGCCTCTCCTTTGTCGGAACGGCTTTCAGCGAGATCAAGCTGATGGCGCTTGCGTACGCGTACGAGCAGGCTACGAATACGCGGCTGCAGCGGAGGGCATATGAGGCTGCGTTCCGGTCGGCAGCGGGTGATATAAGGGGGACACAGCCACCTGACGAGTCTTTACAGACGAAACGCTCGTACCCTAGCGTCGTGGGTCCCCAACCTCGTCCTCCAGCTCTACACGCTCCTCTTTCGTCGTCACTTCGGCCGTTCAGCGCGCGGCTTTGCCGCGCCCGCGCTCTTCCTCTCTTACTCGCTCGCTCGCCACTTTCCTACGTTTACTGGAACTGCGTCGGTGAACTCGTCCCCAACCGGATCGCCAGCGACTCCTCGACACTCCAGCATCTCGCCAGTCGACTCGCCACGCCTCCCAACCCCTACACGTGGTTTCCGTCCCGGTATCGTCGACTGCATCATCAGCACGCTCTACCACCGTTGCATGTACCCTTCGTCTCTCCCCAAAGGCCTGAAATTCGAACGCACCGCACATACCCCAATCTCGACAAACCACACCATGTCAAACGACTCCAATCCACGCGCTTCCAAGCGCAAACACGAGTTCAGCTCTGGAGGGGCGGTCGATATGAACGACCAAGCTACCCCAAGCGAAACGAGCGTGGCTAAATCCTCGGGCCTAGCCAACCCTGTACCGGGCGATAAACTCCCCGAGGCGTGGCAACGCGTCTTCAGCACTGCCCGCTCTGAGGGGAAATCTGTCCCTCCCGCAACTGCTATCCTGAAGCTCGGCGAATTACGGCAGTCGGCTCTCACCGACTTCTGCGCTGCTCAGCACCAGGTTCAGAAGGCGGCGACCCTAAGCAACAAGCTGAAGGTCACAGTAGATACCGGCGAAGTACCGTCCGTGGTTTCTGCCCACGTGAAGCTCCCGACGATTCAGCTTTTGAAAGGCGTCTCCGACGTCGATTTCTCGCTGTTTCCCGCTGTCGAGGCTGCTAAGGTACAAGCCGAGACGGATCTCGCTGCTCTGCAAAAGTCCGCGACTGCATACGTCAGTGCTTTCTACGATGAGCAACTGAATGTGCTTCGCAAGACGATTCATGTCCCCACCGTCGCAGACGACTACGTCTCCAAGGCCAAGGCCTATCTGGAGATCGTCATAACGGATGGAGGCAGCGACAAACGTTCGATGTGGAACTACCTTCTCGAGCTTCTCCGTCCTATCCTCGTTATCGAGCTGGAGAACCTCAACTTCGAATTTGTAGCCGCATTCCGCCGTGACGCCGAAATCAAAGAATCGAAGGCCACTCAGGTTGCTACTGCAAGAGCTGACGCCGAGATGAAGGACGCCACGGCGCCTGTCCGCGAGATGGTGGAGGAGGCAACGAGTAAGGCTCTCAAAAGTGAGCCCTACTTCCGCCCCCTAAACCTCCTGTATTCTAACCCTCTACCCCCTCCTTTCCCCGCGCTTAGAGCACGAGAAAGAGATGGAGCGCAAGATGCGGAATTTACTCTCGCAGGTGACGAGCAACTCCACGTCTTCCGAGGCGAGTTCCTCCAGCAAACGCCCCACGCATGCGAAGTCCGACCCGAAGGCAGCGCCCCAGGCGTCGTCCTCGAAGACCAAGCACGAGCGCAAACCCGAGGCGATTGCATTCAAGAGGGACGCCTACCACCAACGGAAGACCGGGAAGGCGAACGAGGCAGGCGCGAATCGCGCACACGCTGCCGCCGGCGCCGCACACGGCAAAGGCAAAGGGAAGAAGGAGGCCAGGAAGGGCAAACCGACTCGGAATCAGTCGACGGTCAGTGACTCCGAATGAACGTCGGGCAACCTACTCCTGCAGCCATCATCTCCTCATGGGTATGTCCCTCGGGCACTCGGTTTCATCACCACCGCCCTGATACGTATCCCACAGAGTTCTTCCAAGCATCGCCTGAATCTCGTAGCTGTTTTGTTCTTTCTCAAATGTCTGAGCTGTATTTTGATACTCGAATGAGAAACCGAGCCGTTCATAATATGACCACAACCACTTTGAATGATGAACAAACGAAGATTCTGGCCCTTAACTCCAAGTTTATCCCGAAGCCCAAAGCTACACGGGTAAATGAGGCGCTTGATGCTGTAGACGATTTTTCTCGCCGTCTGCGACTGAGAGTGGACAAAAAAGTTAACGATGAATCACTTCACAAGTTCGTCGGTGAGACAACGGAACGCGGACAACCACGCTTTATCCCACGCTTCCACATCTCCAGGCCTGAAGCCCAAGGCCCGCCGTTAATCAACTCCGTTGAAGCTGCCCTGTCCAAATTACGCAGCAACATTGAAGTTGAAGTTCTTTCCAAGCAATCCTTGCGGATCTTACCCAATATAAACCAGGATGACTTTAAGGCCCTTCTCCGCTTGTTAACTGAGAACAGCATTCTTGCTGTTCCTGCTGATAAGAACCTGGGATTGTGCCTCGTCACCGCAGAATGGTATCATGAAACGGGTATGAAACTTTTGGTGAATGACTCCTACGTGGAGGCTGAACCGGACCATCGTACGCTCCTGTCGACGTTACGTGGTATTGTCAAACGCGGCAGACCCTTTGTCACGGACCAACAGTACGACTGGCTAATGGACCCTTGTATCCAGAAGCTCGATAAAGTCCCGATTCTTAAAGTCCTACCCAAAATCCATAAACACCCAGTATCAGGCCGTCCAATAGTCCCGACTTTTGGAACACTGTTAGCGAATGCTTCAGTCTGGGTGGACTTCCAATTGAAACCCCTCCTCGAGAACTTTCCTTGGATTCTTCGTGATTCAAAAACTTTGTGTCGCGAACTCCTGGAACTAGAACTCCCACCGGGAGAGGACCTTTGGATAGTAACAGGCGACGTTGTAGCAACGTACCCGAACATCCCGACGGATGAAGGGATTGAAAGCATCGCTACCATGCTCCGATCTTCACCCATGGAGTTTAACACACTCCTTGAGGCAGCAAACCTAGATATCAGAGGCCGGAAGGACCTAGTGGTTCTTCTACTACGGCTGGTACTGAAATATAATTTTGTCTGCTTTGGAGATAAAACGTTTCAGCAAGTTATTGGGATGGCAATGGGCACATCATGTGCTCCCACATACGCCAACCTATTTCTGGCCGCCTTGGAAGGCCCTGCCTTGAGGGATCTGCAGCATACCATTCTGTTCTACAGGCGCTTCATCGATGATACTTTTGCTATCATTCGCGGGACGCTGAACGATGTTCGCAGATTCCAAGCACGGCTTGGATCCCTACATCCAAACATGAGGATGGAATGGTCGGAGTCGCAATACACGCTCCCCTTCCTTGATATCCAAGTGCTTCTCGAGTATGACCCGAAGAGCCTGGCGATTAGACCGCGTAAGCGACTAGCCACTAAAGTATATCAAAAGGCATTAAACGCCTACCTCTATATTCCCTGGAACTCCTGCCATTCCACTGACTCCAAGCGTGCTTGGGTCAAAGGCGAGCTTATTCGTTATGTGCGAATCTGCTCCAAGGAAACCGACTTTGTAGAAATCCGCACGGAATTTGCAAAAAGACTGTCGGCACGCGGATATCCAGGACGCTGGCTTCGAGAAGTCTTTGAGGAGACCGTATACAAGACTTTGCGCTCAACTGCGCTTCGCCCCTCGGCACCTAGAGCCGATGAGAGTCTTGAAATCCACGTCCTCAAGCTCACCCATAATCCAGTTTGGGATGATATTAATTTGACTCCCTTCTGGCACGATCTGGATGAAGTCTGGAAGGAAGACGGGAGTGGGTTCCCCGACCTCCGTTTCATGGCTTCATTTAAGAAACCAGCCGCGCTGGGTGACCGATTCAATACCGTGAATCGTGACACTATCGAAGCGTATTACTGTCAGCTTGCGTCCAATGTTTAGTGCGCTTTTTTCTCAATCCTCAATGCGCGCCGCGGGCGCCCCCTTCGGGGACGCGGCGCTCCCAGCGACGGCGCGCATTTTCGGATTTCGAAAAAAATTCAGCGTACCTAGATTTTGTTCTGCCCTTTATTATTCTGTTTCGCCTCTGGCTCACCGGCCTCGGTTTACCGTGGTACAGCGTGAAGCGCAATTCCCAGCGCCTCTGACGCCTAGAGCACCGGCATCAGACACCCATGTACCTTATTTTTCTGCCTCTCACCGGGCCTAGACCAGAAGCTGGTCTGTCTATGACTTGTCGATAGACACATATCATAGACAGACTGGTCTCGAGTCTACACCGGGCCTTGGTCGTGTGTGTCTGTAACCCGGGTGGCCAAGAATACGATGTATTTTATACAGGCTTACTGAGAACAAAAAGACCGTGTAGACTTGTTCTTGAGCTTTAGATGCATCGAGGAGGGTGCTTGTTTTCGAGGAAAGCGCGTCGAGACCTAGTTTCCGCGACTCGAGCTTGGCTTCAGCCAACCGGCACGCATGCCGCGTTCCGGTCGGCAGCGGGTGATATAAGGGGGACACAGCCACCTGACGAGTCTTTACAGACGAAACGCTCGTACCCTAGCGTCGTGGGTCCCCAACCTCGTCCTCCAGCTCTACACGCTCCTCTTTCGTCGTCACTTCGGCCGTTCAGCGCGCGGCTTTGCCGCGCCCGCGCTCTTCCTCTCTTCCTCGCTCGCTCGCCCACTACGCAGCTGGCGGATGTAATCGGAAAGAACTCGAGCTCGGGCGGACCAGTGATACCGAGTACTTCGGCGGCGATGCCCAGTTCTTCAGCGCTTGAGAGGAGTGCTGCGTTTAGCTTGACTCTGGGCACTGGACGGGGTTCATGGTTGTTGGGTTTCTTTGCAGGGTCACTTGCATTACATTTATCTAGTTAGGGTACATGTACTCGAAGACTGTACAAGAAAGCAATTTTCGCGCGCTTGGTCAACTCTTGCGAGTCGCCCGGGGCCCACGACAAGGGAGCGCGAAGGGTTGCTAGCCCATCCCCCGGGAAAACTATCTACTGACTACCACGGGCTGGAAGGAAAGAATGAGCAAAGACACGGCGAGGAAGAGAACAATGCGCACCGTCAAGGGATTGTTCCCCCACCCCACCGACCTCGCCGAGTCCGGGATGTGGACAGTATAGCAGACACGTAACCGCAGCGACAGTCCACCTGGGAGCTGGTGCAATGCTTCGGCACAGATATGCACCTGTCGGAAGCTCTCCCAGAATGATAACTGCACCACGTCCATCCACCCCACATGTGCGCCTGCGCACCCCATATCCTTGAGGACGGGTCACGATTTCGGAATCGAGGTCGAAGGAAGTCAGAAGCAAGAGAGTTTAGTGTCAGCCGCCCGGTGGCTGGCCTTTTATACGCGGGGCAAATAATTTGTTTACTCGGGGAATGGCTCGGGACTCGCGGAACGCGGCAATAGAATGGAATGGAGACGATCGTCCATTTTCAGGATGCGAACAAACACGGGTACATAAAGGGAGCAAAATGTCGTTCTACATCTTATCAACAAGGATGAGCCTGGACTTGCGACGGCGTCTGGAAAAGAGCCACTTCTGCCGCCCGACGCGATACCAACCCCGACAACACCTTTCCTCCCGCCTTATTGAAGCGCGGAATCTCCGCCGCCGCCACCGTATTGGGGTCTTCCCCATTATTCAAGCGCTTCAAGAGCGTCGACGACCGAAGCGTCGCACACCCAAGATTGAAAGAAAACGACGTCAACGCGCCGAGCTGATTGTCCGTCAACGTGACCGACGAGCTCACTGCGCTGTTAACACAGCTTACAAACTGCTGCAAGTCGTTTTGCAGGAGCTGCGAGGCCGTGGTTTGCGACAGCGGGAAGCTGAAGCCTGCGACCGCACAGCTCTTGGAGGTGCATTTGTGGCCAAAGCCCACGGTCGGGAGACCGATGGGGTCAGGCGCGGGGGAGGGGACGAAACCTTCGAATTGCTTGATGAGGCTGATCGTGGCTGCGTTGGGGCTGGATCCGCTCCCGCAGGTAAGCCCAGTTGCGGAGGAAGTCGCAGCGGCGGCTGCGCTGGTGGTGCTGGTCACGCTGTCCGTAGTGGCCGAACTCGTGGTAGCTACGTCGGTGCTCGACCTGAATGATTCTCTGAGTCGGATGCCAGAAGCTGGTGTGCAGAACTTACGCTGAGCTGACATCGGTCGAGGTTGCAGTTGCAGAGGCCGAGTCAACGGAAGTTGTACTAGTTCCGTCAACGACTATCCTGGATAAAATTGAAGAATCTTACGAGGCATCGTCAGAGCTATCGTCAGTCGAGGTTGCAGATGCAGAGGCCGAGTCAACGGAAGTTGTACTAGTTCCGTCAGTGACCATCCTGGATAAGAGTGAAGAATCTTACGAGGCATCATCAGAGCTATCATCGGTGGAGGTTGCCGTCGGGTCAACCGAGCTTGTAGTGCTGAGCACGGGTAAGCCATACGGCCACAAGAATATGCGAAAGGGCATACGAGGCGTCAGTCGAGTCATCAGAGTCATCTCCATCAGTGCCAGTCGGGGCTGCAGGATCAACAGAAGTGGCCGTCCTGGATTCTCGAGTCAGTTGGATGCCATATCACGGGGGGCAAAGGCCAAGGCACGTCAATGAAAGGAGGTTTCTTTGACTTGGACTTGACGTGGACCGTCAGTCCACTATCGCCATGGCAACACCGCCAAAAAAACAAAGAATCTCCACGTTGGGTAAACGTCAAAGGAACCCTCTTTCAGGGCACGCTCTTTGACGTGCGCTGGCTTTTGCCCCCCGTGTATGAAAAAGAGAAAAGACGCACGAATCGTCCGAACCAGATCCATCATCAGCGGTCGGGTCAGAGCTGGGAAAAGCGTTGGTACAACTTTCTCGAGAACGGCGTGTAGACATACGAATCGGTTGGATCAGCACTACACGGGTCAGTCAGTTTATACTCCATAGGATTGAAACGAAAACGGACTCGGTATCATCGTCGGTGGGATCTGTGCTGTCGTCACTGAGGGAAAAGGCGCGTTAGCGCATATGCCCAGATCGAAGGCCAATCAAGGACGTACTCAGTGGTACCGTCATCCCCGTCCGTACCGCCAAAGTCATCCGTTGTAGGACTGATTCGAGATATAAGACCAATGACCAGGCTTCTCAAAGCAAGGCTCACTCTGAATCATCCCCTGTGGTGTCATCGCCAGACCCATCCACGTCCGTTGAAGGATCGTCAAACCTTGAATCCATTCAAACTTCTGCGCGGTATGACGGAGACGAGCACGTACCCAGAATCATCGTCTGCGGAATCATCTGTGGAACTTGGGGTATACCTTAGTACAGCTGCAATCCCTTGACGCAAGACGCTCGTACTCGTCGGACGAAGGGAAGAAGTCGTCTGTGTCCCCAGAGTCGTCGTCACCATCGTCATCCGCAACAGAGTCGGTGCCAAAGTCAGTGTCGTCGTCGTCCCCGGTGTCATCGCTGAAGCCATCGTCACCGGAATCGTCGTCCTGCCTGGCGTACTGCAGAAGGGCAATGGCCCTCTTGGAAAAGTCGCAGATACCTGATAAAGCACTTTAATATATGTAGATATGAAACGGAGGATGGATGTAACGAACCGGTTTCGAGGCAGCTAACCGCCCTGCTGCATGCATCGGCACTGCCGACGCAGCTTCGGTCCTTGATGGCCACTGGGGCGCCGTGGACGGAGGACGAGGCGAGGAGGAGTAAGATGGGGAAAACGAGCATAGCAGTGAAAAGAACGGAGTAAATGTCTCGTCAAGAGAGGATTCAAGGGAAAGAACGGAAGGATAGAGAGGGCAAGCTCGACTTCGCGGCCCTTTAAAGTGCGAAATGGCGTTGGCAGATCTGACAAGGAGTCTGCCTGAAAACGACGCGCATCTATCGAGCTGGACTTTCAGGGGTGTCATTATTGTGATTCCTGCATGGTCGTCGAGCGAAACGGACGGCTGTCAGTCGAGTAGGCAGAGGACTTCGTGCTCCATGGCCACAGACACCGCCCATCTACAGTAAATTGACGTCGGTGGATTGATTCAAGACTGGGCCAGAAAGACCAAGATAGCTGGGCGCAGACTTGAAGCATGTAGAGTGACGGCGACCAGGAGGGACATGGATGTTCATTTGAAAGGGACTCGAGCGGAGTCACGGTTTAGCTGAGTTTGAAATCGTCTTGTCTTGCTGCTCTCCATGAAGAGCTGCTCCAATCAAGCGCACCGACCATTACCCTCCTGAATTCACGACTCCGAGAGGACTCAGGTAGCTCTGAACGATGTGCGCTCGACGCCTTGTCTCATCAGCCATACAGACATGCCAGAATCCATTGGTTCTCAGTTCTTCGCCATCCACGAGCTCCTCCTGCTCGTGCTTTCATATCTTTCACCCTCGGAGAAGGGAACAATCAACTCCATTGACCGCGACTCGCTCGCTGTGCTTGCCCGTGTCTCGCGAACCATCTCAGATGTCGCGTTGGATGCCTTGTGGAGGTCGATACACCAACCGGAGGCTCTGGTCGGACTACTCCCCTCGGACGCTTGCGAAGTGAAGGAAACATGGAACAAGGACCATAATTGTCCAGAGAAACAGGTGTGAAACTCCCCCAGCTTCCACCAGAGGTGTGAACCGCTAACGGACCAAGATCTCCAGTTCCGTCTCCTACGTCGACTAACTTCGGACGATTTCACTGTTTTCGACAAGTACGCGTCGCGCGTGCGCTATGTGGACTTTACAAACTCGAGCAGAATCCTGGGACGGGGATGCGAGTTATTCCCTTACATCAAGGAGTTTCGCAATCCAATCCTGCCCGCATTGCTCTACTTTCGCTGGGAGGCGTCGGCGTGGAATGGGTCGGTTGGCGCACTCCACTTGCTCTCTCAGGAGGCAGCCGTACCGAGCGAAGAATTCTCCCTTTTACTGTGGGGTGAAATGGAACACATTGCAGGCGAATCCGAGGTCATAGCAAGCACCATCGACGCCTTCAACGATCCTGCGCTTCCATGGCTCCCGGACGTTAAAAAGCTCACTCTCCGCACAATCCATTACCTCCCAGCGTTGAGGACGGCGGTCCCCCGCCTCTCAAACCTGGAGCACTTTTCGTGTGACCTTTCAATCGACGACCTTTTATACCAAAGCCTTGCAGCCCTTCCTGGCCTGCGCTTCATTGACTTTCGGTCGCTCCCATCCGCAGCGGTGGCCTACCTGCCGGCTGGATCACCAAGCTTCGACTCCCTTGAGGGTTTCAGCATCTCAGGAACCCTGTCTTCCATCCAGTCCTTCCTTCCCCGCATCTCTTCCCCCGACCTGTCCTCCGTGCGCCTCGTAGTCAAGGACTTCCAGTCCCGCCCCATCGAGTCCACCCTCTTCTCCCTCCTCCTCCCGCCTACCATCCCCACTCGCGCATCCAGCCTACAACACTTTACATTCGTAGGGCCTTCGGCCAGTGCACGCGCTCAAAGGCTGGATCGTCTGATTCTCGCCGCCTTCGCGCCACTCTATGCATGCCGAGCCCTGCAGACGTTCTACCTCGAAATCGATGCAGGCTCTCTGGTGCTTACCGACGACGATGTGGATGCCATGTCAAGTGCCTGGCCAGCGCTCAGCACGTTCATTATCATCCCGCCGCGGAGTGCCAACGTTATTGAGGAGCGACACGTGCATTTGTATGCCCTGTGGGCGTTTGCGGCACGGTGTCCGTCGCTGCGGCGGCTGCAGCTGGAAGTCGACGCGGACGTTGTCGGTCCCTTTTCTGAAGACTATGCGGCGATAGATGCAGAGTCCCCCCCAATGGAGGACCTGACGCTATTTTGCTCACCGTGTGGGGACCCATTGCTCGTCGCCGAGTTTCTTAAACGTGCGTTTCCAAGGCTGAGACATGAGGCGTTTCATGCATACCCAACCAAGGGGAGACCGCAGGATAAAGAGCGGTGGGCGGTGGTGACGTGGATGCTGGAATCTAACTAGATATCTTACTCTTCTAGTTGTATGTCTTCCAAAGTATGTTGTATGTATTATAGATTGACTGATCCAAAAACCCAAGTCGCGTCAACAAACGCGTCGCGAGTTTTGTTCTGCTGTTATCCATCATGTACGCCGGTGATCAAACAATTTAGACGCGTCGCGACTTCGACAAAGAACAATCTCTTTTTTGTATCACCCACCACCACCCTCGAGACTGAAGTGGCTCTGTCTTCTGGCCTGCGTTGACAAGCATGCCTCCTCGTCGTGCACAAGGCAAGTCCTCAAGTTCTGTTGGTCGCGCGCCGTCCTGACTCCTCATTCGTATCGTTCAGCTGCCCCTGGTCCTCGCATTGGGGTTGCCACTGAGAATGCCCATATCACCACAGTACGGCCATTTTGGAATATCATCTCTCGTCTTTTCGAGCAGCATTCACAGGTTGGGGTCAAGCGCACTAAATTTGGTACCGGCGGTACGCCGACGACGATTGTCGTCAACTATTTCGAAACTACGATACCATCGGGCCTAATCTACCACTACGATGTGGTCATCTCGCCTTCTGAGAAGACTCTTCCGGCAAGGCTGAATAATATGGATCTCTTTCGCCGCCTCCAGGTTAACGTCGCCCCACAAATGTGGGTTTTACCCCTATCCGCTTGTATAACGCTTACCATTCGAGCACACCAGATTCACTCCTCGTTGCGTTTACGATGGCAAGCTTTGGCCAACTTCTTTCAATCATACTTTGGATTAATCTGCTCTCAGGACGCAAAAACGTCTTTTCTAGCCGCAAGCTCCCCTTTGAGAACGGGTCCCAGGAATTTGATGTCACTTTGGCCGACTCTCCCTCCAGTTACAGCACGAGGGGCCCCAAGGTTTACAAGATCAAGCTCACCCTTGTCGCGGAAATCAATCCCGAGTAAGTTGTTGGACGACAGCATCTGACTGGCTGATTTCCTCATTGTACGTCTCAGGGTCTTGGATCGATTCGTCAAGTGCAAGCAGTCCCAGGACAACACCGTCCTTACCGCCATCACCGCGCTCAATGTCGTCATTCGCATGCAGCCCACGCTCAGCTACCCCTTCAACGTGCGCTCCTTCTTCACCGACCGCGAGACCAAGGACATTGGTGGAGGCCTGGAGCTCTGTGCGTTGAAACCTTCTTTTCTTCTTATTTGCATTAAAACTGAGATCGTCCAGGGCGCGGCTACTTCCAGTCCATGCGGCCCGCCATTGGCAGAATGTTGATCAATGTCGACATCTCAACGGGCACCATGTTCAAGGATGGACCCCTAATGGACCTCTGCGCTGCGTACCTTGGGGTGCCGATTCAGCAACTGAATTTTCTCTCGGATCGGCAGCGCGTCCCGCTTCAGCGCTTCATCAGTGGCATTCGCGTCATCATCAAGCGCATCGACTCCAGTGGTGCCGAGGTGCAGACGCCACGCGTGATCAGGAAACTCTCAACCGTCGGTGCCAGCGAACTCATGTTCCAGCTACGCGACGGCGGAAGCATGAGTGTCGCCGAGTATTTCAGGACCACGCAAAACAGACCACTTCTGTATCCGAAGATGATATGCTGTGAAGTAGGCACCGGCGCGCTCATCCCCTTGGGTTTGTTTCTCTTCTCCATCCTAACTCGTTACTGACGAGTCTTCGCAGAACTTTGCACCGTTCTTCCCGGCCAACTGATGAGGAAGCAAATGGTACGTCTCATTGCAATATGCCCTGGGCTAGATGTTAATCTATGCGATAGCCTCCCGAGAAGACGCGAGAAATGCTCAGTTTTGCGAGCAAACCACCGAGCGAGCGTCTCGCAAGTATCACCAATGCCCTTCAGGTACGGCAAATGAGACAACTCGTGGCCCTCGCTGATCGTACCACCAGATCCTTGCCTATGGACAATCTGAATATGTCCGCCAATTCGGTATTACAGTCAATGAGGCGGCAGGCCCACTCAGGCTCAATGCGAGGATCCTGGAGCCTCCAACGCTCAGGTACGGTCGGGGATCGCGCCAGCCCACGATAGTATGTGCTTCATTCATTTTTACGCGCTCATTCTCACCTAGTGTGTCAGACTCCCAAAGACGGTGCTTGGAATATGGTGGACAAGAAGTTCATCGAGCCTATTCCCATCCCCCATTGGGTACTCGTCGTCTATGAGACCAAGGTTTTTATTGCTTTTCCACTATATGTACTCCTCCTGATCATTCCATATGTAGAATCGATTTGACGCACGCGCGGCGAAGGATATGATGGCGGGCTTGAGCGAGAGTTGTAAGGATGTCGGTATGTGCTCACCGTCCTGGCGCGACATTATTTCATCTCACCTTCATCTTAGGGATTGCGCTTGCCGCCACCGAATTCGTCTCATGGGAGAATGGGCAAGGGCGCATCACAGAGCAGCTCCAAGCCGCTGGCCATGCGTGTTTCAAGAAAACAGGGTCCGGTCCCAAGCTGATCGTCGTTGTCTTGCCCGAGGGTGGGAACGACATCTATACGGCGGTCAAACAGTGGGTTACCTGTCTCATCTCACATTTATCCAACATCTCATGTATCATTCTCCAGTTTTGGCGACATCACGGTCAGTTGCTACTATCTGGTCCTCCCCCATCCTAGCTTACACCAGTAATCCGCTAGAGAGGCGTCCCGACGCAGTGCCTCAAGTCCAGCAAGTGCTTCCGGGCGAAATCCCAGTACTACGCCAACGTTTGTCTCAAGTGCAGCACTTCCTTGTCTCCGTCCTCCCGCTTACTTATTCTCCTAGGATTAACGTCAAGCTGGGCGGCATCAACACCATTCTTGATGCTTCCAGCCGTGGCGCCAGCAGCTTGATAGACGTGCACATCCCCACCGTGATTTTCTTCTTCTCTCCTTTGATGCTTCTCTTACCGCGTCCCTCAGATCGTCATGGGCGCAGATGTTTGTCTTGTACATTGACATATCCTTCACACTATCTCATCTCAATTCTTCTAGGTGGTACACCCTGCTCCGGGCAGCGACGGGCGCCCTTCCTTTACTTCTCTGGTGGGGAGCGTGGACTCCAATATATCAAAATATGTCGCAACTAGCAGAGTGCAGACATCACGAGCCGAGATGATCGAGTACGCCTCAATCCCTGAGTTTGCAAGCAAACAAACCTAACCATTGGATTCAGGGACCTGAAACCTATGACCGAGCACATCCTCGGGAAATATATGGGGTGGGTTCCCTGCTCTTATTCACATACTTGCTGGACTCAGCACTGCCCGCACTGCCCAGCTATCGGCAGGGAGTCGAGAAGAAAGCAGCCCCTAACTCTGGGCCTGAGCGTATCATCTTCTATCGCGGTACGAGCATTATCCATGACTAGAGGCAACTTAACAAATAGCTAGATGGCGTGTCCGAGGGGCAGTTCAAACAAGTTCTTGACCAAGAGCTGCCACTCATCAAGGGTCTGTTATTTTCTTGCAGATGACTCTGTCCCTCATCACCATATCTGTAGAGGCTTGTGCTGCACTCAAGATCAATCCCAAGATCACACTGATTGTCGTGGGCAAGGTCCGTTCTCTTATTCTCCCGCTTGAATCAATATCTAACTTTGAATCCCCCAGCGCCATCACGTCCGGTTCTTTCCTCAGAACCCGCAACATCGTGATCGTTCAGGGAACTGCCGCGCTGGGACTGTTGTCGATAATTACATATGTCACCCCACTGAATTCGATTTCTATCTGCAGGCGAGACATTCTCTTCTTCCTCTTCTTGTGGACCTGATCTTGTCCTTAGTCACATGGAGGGCTGCTTGGCACCAGTCGCCCCGCACACTATTCTGTGCTGTATGATGTGAGTCTTTTTTATCTTTTTGGGTAAGGACACTTGTTGACCTGAGATCACAGGAAAACAACTTATCTCCCGACGCATTACAGTCGCTTTCATTTGCGCTCTGCCATGTCTACGCTCGATCCACGCGCTCCGTGTCTATCCCGGCACCTGTCTACTGTCTGTGCAATTCTTACATCCACTTGATTTTTCTGACCATTATGACATAGATGCCGACATCGTTTGCGCGCGTGCCAAGACACACTATGACCCAACAGAGACGTTCGACTTTTCCGATAGCGCAACTCAGTTGGACAACGGCCAGGCAGATAGCTCGCTCGAAGCTTTCAGGGAGGGTTTCAAGCCACTGCACGCGAACCAGCAACAACGCATGTATTTTTCGGTTTGTGCCGTGCCTCGACTCGACTGGTACCTCTACTGACCTGTCCCACAGTGATATCAGACTGTAGTGTGTGGAGGTCAGGGTGTACAAGTAGAATAGCGCTGCGTGTATATGTAATCGGTGTATTCATGTTTGTTCGCGATCCCAAAATGGACTTTTCACGGCTGTTGATGCTGAGTATCACACAGCGCGCTAAAAGTTGCCCTCATATATCACAGAAGGCGGGACACGGTGTGAGTTATGATGATTTGTACTAGCTCCCGATACATGTTCGGACGGATGCACTACGACGCTCAAATTCGGCGGCTGAGTAAGTATGTACTTGCAAAAAATAAGGATACTGGGATGGAGATACAATCATACTTGGCAGTAGGATACTGCATGGGTGTTGAGTTCTAACAGACGGCACCAGAAATATCACATACCAAGATGGATTGGACGAATTACTGCGTCGAGTCTAAGAAAGCACGGCAAGATTCAGATCGACAAAGCATGGGATTACTACAAGGGGTGTGAATCAGCAGAAAGCACCAGAAAGAATGAGAAATACACACCAAGATGCGTTCTTCATTGATAAAAGCGCTACATAGATCACGTCCGGAGCCGTGAAACCCGCACTTCCTCAGTTGCGCGATCGAGAACGGTGGGGACGGGGCGGGTGAAGAGGGCTGGTTTGGTTTGTTTGGGAGGCGGGGCAGCGGTGAGAGACGGCAAAGGCGCGCGAGAGTGTGGATTCAGCGCGGAAGATCTTCGCCTCGAGGTCGACGAGGATGCGGTCATGGCGGGCGGCCTAATTGTCGACGTCGACGGAGACGACGTATGTGAGCGGCCTGGTGCTCGAGGACGAGGGTGCATCTCGGTGGGCGGTCTCGCTTTCGAGTTCAACGGGGAAAGAGACGACATGGTCCTCCTGGCTCTCGAGGGCGATGGGGGTGAAGTCCGCGCTGCGGCGCTGGAGGACGGGGTCGACATGAACAGCTTAATTCTGGAGGTCGACAGCGACTGAGACGTGGACGGCCTTATCCTCGACGGTGAGATTGGTGGAGTCGGCGGGGCAAAGGCGACTTTTCTCGGCCCCCGCGGGTCCTCTTGCTCCGTGAAGCGATGGGATGTAAAACGTTTCCGGCGACTGCCGTCCACCATTGCTGCGGTGCTTTCTGCGGAGCCACGCCAGTTGAACATTCAGATCCCAGCTGAGAATGAGAATGATTTACCTCCATGCCGCGGGCGAGTAACAGCGTCATCACTCACCTTAGCAGAACGCTTCGACAGTCTTTTCTACAAAACACGACCGCGTTAACAACAAGGAGGGAAAGGGAAAGAGAGACTCGCACACTTGGATGTAAAAAGACCTTGGAAAACACCAGAGCCTCCTTGTTTGCCCCTCCGAGGCACGCATCGAGTGCACCAATATCGAGATCCACCTCAGCCGTATCGTGAATTCTCCGGATTTTCAAGGCGGTTGGGTGCGGCCTGTCTGTGGAGCCAGTTCAGCATGCAAGGTCTGCCCAAAGTGCGAAGACATTACCTTCATGCTGCGGGCCAGGAGCAGTATCATTGACAATAGCCAAACTGCGGCTACGTCGCTCTAACAGTTTTCTCTGCAAGATATGGTTCCAGCACTGAGAGAAAGGGCCAGATAGACTCATTCAAACCTGCAGATAGTTGGCTACCTTCAAGAATACGGCCTCTCCGTCAACGACCCCTTCGAGGAACGTATCAATCAGACCAGCATCGAGACCTTCTTGGTCGTAGGCCTTGCAAAGTAGTAGTATCCTCTGTGTAATTGGATGGGGCCTGCGCAGGTGTCCAGAAAGATCAGGTAGAGGTACTCAGCGGACTTACGGTGCAAGGTCAGCTGGCATGGCAAAAAAAAAGACCGAATTGAAGAGGGACCGCTGGGAGGTGTTAGCGCGTCGGCGTTGAGAGTGAGCCCTCAGCCCTGGAGAGTTTTCGAGAGCGCCGCGCAGAAGACGCGTGGCCGGAGCCTCAGGATGTGCGGGACGCGCCAAACGGCGAGGAAGGTCGGGATCAACAAAGTTATCCGATCACCTTCCTTCGGCTTCGGAGTGCGTCTCGGAGCTTGGTCAATTGCTTTAGTTGGAGAGTAATGCAGCTGGGCATAGTAATGGTATTCGTGGCCAAGAGCAAGAAGGTTCCAAAACAAACAAATTTGGGTAATGAATCACAAATCGCAGACCGAGCAAACGAAGATACGACACTATCCCATCCAGTACACCATCATTTCTTCCCCCGCCTCTCAAGAAATATTTCCATCCCATCTGCAGCGAAGCCCTGGAGAGCACCGATCAATTCAGACTCTGCTACAGCTTCATCACCATCCATCTCAAGGTGAAGCGAAATCTTCCCTCGACGAGCTGTAAGCATAGCCAGCAATGGCGAGTGCCATGACTTGGGAATCCTTGGCTCCGAGGGCGCGTGTAGCGTAACGTAGGTGAGATTGGGAAGGAGGTGTGGGGATTCTGCAAGTCCCGTAAGGATAGGGGACGGGTCTCCCTCGGGCGCCGTCATCAGCACCAGATGCGGGAGTGAGGGAACAAGAGCCCACAGATCCTCCATGTCTACATCCTCGCAGTTGCCCACGATGAGTTTCTGCAACGGCGGCGAAGAGCGCTTCAAGAACCGGGCCATCGTGTCGAGTGGGGGCAACGTGGCAGGAAGACCGAGGGTGTTGAGGCTGGGCAGTGTCACTCGGTCCAAGAACCTCTCGTGGGAGCCCAGGATGACGCGTTGTACGCTCGGGAGGGTGACAGGTTCCGGTGGGTGGTCGCTCGGGGGGTCGTGATCGGGGAGATACTCGAAAGCGAGAATCTCAACCTGAGACACGAATGATAGAATAGGCATGACCTCGGATGTTGGATAGTAGCCCTGGACTCGCAGAATCCGTATTGAAGGACTCTCTTCAGCGATAAGCTGTTTCAGTTCGTCGTTCTCGAAAGTGGTGTCCAACTCTTGGACATGCCACATGTGGCGCTTTAGAACGGAGATTGTGTCGTCACCGAAGCCGCCGTTGAGAGTCACGGACAGAGGTCGCTTCCCAGCCCGACTGAGCCAGACATCCAAAATGCTGGGTAGGTCGCGGTATCTGTGCTCCTCCACATCGACATTGATGCACTTCCAAAGTTCGTGCGTCGAGAGTGCGATGTGGCTCCACGAGCTGCAGATATTCGTAAGAAGCTGAGGCGCTTGTAAAGCGTTGGGTGTCGGGGCGCCGGGGAGACAGTGGAGGAAGATCTCGGATGAGATTTCGGGTGGCAACCGCGTTATGGGGTCGTGCATCGCGTTGAGCTGCTGCAATGCCTCCGATTTCTTGAGCTCCAGCTGTCTCAGGACCGCCTTTTGTAGAGCAATATCGGCATTTAGTTTTTCGACGAGTTCGTTCAGTTGTTCGGCTCGAGACGCCATCTGTTTGGAATTGAGCCACGACCTGAGTGAGTTGAGATCATGGTAAGCAAGCACGAGTTGGCCGTAGAAACCACCAGAAGAAACGAGTCGGAGACGCGGGGAAGTATGACTGTAGGAACAAGGGAAGAAATCGTGATCGTGTCAATTGATGACGCCAATGCGTCCTCTAGCCTCCCACTCTCGTCTGTCGAGGTAAGCTATACCTTGTTGTTGTAATTGCACAGCTAACCCTCGATGTAGTCAGGGTAATGTCCACGCGCGAGCTCCAGACGCAGATTGACACAATCTCCAAAGAGATTGAACAGCAAAAACAACTTTTAAAGACTCTTGAGCGCAGTAAAAGCACTCTTCAGCGTCGTCTCAATGCCGTTCTTGATCCCATTGCCCGACTTCCCATCGAGATTTCCTCGGCAATATTTGTCCAATGCCTGCCTTCCCCTGCTGCACCCGAAGCCCGCTTTGTGCCCATGCTCTTGCTTAATGTCTGCAATATCTGGACCGACATTGCCTTATCCACCCCTTCCCTCTGGGCAACCATTCACATCAACTTGCCCTGCGGAAATGATTTCAGGAGACTCTTGGAAATATGGTTTGAGCGTGCCGGTACACACCTTTTGGATATCACTGTGACCGGGCCTCTGGATACTGCAGTGGCCGCTCTCATTTGGCGCCGCTCTAGTCGGCTCAGTTGCCTGGAACTCTCTGCGGAGGAGAGGTCCGGGGACTGGGATGACGAGGACGACAGGGAGTTCCGCTATCTCTTGCCAGGAGGAACGCAGCCTGAGGCGCTGCCGGCTCTCAGGCGCTTGAAGATCCGTGGCCGCGAGGACTTGAGCTTCTCCCGGCTGCCAATTCTTGAAATTTTGCGCCTTTCTGCCAACCTGGTCGAGTTGAAATTGACCAATATAGAACTGTCGGATCCCGAGGATGACACAATGGACCCCCTTGTCCTTCCGAATCTACGCACGCTGCGTTTCCTCAGACTGTTCGAGGACCCGGCGGAGTACACGGACTATGTCTTTCTCAAATACATCTCCACCCCTCGCCTCGAGGCCCTCGGTCTTTCGCTAACCGCGGCTCCCGGACACGACCAACACCTCCTGTCCTTCCTTCAGAGATCGTCGCCTCCTCTCCGAGTGCTTGAGATCGGGGAGACAAAGGATTCCGAGCACCTGAGTGCCTGCTTTGCGCTTACGCCCGCACTCACACGGCTGTTCATTTCATGGCCACAACACGCCGCGGTTCACTCTCTATTCACCATGCTGGCGCAGCCCCAGACGCCGCTCGCGCTCCCAGACCTGCGAAACCTGCGGATCGATTACGTGGAACCTCTTCCCGATTCACTGTGGAGCATCGTTCTTGACGGGCTCTCGGCGCGTCGCACCCAAATTCGCGAGATGCGGATAACATACATGCCGAATTCCACGACGCGCCGCGTGCCGCCGGGCATTGTCGCAGCCTTCAGGGAAATCTGCACTCATACGTACATGGATATTTGGGTTGGGAGCACTGAAGATACGGAGAACAACGAACTGTACTCTTCTGAGTAGATTTTTCAAAGATATATGGCGCCATCAACCCGCCGTCGGGATGACGTCACCCGGAACCGTCCTCTTGACTCTGATCCGCCATGTACCCCAAACTCATTGCGTTCGACCTCGAGTAGGTGCGCGCCGTCGCCTGAAGATAGAACTACACTAAGCGCACGAGCAGCTACACGCTCTGGAACTTGTGGATCGACACGCACGTTACAGGTCCCCTTCGTCGATCCGGAGACATCGTCGTAGATCGCTACAACGCTCCCATCGAGTTCTATACCGATGTTCCCGCAATATTGCGACGTCTTCGAGACCAGGGTGTTGTCATTGCCGCCTGTTCCCGCACCAGTGCCCCTGATTTGTGAGTCGCGCTCGGCCGCCTGGGTCATCAGCGTATTCATTCCCAGGGCACGACAGGCATTGACCCTCATTCTTGTTCCGGGCAAGGACAACGAGCCGCTGCAGCCTGCGATAGAACTCTTCGATGACCTGCAAATCTACCCTGGCTCCAAACTCAAGCACTTTCGCGCGGTCCACGCAAAGACCGGGATACCTTACGAAGAGATGGTATGTATCGTATTGGCGCCCATGGCCGAGTTGCTGAAACTTGCCAGCTGTTCTTTGACGACGAGCCAAGAAATCGTGAAGTCGAGCGTCTCGGTAAGCCAATTCATTTTTTCCAGGCCCTGACGTTTCATTCATATGTGCAGGGGTGACCTTCCACCTCACGCCAACGGGCGTTGACAACGAGATTTTGGAGGCGGGCGTTCGGGCGTGGAGTGCGCGCCACTCTACGTAGGCTGGAGTACGCTTAACAGCTTCTTGTACTCCGCTGTACTCCGAGGCGAAGTGTCGGGAATTCACGGTCTAATCAACCCGAACAATTGATGGCGCTGTGTTCGACGTCGGGCACTGATCACCGCAAATCCCTTGATACATATGGACTCCTAATCCCTATCGGGATCCGGTATCTTTCTTTTCTTTTCCCCCATGTTCCTCGCTGCCCTGCTGCTGGCCTCCTCTGCCGTCGCCTCTGTGCGCGCTGCCTTCCCCGAGGGCGTCATTGCTACGGGCACGCAAGGTGCAACCAACCCTCCAGTTGCGACCATGGGCACGGTGATCGACCAGACCTCTATGGCGCGTCTTATTAGTGTCAACTCCATCGACGACTTCTGCGTATACGCGCCCGCAGAGCCCAACACCAAAGTCAGCGACGTCGAGGTACGGGTGGCCGCCATTACACACTTATCGCGCTAATTTTCTTTGCAGGGGGAGGTCGTTGCTTGGTGCACCATGCCGCGCAACAACGCGCGTGTCATTCCGGACGGCGTCATTACTGGCGTTACTTTCTTGAAAACCGACTTTTACGTGCAGATTATGGGGTGGGGTGATTTCACCAAGCTCACCGTCGCCAACGGTGATTCGGGTGGGGAGCTTGACCCCCATGGTGCCACTGGTGTCGGCAACCCCGTCGGTGGCAATGTCACGACCACTGTTGCCGACGGTCTGGACGAACCCATCGAGGAGTGGATGATGTATATGAGCGCCAGCCAGTTCTGCCTGCGTGCCTGCACGAACGCCAACTCGACCTATGCCGCAAAGTACATGTGCTGGCATGAGCTGGATGTCATGGGTTGCGAGTTTGTTATGCCAGGGACTTACCACGAGCCGGGCACCTTGTGCGTTCCTTCTTGCCGCATTCGCATTTAACCTGGGCTGATTCCTTTGCAGCGAGTCTTGCGACGCAGACGTAGCCTACCCTCCGGGATGGTACCCCACGGCAACCGTCAACGGGCAAGTCCAATTCTCGACCTTTGCCCAATACTTTGAGGGCGTCTACACTGGCGGTAACGGGCTTCCGACCGCCTACACCGTTGGCACCACTGTCACGCCCGACGCGCCGTACACCATCCCCAGCTCGTCCAATTGCGTCACTACCTCGACCATCGGGAACGGCATTGACGCTTCGTTGTTGACCGCCGGCGCCAAAGGCAGCACGCCTTTACCCGGCTTCACCTCGACTCCTGCAACTGCGGCGTCGGCTCCCGGATCATCTGCCACGGGCTCTGCACCGGTCACTGCTGGTGGCTCGCCCTCCGGTAGCTTGAGCACCCAGAAGATCACTAGCAGCAGTGCAAAGTCCACCCCTAGTATGTGTTTCATTCGGCTTTGGGTTTTCGTTACTGACTTTGCTGTTCTTAGGCTCTGCTGGATCTGGCTCCGCCTCCGCCTCCGGTTCCGGTTCCAACACCACTGGGTCCAGCGCTGCGTTCCGTGGTGCGAGCATCGCATACGGTCATGGCGGCGAGTACGCCGGGATCACGATTGTCTCCATCGTTTCCGCCCTTGCTGCCATTGCTCTCCTGCACTAGAGGCCTGCCGACGTCCTCATGACGACCTTTGTGCACGTTCGCTTCACGACCCCAGATACGCACCACGACGTCTGACTGACGATAGACATTTACTGTATCCACATGGTACATCCTCTCGTTGACGCTGCCTGTCTTTACAGACTTTGGATTCGTACTTTTGAGTAGATAACGGACTGACTCTTTCTTGATTTTATATTCTAAGGTGTTGTAGCCGAGGACGGCAAATATAATATGATTATTCGACCTTCACTTATTCTCGCTGCCCAAAGGCAACCCATTTCCAGGGCTTCTTGTTACCCCAATCTCGGCTCTCCTTGAGCTCGATAACGGCTGAAAAGATCTTGCACTCGCGTTTGTGCTTGTCTTTCCAAGCCGCTGTTTGGCAGTCCTGTGACGAGTCGAGTTGGAGGTGGTGGTGGGGAGATGATATTATATACCTTTCCGCAATAAGAAACCGCACGACATCGAGAGCAGCGTTGCAATTTCGTATCGGCGTCCGCTTCCTTGCCGCATTCTTTGCATTTTTTGGAGTTATCGACGTCCTCGATATCGTCGTTGATGCGGAGGAGGGTGTCTAAATCGCAAGGGAAGACCTAATGAAGCTTTGAGCACGCTGTACATGGCCGTGTATAAAATGGCTTGCCTGGACAAATTTGGCGTGATCGACGCGCAAGCCATACACGCCGAGTGAAAAGTATTTCTTCTCCGCGTACAGGATCGCTATTGTGTACCCTTCCTTCACTGCACCCAGCGCAGAGGGGTCGAAGTTTGTGGTGAGGTCTGTGGATTGACCATCCTTGTCCTTGAGCGTGAAGCTATTGCGAATGAATCCCCCGGTTTCTTCAACCTCTCCGAGATAAAACCAGTGCCGAGGAGGAGGCATGGGCTCGTTGTTCCAGTCTCGCGCTTCGTAGAGCTCGTATGGGGAACATTGCACGTAGGAAGGGAAAGTTTTTGGGTTTCGCAAGTTTTTGGGAGGGAAACGTTTGCTTGCTTCGTCTTCCGAGTCGTCGGTTTTGTAGCCGTCGGGTCTCTCGATGTTGTATGGTTCCCAATCTGAGGATTCATCCTCCTCGTCTTCAGAGGAGGGATCATTCGAGCCACCGGGACTGCCGTCGTCGGAGTCGTTGAGCCCGTCGATCAAGTCCGCGTCGGGTTCGTAGTCGATGGCATCCATTCCTGCGTGCCACATGTTGGACGAGAACAAGACGAGAAACACAAGCAAAACACAAAGGGAGACGATCGCGAATCGATTGACATCTTGATCGGCAGCGGCTACTTCCTCCTTTGACCTGACCCAAACCTGACCATTGCCTGAGGCCTGACCATGGAACTGTCGTCAGAGGACTGCCTTCATGACCCCATAGAGCACCTTCCCCCGGAAATCTCTTCAGAAATCTTCATCCACTGCCTCGACGACTATCCAGGCCTTCAACCTCGGTCTTGCCCCACACTGCTTCTCACAATCTGCCGAGCATGGACGGCCGTCGCTCTTGCTACCCCTTCGCTCTGGCGACGGATGCGGGTCGCAGCCAACTATGCAGGTCGGTCACCCTCTAGGGAACGCATCATGCACGCTTGGTTTCAACGAGCGGGTACCTCTCCTCTGTCTCTTTGTTTAGAGGGAAGTTGGACCAGAGAGAATACCGAGATCGTTCGGGAATATGCGGCTCGCATCGAGGAGTTGGAGACGAAATTCTCCATCTCCAGCCCCCTCCCCGTCCTCATCCGCGAAGGAGAACTGCCCGCTCTCAAAACCCTGAAGTTATGGGGGGGTTTCCCTTCCAATGACGCTATGGAAGTACTGCGCATACTTCCCCATCTCGTGGAATGCACCTTCGACGCCCTCAGATTCAAAGCTCCCTTCGACGGTGTTCTGCCGCTCGTTCATTCCAATATGCAGCACTTCCACGTCGGAGGTGTCGGCGACATCCTTCAAGGCATAACCATGCCCAATCTCGCGACGCTCTCCCTCTCCACCCCGGCAGTCCCCTTGGCGGAACTAGTCAGTTTCTTGCGGCGTTCGACGCCCCCGTTGCGAGACATGCTCCTCGGCTGCCACGAACCTGGGGCACCAGTTGCGACAATGCGAGCCCAACTTGTGAATGACTGCTTTTATCTGCTCCCGATGCTCCAAACCTTGGAGGTTATCGTGGACAGGATTAATGCGCTTTCCATCCTCACTGTTCTCGCCAATTCGCCGCGCCTAGTTCCACGGCTTTCTAGCTTTACGGTTCGGCTTTACGGCTTGAGTGCGAGCACCGAGGTGGTGGAGATTTACGAACAGCTGCTTGTGGTGGTTTTGGCGCGCCGAGATACGCTTCGAAAGATTTGTGTCTTTCATGCTGAAGCGGGGAGCACTGACTCGTCGACAGTGCAAACCGCTATTGGAGCCTTGCGGGTATTGGATGATTTGGACGTCCGAGTCGAAGATGGGGAGAGTGTTGATACAGATGGTTCTGATGAGTACGAGTCCGGTTAAATACGGCAGTCACTGTATGTAGTTGAGGAGAATATTCAATATCTATTACAAGCGGAGCGAAATCCAATCGGGGTGCCCAAGCTGGATATCCAGACCCTCCGCAGACAATTCCTTGAATCCGGCAAGAGTGTTGGCGGGAATCTGCACTTGGGAGTAGAAAGTAAAGTGAAAAGTTCGCAGCTGCGTACGGCGGGCAGTTAACAGACGAAGCGTTGTTTCCCATAGGAAAGCAGTGGACCGATGTTGCACAAGGCAAACAGAATCGAAAGCCTGGAAGCTCGGAAGGACTTTTTCGGGGTTCTCCGCCAAATGGATGAATAGCTCCTCCACAAAACCTAGGCTGGGAGACTTGAGCTCCAAGCGTGTTACGGTGGGAACCAGAGCCAGCAAGCAATACAGGTCGTCGGCGTTCCCAGCATTCCTGAGGATGAGTTCCTGCAGAGGCGGGTTCGACTTCTTAAGGAAAGGTTCAACCCTCAATCCGTCGTAAAAGGCGGCTTCTCCATTAAGACCAAAGACTTGGAGGTGAGGTGCAGAAATGAAGGGCAAGATGTCGTATTGATCGAGGGAGGGGGATACCTCGTAGTCGAACATGAGACGGCGCAGGCTTGGAAGTACGACTTCCTCAGGAAGTACATCGTACGCCCGGTCATCAAATTCCACGTCGTGTAGAATCAGCTCCGAAAGATTGGAGGATCGGCGGAGAAGTCGAAGGAATGGAAGCGACCGTAGTGCCACATGTTCATGACCGTGTATGCGCAGGGATTGAAGCAATGGGAGAGACTGAGGCCGCGCAGATCCCCAAATATCCCATAATTCAACATGCCTCCTGCCTGCGCCCTTGTCCTCCCCATTCTTCGGAACTTCTCCCGCGAGAAATTCGAGGCGCCCCAAATGACTGGAATGCTCCCAAAGGATGGAGGCCACAACATCATCCACGGGCCCTGTGATGGATATATGCATGGGATGCCCTCCAGCGCGTTGAAACCACAGTCTCAGAAGCTGCGTAAAACCTGGAGGACGGGGAAGGTGAAAGCTGATTCTCGCCCAAAGGGCTGGAGTGGAGAGGGCGATGGCAGTCCATGTATTGCAGATTTTTAGGAAAAGCCTTGGGAAGACAGAACCCGGTCCAGGATGGGTGGCAGGGATGCATCGAACGAAGATGTCGGATGAAATTTCCAACGGAAGTTTCACGAATGGATCGCGCATATTGTTGAGCTGGTGCTCAAGGACCTTTTTACTGCGCTCGAGCTTCTCGAGAAGCTCCTTTTGCCGCTCGATGTCTGCAGAAACTTGGTCGATTTGCGCCTGGAGCGCTTGGATGGACATTGGAATTTGCACCTGGATCGTGGGTGGGTAAGTCTATGGAAAGTCAACGAATGAAAGGAAGTTTAACGAACCATCGTCTTCCTCGAGATTTTTTTCTCGAGATGATGGTGGTACGGAGAAAGGCACCACCACCACGTGATTTCACAACATTTCCTTCCTCGCGAGTCGTGGCGACACTGGCATTCGAGGCAAGTCTCAAACGCAACGCGAGAGTGGCTCAAAAAATAGAGCAGAGAAGGCATTCACTCTAGAATATATATTCAGAAGTACAAAGCAGCATGTCATTTTTTTCGCGCTTTCGATGTTCGGAACTTCGAGAGTCGCACTTGAGGCTGGGTGGAACCGGGATGAGTTAACGTTGCGAGTCCATGCCGGAAACTACCACCGGATATCCCAATCCAACGCCCTTTCGTCCACCCACTGCTCCGCGTAAACGAGTTTCTATTCCAAGGAGAGTAAATTGCGGCCGGGGTGCCCAATCTCGATATCCATACCCTCCGCGGAGAGTTCCCTGAACGCGGGGAGAACGCTTACAGGGACCTGCACACCATCAAAGAAACATACTAAATGAAGGCTCCGCAGCTGAGTACGGCGATTTGCTAGCATACGGGATGTTGTTTCCCAAGGGAAACCGGAGAAGTGGCTCAAAAGGCAAGGAATCCGGAGCGTTTGGAGGCTCGGAAGGATTGTAGATGGGGTCTCCGCTAAACGGGAGAGTAGGTCCCCCATAATGTTCGGTTTCGGATACTCGAGCTCCAAGCGTGTCAGGGTGGGGACGAGAGCAAGCAAGTCATACAGCTCGTCGGCATCTTCGGTATCGTCATCCTTGATGATAAGTTCCTGCAGACGCGGTTCTGAACGGTGGAGGAAGGAATTGACCCTCCAATCGTAATAGAGTGTGCCTTCCGCAGAAAGACCGAGGGTTTGAAGGTGAGGCGCAGAAATGAAGGTCAACATGTCGTATTCGTCGGCATTGTCGTCGCACTTGACATCATAGTCAAGAATGAGGCGGCGAAGGTTTGGAAGGAAGAGCTTCTCAGCATCTACACCCACACCGGCATCAAATTCCACGTCGCGTAGAATCAGCTCGGAAAGATTGGGGGATTTGCGTAAAAGTTGGACAAATGGAAGCGACTCGAGTTTCAAGTCTTCGCGGCCACAAATGACCAAGGATTGAAGCAGCGGGAGAGGTCGGGGCTGCGCAGATCCCCAAATGTCCCAAGATTCGAGGTCATCCGAATCAGAGTCCGAATCCGATTCGTCCGAGTCTCCACTCTCGGTTTCATCCTTTTCTCCCGCAGAAAATTCGAGACGCTCCAAGCGGCTGGAATTCTCCCACACGATGGTGGCCACATCGTCGTCCATGAGCCCTGTGACGGATATATGCAAGGGCTGCCCTCCGGAGCGTTGAAACCATAGTTTCAGAAGTCGTTCAAAACCTTTAGGGCGGGGAAGGTAAAAGTTCATTCTAGCCCAAAGGGCCGGAGTTGATAAGGCGATGTCGGTCCAAGTATTGCAGATTTCCAGGAAAAGCCTGGGAATGCGTGAACCCGGTCCCAGATAGGCTGGGAGGCATTGCATAAAGATGTCGGATGAAATTTCGAGCGGTAGTCGCGCCATTGGATCGCGGAGGTCATTCAGCTGGCGTTGAAGAAGGCTTTTATTGCGCTCGAGATTCTTGAGAAGATGTTTTTGCCGCTCGATGTCTGCGGAGACTTGGTCGATTCGCGCCTGGAGCGCTGGAACGGACAGCGGGTTCATGATTCTGGGTAGCCTACTGAGTATTTGGTGCGATATCTGAGGTATATTTTCACTCACCAGCGACGCGTGCCTTTGTGTGAAATGGGCCGCAAGAGACAACTGAGCAGTGGTGCGCAGTAGCGCTCTCTGCCTCTAGGCCCGCTGTCGACGGTCGAAGTAATATTTCCTGGAAAATAATCATGGTAAATCATGGGTGCCACCGTATTTCGAGCAGTTTCCGCACCGTTTCCAGCTGCTTGGACAGGCTGGGCGCAAAATATGCGGTTGAGTAGACGCAAACCGAGGACTGGGATGATGGTGGCACGAAAGAAGGAGCGACAGGCTCACGTGCCCGGCGATATCAATGTCCTTATGCGCGTCGCGTGGCTGAAATGATGCATTGCAGACTAATTCCACGGGGTATCAAGAAAACAATATATTCTTCTCGTCAATTCCGGATTTTGCGATAAAGATATCCATCCCACTGTCCGTCAACAGGGTTCTGAACGAGGTGAGAACATCAGCGGGCGGACCATGTACAGTATCAGACTCGAATGTCACGCGCATTGAACGCAGCTGGGTACGACGGGCGACAGTGGCGCGGAGGATTGACCTCCATAATGAAGGAGGAAAGGGATCAAATGAATGGAGTTCCAGGGTATCGAGATTTGGGAGAAAACTGGACGCGTGCTGTGCCAACTTTTGAGATATGGCTTTTGCCAATTTGAGCCATTTGAATTCCAGGCGTGAGATGGCGGAAACAAAGGGGACAATGTCCTGGAGGATTTTGAACTCATCCTCTGAATCGATGATAAGCCTTTGTAGAGGTGGGGATGAACGTTGCAAGAAGGAGATGATATCTGTGTTGTCCTGGGGCCTTTCCAGCGGCATCGAGAAACCTAGTGTCTCAAGACGCGGCGCCGAAAAAAATCTCAGGATTGCATGATCCTGGGGGAACATGAGGAGTTCCTTGTCCAAGAAGATCTAGCGCAAATTTGGGAGACAAAGGATTTCAGTTGCTTTATGTGGTACGTCATCCGTCAGCTGCACGTTGGAAAGACGCAATTTGGTGAGGTTGGGCGAACAAGATAGAAGCTGTCGTATCTCCACGGGAGAGAACACCAAGCTTCTGTTGCCGTCAACGGTCAGGGTGTGGAGGACAGGCAACGACTCGGGTTCTGCGTCCCCAACTAGCTGGTGAAATTCGATATCATCGTCGACGTCCGATTCGTAGTCGGAGTCATCGCTGTCTGCGGTTCCCATTGGCTTCGGGCACAAGTCGAGTTGCCCCAATCGACTGGCATGAGCCCAGACGAGGTTGGCTACACCCAAGTCGAGAGGCCCTACGACACAGGCATGTAAGAGGTGAGTGCCAGCGCGTTCAAACCATCTGCTCAAAAGGTGCGGAAACCTTCGGGACGCGGCAGACTGAAGATGAATTTCTCCCACAGGGAGGGTATCGAGAGAGCGATGTCGGTCCACGCATTGCAGACCTGGAGAAGAAGCATGGGGATAGCTTCAGACCGTGCAGAACCGTAGACCTCGCGAGATTGGATGAAGATTTCGGACGATATCTCGAGTGGAAGTCGCACAATGGGATCGCGGAGGTCATTGAGCTGACGCTGAAGAAGGCTTTTATTGCGCTCGAGTTTCTTCAGAAGCTCTTTTTGCCGCCCGATATCTGCGGAAGCTTGGTCGATTTGCCCCTGGAGCGCTTGGGCAGACATTGGAACTACGATGCTCCATTCAGACGCCCGATCTTGGTTGACCGGACAGCAGACTTACCGCAGTCAACGGATGGTAGTTCTCCTCGAAACTTCAGCCCTTTGATCCGACGATACGAGAGCGAAGGTGGCGGCAAGAAAGAAAGAAGCACCACGTGATCCGTCACGATTCTTCCTTTCTTCAAGTCACTTGCAGACGACTTGCAGCCTCATAACGATGCGAAAAAACATATTCAAAGGCGGGGCTCAAGGGCACAGGACCGAAAACCACACGACCTGACGCGACCTGACGCGACGCGACGCAGCGTTTGGCCTGTGCGTGATCGTCTACCAATTTGCATCAGCAACTTGACACCTTGGGCTTTTTCTTCTTTTGTGTCTTTTTTGAGCCCAAAAAAGTGTCAAAAGTGGAAAAGAGGAAAAAGTGTCCGGCACTTTTTTAAGCTAGGTCCCTTTGCTTAAAAAAGTGCTTTTCACCCTCAGAAAAAGCAGCCTGGTCACCCCCAAAAGTGCTTCCAAAAGCTGCCCCGAAACACTCATAATCCACACCAATGAGAGTAGAAACATATGTATTGCATTTGGCACTACTGAATGTACAAATCTACTTATACGGACGAGATCATGCACGTACCCTCAGCAACAACGCAACAACAACAGCGCGGAGCCCAGGATGAGTCTGTTGGGTCAAAATTAGAATTCGGATTATACGACGGCGCAATGAACACGTACTGAGGTAGTGGCTGCAGGGTGTCGACAACGGCTGGAGTTCGGGCACAGACCGACAAAGGTGAGACAATTCGGGTCGTAGGTGTGCGTGCGTAAGGACCCGAGTGGATAGGTGATACATAGCCTGTCCGGACATTAGGATGAGGATGTCAATAACGGAGGTCGAATGAGGTAGCTCACCGCGTCTTCCATTTCGCGCAGACAGATCTTGGGAGAGGAGAAAGCCCGGCTGACAGAAGTCAATGACTGCGGATGATGCGGGCGAATGGATGATGACATACACCGAGTTGACAGGACGCAGCCACGGTCCGCGAGGTCGGTCACCCTACGTGGGGATGGATCATCAGTGGGTGAGAGCTACGGAAGAAGCACGCACCGTTGGCTCAAACTCTACCATCCCGACTTTCAAGTCCAGGACCGAGTCGAGTCGGTGCAGCGGATGCAGTCTACAAGGGAATGAGTCAGACTGTGACGGCTCCGACGGCCAGCAGCCAGGTATGCTCACTAGGCAACATTGTGGGCTAGTGGACCAAGTCTGGAGCAGGAGAAACCAACGAGACGACAGGACAGAGAGTCGGTGAGATGAGGGAAGGGAAGAAGGGGTTGTTGGCGTTTGTTGTTTTCTGTCCGAATTCAGTCATCAACCAACACCACGTGTTCAGCGGCCGCAAGCGCTGCAACGCCGATCACCGCGTGGCCCAGGCCTCTTTCGACTTCTCTTCCACACCATCACCATCGCGACCCAACCTCCCCTTCTCCTTCACCGTTGACGACACTCGAGGAATGAGCTGGCGCCGACTCAAAATCCGCCTCGGACTGCCTCGGTCACTATCGCCACCCTGCGCCGCCTCGTCCTTCACTGCCTGAAGAGCACAGAACACCGCCAACCCACCGAATGGGCCTCAGCTTCCGTCCGCGGCAAACTGATGACTGTTTCAAGGTTCAGCGCGGGATTGCTGAAGACGCAAGGGCATTCTGGACTGGGTGAGTGGCTGTTTTACTGACTTTTTGACTCTGCTCACGCGTCTAGATATCCCCTGTATATCTACTATGTACCGTATCGAGTCCTACAAACCATTCAATCCCCGACTTGTGCCTGTCTCTGAGCTCTGGGATATACTTCTTGATCAGCCTTTCTGTCTTATGCAAGTACCTAGACCCGTGCCCACATATATTCCGGAGTGCATCCCAGGACCTCCTTACACAACTTGAGCTGTGTCTTTTTTGACCACTTTTTAACCAGAATGACAAAAGCATACTTGAGAAGACTGAAAGGATCAAAAGCTACTGTTGACTCCATAAAAGCCGAACAAAAAGTGGTGAAAAAAGGAAAAGAGGAAAAAGGGCCAGAAAAGCTCTTGAGCCTCCCGAAAAGAGGGTGTCAAGTTGCTGATGTGCGCATCGTCACCGCAAGTTCACCTTCTCAATGCACACCTCACAGCTAGCTCCCTTGCCTTGCTGTCGAGTCTGGCTTTCCACTCCGGTGGCTCATTCGCCGGTCTTTGGCCAGCGAAGCACTGAGCACCCACCGAACGTTGTTACCTCCGGTAGCCTCCAGTCCTAGATTTCAACATCTGGCATCTCGGGCGTACTATGGTGACTCCAAAAGTCTTGCAAGGTTAATCCTGGTTAATCAGACCAATCCCTGGGCTTACCCGGTGACTGCAATGCGATCGGATTACGAGCTCTCTCCGCTGCTCGTTGAGTGACTCGATTCTCTTTGTGAGACACTAACTGACGCCAAGGACAGAAACCACAAGTAGATGCATAAAAGCCCCGACGACGAGGATTGGCGCTAATGCCACCTATACGCCTCTCCCACTTGTAGCCGAATACTACCAACAGCACGCCAGCACGCCCGCTAGTCTGCGTCTGCTTGTCCTTCCATGCAGCTCTTGTCTCTGATATCTGGGCAGGTTACCGACGCGGTACACGCCAAGGGTTCCTTCAGGTACCAGCGGGTGAGCCGGAGGTCCTGGCTGCAGAAGGATATCCCCTCGTTTCTGCCTCCGATATCCCCATGGCTGGCAAGAGAGTGGCCCCTCGCCCGCTGATAGTCGAGAAAATCAAGGAATATGTTGAGCTGTACGCCACCGCTGCTTCCAACGTCGTCCACAAAGCTGGCTTCGATGGGGTGGAGATAGGGTGCGATTCCCGCTCGAGGTCGCAGAGGCTGTCGTGGACGCTGTAAGCCAGAAGAAGACGGGATTTAAAGTCAATCCGTGGGGTACCTTCCACGGTGCGTTCTTTTGTAGTCGTTCTCTGGCGCTCCATCTAATGTCCCATGTATCCAGACATGCATATGGACCATCCGAAACCGACATTCTCCTACCTCGTCACTGAGCTACGCAACCGGTACCCTGACCTGGCGTACATGCACGTCGTGGAGCCTCCTGTGGACGGCGACGATATCGTGGAAGCGACTTTATTCGGGAGATTTGGGGTCCGCGCCCGCTCATCAGCGCTTGTCGGTACACTCGCGAGGCGGCGCGGAGGGGAAGGGAGATTTGATAGCTTTTGCGAGAAATTATATGGCTAACGTGAGTCCTTGTTTTTCACGTAGCTCGACATAGTCTCAATCTTGTTTTCTCGTCCAGCTTGACCTCCCATCGACTCCTTCATGGGATTCCGCTGACGGAGGGGGACCGTGCGTCGGATCACACTCCGGGGGTATACAGATTATCTGTTCGCGCCTCCGGTTGAGGTTCGGTAATTTACGTGCGGGTCGGCGGGCGCTTCAAGTCCGTATGAATCCATCTCTGTGATAGCTAGCAGAGGATGAAATCTATGGTGGACAGGAAAGGAGAGGATATTTCCTTTTGTGGCTGTGGCTGCGCGAGTCGCCTTCTCCTTCTCCTCTTGCACCATGACTTGTCTGCAATGGCATTCTAGCCAGAACCAGGAGTCATTTCAGTAAATGTGGGTCTCGTCAGCTGTCGGTACTTGGTAGGCGCCGCGTCGGCGGCCCCAATGACTTGAAGACATTACTTGGTCGTGTCCGGCATTCTTCTTGAGTTGCCAAGGCGCTCGAACTGGATGATTTGGAGCTCCTCCTTCACAAGCAAGATCCGCCGCCTACCTCCCGCCGATACATACGGATGAGCCATCTTCAACCCGGTTTCTAGGGCTTCTGGTGTACTACCGGCGCAACTTTGAGACGACCTTCGCTCTACATCCACTAGTAGCCAACTCGCAATCCTGCAGGGGTCTCGGACTCAGGGACATTTAAAGGACTTTTCTTATCTGCTACGCTCTGTCGTGTGTCAAGTCGTATAGGATTTGAAGCCGATGGCGACCAGGGCCGCAACCTTGGTACCTCCATGTCGATAATTCCTGGCTATTTTAGAGCTGCGATGGGCTGGACCGCAATGAAGAATGAGAAGAAGAATCGTCGGATTAGATTGCCCGTTCTACACTCAATCGGAGTCAAAGCCACCTCATAATTCATTATCTCCCGGATTATCTTTGATAGATGTTCTCCCCATCCTTCGTATCGGAGCTAGAATTGTCCTTCATCCAATGTTTCGGTAATTATGCTCGTTCGTTGTGGTCCTTGTTCGACCTCGTTTGTATTCTGGAGTGATTGCCATCAACACACCACCGCGAAAAACGTAAGGTTTTTCTATCCCCGCAGAAATTGAATGGCTGCCAGCCGTAATGCTCCATTCTGCCTGTTTCACGAGTCAATCTCACAACTCGGTCGATTGGTTAGACTGGAAAACTTGAGCCCTTCTCTCATTAAGGTGCCGTGTAATCACCACCCGCCATACTAGAACGCAGCTCAATTGAGCAGATTGTGGCAATTGCAAACGGAACTAAATTTCCATGGTGATGACCGACTGAGCTGTCCGCGGGACCTTTTCATCTTAACCCACAACCACCACCATTTGCCTTAAATTCCGCCGCAGACCGGTGCATCCCACCCTCCTTTTTCACACTCGTTCCACTCCTCTCGTATCTTTCTCTCAGCAAGACCCTGCACAAACCCTTGACATACCCCTTGAAATTGATTCCGTCGGACATCAAAAGTGGACAAACGGGGATAACAGTCAGGTAAGTTGATGATTTTGTTTGCGCGGATCCTTGTCTTCCTTTCCCGCCGCCCACTCCCTTCGGCCCATAAAGGCAAGCCACGAGGCAGCCAGCCACCGTCATCGCACACGAGGCTCGCGCGCGTCCCGACTCTGTCCTTATCTCGCCGTCGTGTTCATCGTCGAGAACGAGTCGGGGAAAAAACCCACAAAAAGATTATACGACCCACCTCTTATCTACGCCCCTCCTTGTGGACCTTACGGACATTACTGACTATTACGCGCTTCCTTTACACGAATGTCACGACCACCAACCACAGACTCGCCCACAAACGATTCTGCCGCCGGCGTCGAGTCGCTGCTCGAGCAACTCCAGGCCGACAACTCGGAAGAGCCATCCTCTGCCTCTCCGCCTCGCACCATGTCCAAAGACTCGGACGGGTACCCTTCCTGGCTCCCCCAACGTCCCCTCCATCCCGCTCCGGCCTCTACATTCCAGTCGTCCGTCCACGAGGCGGGCCCGAGCGATCATGGCGGTAGGAAGCCTACCCCACGCTCGGTGCGAATCGTCAGCCTCCAGGACGCGTCGAACGACAAGGATCGCAGGGAGCCCACTGACCAGACCCGCGTAGGCATACCGCCACCGCGCGTTTGGTCCAAGGGCATGGGGACTCCTCTGCCCCCTGCCTCCGCCGACTACCCCGAGCGCCATCCCCCTCGTCCCCGGTTCCATGCTAATGGTCTCCATTTGGAGCACCTTCAGAACCCCGCCCTCAAGCTCCGCCTCTACTTCTACCTCTTCCCCATTCTCGTCTTTGCGCACATCCCTCTTCAAACCTTCTTCGATTTCAATGCTGTCTTCATGTTGGTTCAGTGAGTTTTCTATTCATAACTCTGATCCGTTAATTTACGCCTTTGACAGGATCTCCAAGTTCCCAAATCCCAATGCGCCTGGTGTGCCCGGCTCAGGCAGGAACTGGGCATTGGCTGCAGCGGCCTACGTCGCTTGCTGGCTCGTCTGGATACTTCCCCTTTTCATCGTGTATGAGCTCGTGTATTCCTTTGGTCGCCGATGGCGTGTCAGTGAGTACTTTCTCACACCTCCATTCCAATCACTCTTCTCAATATTTTTATAGAACGACCCATCATGCTTCCCCTCTACCTGTCCTCCGCTGGCTTCAATCTCGTGTCCATGACATCGTACACCAACTTCTGCTTCATGCTTCATCTGCGCTTCTCTGCGTTTTTCGGAGAAAATGGAAGTTTGAGGGACGGCATGGCCGAGACGTTTTGGTTTTACTCACAGAATATGCCGACGGTCGCGCTGTTGCTTCCTCGCGCGGGTCTGTCGCTTGCAGTGCTGCTGGCGTTTTCATCTCCGGTCCCTAGCCTTGTCGCGCAAGCTGACGCGGGTATCGGCAGCCATCGCGACTCGACGTACTTTCGGTCAGACGGCACCCTTAGTGGGTACTCTCGTGGCATCCTTATCGCCAACGCTGCTTGGACGGCCTGGCGAGCGCTCATCGTCATTTGGAGCTGGTACGTGTGCTCTCTCCGTCTTTAATCCCTTCGACTGAATGCGTTATAGGATTGGTCTATGGGTTGTCAGCGGCTCTGGCTGTGCTGGACTGTGCGGACCCCGACACCGGTGGGAGGAAGACGACGCCGAAAAAACCATGTCGTTCTACAGCGACAATATCTCGGATTTAGAAGCGCTACCCTGGAGTTGGCGCGAACATACGGCGCTGAGGGTCCAAGAGGCCTTTGAGTTCTGCTTGACAGTGCGGCCGTCGTCTAGATACAGCCAGCGGAAGAAGAACGTGACGGATACGAGCGAGGTGCCGGCGGAGCCGCCATTCGAGGGCATGGAGCAGGTGCTTGCTGCTGTGGGGTTGTCGTCTGCGCCGACGCCCGCCAGGCGTGGTGTGCTGTCTGGGGAGCTTTTTGAGACGCCTACGTCGGAGCATGCGCCTGGCTTTGGGGATATCATACCCAAGGTTGCGAAGAGGTCTTCAAAGGAGAGGGATGTTGGGCCTTCGGCGCCGCTGATGAAGCTGCCGTATCCGTTTACTGCACCTGGAGCCCAGATGTCCTCGCAGGATCGGGTGCCGTTCCCGCCTTCACCTGGGCCTGTGGCGGAGGATACGAGCGGTAGTTTGGAGGAGGAAGAAGATGAGGATGAGGTCGAAGAGGATGAGGACGAAGAGGATGACGAGGATGACGATGAAGAGGACGAGGACGAAGATGAAGACGACGAAGACGAACTGGTCGAGGCCCCGGGGAGTGAGGAGCCATCCTCTGGACGTGCGTCCGGCTCCATGTCAAGCTTGGGTCACCCCGTCGTCTCCCGGTATCCCTTCCAGTTCCGCAGGCCCGCTCGTGGAGCCAGCAGCTCGTCTGGTGCCGCCTCGCATATGACTCCCAACACCCGGTCCACGCAGTCCCAGGCAACTCATTCGACACAGTCGCGAGTCTCTCAAGCCACCCAGTCCACTGGAAATCGCGAGTCGAGCGATTCGCAGTCTCCCCGGTCGCAGAATACTTCGAGCTCTGGTGGCCCTGTTGGTTCGCAGCGCCATAATAGCGCTGGGGCGGGCGTTATCCCGATGCCGCCGCGGCATCCGCAACAAGGCCGGAGTCGGAATCGGGCGGGCACGGTGCCAGTACCAGCAAGCTCATCTTCGTCCTCGGCTTCGTCGCCCAGCGTGGACTTCCCACGCGCCGGCAGATCTCGTGTTAGAAGTCGCATGGATAGTGGCGTTACTGATGCGTTTGGTGTGGTCGTTGCACATGCGGGGCAGCAGCAGGATAATGATGCCGAGTCAGAGGGATCCCATGAGGCTGAGCGGGAAGATCAGCTAGGGCTCCTTTCACTTTCTGCGGGTCCTAGTCCGCGGTCTTCGTTTACTGCCTTGAGGCACCGGGCGAGCAATGTGTCGTCGCAGGGGCGCCGGCCGTATGGGTCCCAGTCGTCACATTCGGGTTCGTCGTCCTCGCGCTCGAGGGCGGGGTCTGTCTCTGTTTCGGTACGGTCGCGAGCACAGTCGTTGCTGCAGAACATCAGTGCTGCTGCTTCGCATTCTTCGGTCGAGCTGGTGCAGCGGCTGCGTGCGAATTCATCCATGGCGCGGTTGGAGGAGGATACGTCAGACCGGGCCAACACGCATTCGCGTTCGGGGAGTGCTTCTGATGCGATGCCGAGCAGTGGTGAAAATCATACTTTCGGGCATCCTTTGAGGATGGAGTGGCGTGATGAGACGCATTCGGAAAGCGAGGTAGCTGCTCCTGCTCCTGCTCTTGTCGCTCCAGCTTCCCATGAAGTGTCGCCACAGCGTCTGCAGCCGTCCCAGTCCCGGCTGTCTGTCTTTTCCGCACCATCGACCCAACAACCTTCGGAGCGGACTGTCTCTCGACCCCCGAGCACAGAAAGGCAGATGGCAGAGGCTGCGGGCATCCCCATTATTCGGCATGACAACGCCTCTGAGACGACCTCTGAATCTTATCCGGACATCAGCTCTGCTCCCCAGTCTTTCGTGACCGCACCGGCGACCATCGAGGGCGGTACCACGGAATCGAGTGGACGCACCATTTCGAGCTGGGGAGGCACGTCGCACATGCGGGATCCTTCTCAAGGAACGTGGCACCAGCATCATGGTCCTGCTTAAGCTCGGGCAGCATGCACCTACACTCTAATATTAAAATGTACATCATCATCTTCATTCACAACGCCCGCCTTGCCCCGCACCCCTCATCCTCATCACCACACTGTGCTCCTTCAACACGTACTTATTAGACACCACATACTACTACGCCGTGTATCATATACTCCATTCATCACCCCGCCGCGCTCTCCCCTCATCACACCCTGCATTTAACCCTTACTTATTCCATTATTTCCGGTTACTCGTTATTAGCATCATGGACTTGGATGGATCGCCCACGATTATCTCTTTTAGTGTCACTCCTCGCGCCATACATCCTATACTCACTTGCTCTTAGTACCGTTTAGCGTAGTGCTGTATACTCACCATATTCGAATTCCACTTCCAAATTCCAGTCTCTCAAGTGTGAATCTCGCTGGCCTTGTGCGAGCACTGATTATCTCGCGGCGTCATCGGATCGCGACCATGTGAGCGGCGTCCCAGCGGCCCGATCAGCCGCTTGACAGATCCGTGTGATTTACTGCTCAGATCTCAGATGGAGTCCCGCACCTACTTAACGGAGCCAGCCTTTGCGACCAACTACCATGGCCTCGCAAGACAAATACCGTCTCCCGACGAACGTGAAACCCAGGCATTATGCGCTGACTGTGTGGACGGATCTCAAATCGCAGGATTTCGGAGGCTCGGTCGTGGTGCAGTGAGTGCTCGTTCGTTCGATGATATCCTGGCTCATTTTGAAGTTTGGATATCCTGGAAGAGACCTCGACTATCGTTCTCGACTGCTCCGACGATCTCGACTTGGGAATGGCGTGAGTTTCATCAATACCGGGTCGATATCCTCTAACTTCAGGAGAGCAGGGCCATTCTCACCGGTGGCCAGCAGTGGCAATCCACCCAGCTCGTTGAGAAGGATGCGGGCCGATTGACCGTTCAGTCTCCTAGCGCGTTGCCTGCTGGATCCGAAGCCCAGCTCAAGATCGATTTCAACGCAAAGTTGCGCGGCAGTATGAATGGCTACTATAAATCTGCGTGGCAGAGAGATGGCAAGACGGAATTCTACGCTCTTACACATTTCCAAGTGAGTTTCATCTTTCTCGATTGTCTCACGACTCTGAAGGAAATTTAAACAGCCCATCGACGCGCGTGCGGCGTTTCCGTGCTGGGATGAGCCAGCTTTGAAGGCAAGTTTTACGGTCACGATGATCTCGCACTTGGATACGGTGAATATAAGCAATATGCCCGCCACGTCGGAGGACGCGTACGACGCCACTACCTCCGACTTTACTGGCCTCTCCAAGGACGTCCAGTGGAAAATCACCAAATTCCAAGAAAGCCCTCCGATGTCTACGTATCTTGTAGCGTTCGCCAATGGTCCGTTCGAGTACAAGGAGCGGTTGGTGGAGATGCCGTTGAGTGGGAGGACTGTTCCTCTGAGGGTTTATGGTCCGTCTTTTTCCATTCTTTACGTGGATTTCCTTGAACTACGGCAGCCACCCCGGACATTGTCGAACAAACGCAATTTTGTTTGGATGAGACCGCCAAGGTGTTGCCGCTCTATGGTCAGGCGTCAGGTTATACTCCTTGGCTTGTATTAACGCGTAACAGAGGCGATTTTCGATATTGAATATCCGCTCCCGAAATTGGACACGTTGCTTGTAAGTGCCTTCTTTGTCCCGTTTTTTTTTCTGGCTCAACTTGTGAGACAGGCTAGCGACTTTGATATGGGTGAATAGGGCTTGCAGCTACTCCACTGTTGATTGAAATACCACCAACTTTAGGTGCTATGGAGGTAAGAACTTGGTCTGGGTCTTTCGTCTTGGTACTCACGATCCTTAGAACTGGGGACTCATCACTGGGTTTGCCGGCTTTGAAGATGCGTTTTATATGCTGATCCAGCTTCCAGACGAAAGAGCGTGTACATGGTTGACCCCAACAAACGAGACTTTAGCGCTCGGAGGGGTGCGGCCAGAGTTCAAGCTCATGAGACTGCACACATGTGGTTTGGCAATATTACAACAATGCAGTGGTGGGACAACTTGTACCTCAACGAGGCGTTCGCGACTTTTGTACGTCCTTGCCTTTTGAACCCACAAGTCGATTTGATTGTTCCCTAGATCGGGGAAGATATCATGCTGACTAGGACTCATCCCGAATGGAAAGTCTCGACCGCGTTCATCACCAGTCACTTCAACCAAGCGTTGAATCTCGATGCCAAACGGTCCTCCCATCCGATCGAGGTGGAATGCCCCGACGCGAATTTCCTCAACCAAATCTTTGACTCGCTTTCGTACTCCAAGGGCGCTGCTGGTGAGTCGCATGTAAGTGGACTGCAGGTAGCTGATGCGTGCTAGTTCTCCGCATGCTTGCGAATCACGTTGGCGAGGACAAGTTCCTCAAGGGTGTTTCTCTGTATTTGAAAGCTCATCTGTATGGGAATACTGTCACTCGGGATTTGTGGGATGGGATCTCGGAGGCAACTGGTCAGGATATCCCGCGGATTATGAACAACTGGGTTACCGAGGTATCAATGTTCGTTCTACATGGAATCTGATTGACCAGGTCTGCAGATTGGCTTCCCGTTGATCACGGTTACCGAGAGCCCCAACGGCATACACGTGCGGCAAGATAGGTTCCTGGATAGTGGGCTTCCGAAGGAAGAAGAGAACAAGACAATTTGGTGCGGCCCTTGTCGTCCTTGAAACTGAGCTAATCACGCAACAGGAGCGTCCCACTGGAAATCCTCACGGTCGACAAGAACGGTCAAGTCCACATCGACAAGACTGCTCTTCTGACCGAAAGGGAGAAAAGCCTCCCAGTTGATACCAGTGGAACTTTCAAGCTCAACGCAGGCACCATGGGCACCTGTGCGTTTCTCTGACACGAATAAATTTCTTGAACCCATTCCCCTTAGATCGCGTTCTGTACACCCCCGACCGGCTATCCAAGATCGCAAAAGAGGCCACGAAAGACAATTCAGCGCTCTCGTTGAAGGATCGCATTGGCCTCATCTACGACATTGCGGCATTGTCAACGGCCGGGTTGACTCCTCTCAGCAGTTTATTTTCGCTGGTTGATATTTGGCGTAATGAAACCAACTGTGAGTCGGCTCATTGGATTCCTGAGCGTTTTGAACTTGTGGAAATTTAGATATGGTTTGGAACAGTGCCTGGACGAACATCATGGTTGTTATTCATGCGTTTTCGGCGGCGGTGGAGATTAGGGATCGTTTGCGGGCTTTCGGCCGTGTGAGTCTTTTCATTTTCTACATGTTTGAGCGCTAAACTCGCCCTTGTGCAGTCCCTGTTCCTGCCCTTGGTGCAGCGCCTGGGCTACGATTTCCCGGACGGCGAAGACCTTGAGACGGCGCAGCTGCGCAAGACTGCGATCAACGCGTCGGCACACGGGCGGGATGAGAGGCAAGTAGCATGATTTCACCTCCTTGTACTGGAGCTAACAGGAAATTTCAGCGTGAAGCAAGAGCTCTTGGCTCGTTTCGCTGATTATATGAAGTCGGGAACTTATGAGCGGATTCCTGCTGATATCCGAATGATCACTTTCACCAATGCAGCTCGATACGGCGGAGCGGAGGAATTCAAGGCGCTCTTCAAGATTATCGAGAATCCGTTGAATGCAGCCGCCTCGGATGCTGCTATGTGAGTCCTTTCATGTTCGTTCTTGCCTACATCTCACTCATTTTGCAGCCACGCCGTTGGAGCTACCGAAAACCTTGACCATATCAATGAGATTGTTGAATACATGAAGACCAAGGCACGCGACCAAGATGTCGTGTCCTTTTGCTTTGGAATGGCTGAGAATACTGTGGCGCATGGGCACTTATCGCGGTTTTACAAGGATAATTACGACGCTGTGAGTTGCTGGTTTTCGTGGTTGAATTCTTCTTACATCATGTCGATTCCAGCTCAGCAAGAGGTTCGCAACGAATTCGATGCACAAGTACCTCGTCCAGGTGTGTTCGGTCCCTTGACCAATCTCTCCTCCTATGCTCAGCGCTTATTGTACACAGGCGTGTTTCGACTGTGGTTCAACTGAACACGAGTACAAAGACGTCGAGGAATTCCACAAGGATAAGGATGTCAGTCGGTACTCGATGGCTCTCTCGCAGGTTCTCGAGACTATTCGGACCAGGATTGATTATATCGAGGTGAGTGGATCGGAATTTCTCACTGGGAAGACGGTTCAAACGATGCGCAACGCTCGAGGGAGGATTTATCCCGGTGGTTGATCGGTTGGGAGGAACGTTCCAAGTAAATTGCGTTCGGCTCCTTAGTGTTGCTTGAACTTTTGCTGCTTTGTACTTTGAATACATTCTGCTTGTATTCCCTTCTCACGTTGCATAGATTTTTGACGCGTCAAAAGAAGTCGGTACAGGGTTGATTGGTCCCCAGTTGATGGGGACGTAATGGCAGTGGCGTCCTTCTAGCGCTCACTGCCGCCGTATTCCGCCTGCTTCTCTATACTGTTAGGTTCCCTACTTCGTGCCGCGTCAAGACGCGCTCGCCATTAACGGTGGAGTCCGAGTCCGACGTCTGGGCCGGCCACCTTCAAGTCAAGTTCGGCGAGGAGTCGCGACAGTTCATCCACCTAAGCCCCTGGGCCCTGCTGCACTCGCAACTTAATCGATCACTTCTGGCTTGCCATTGACGGCTCAGCGCTCAGTGTGGAATCAGCCCGACTATCCGTTCATTTCGCTGTCGAACACTGGAATGACTTGACGATCTTTACTGTCTCCCATTCTACGCTGCTTCAAGATGTTATTCAAATTTTTTCCAAGTCAATAATTCATCCTTGTCTGCTGCGGGAGTGCTCTCCGTCAAATTTACTTGTCATCTGGAAACTTCCGCGACCCAGACCTTTGCCGACATATCTAGCACTCTTCTTCTCCCGCCGCAGAATATCTGTATCCTGATAATCCTCGGGTCGATCCTAGTTGCGACGATTCCAGAGACTACTCCACTTAGAATACCTGAATAAATCAGGCCCCAATGCCACTCCCCGAGGTCCAATACATGTATCTCTTGAACGTGACTCTCGACGGTGCCGAAGAAATAAGAAATTTCGTCCGCCCTCCATATCGAAGAACCGAGCACTTTAAAAACCTCAACAATTCCTTGAACCAGTCATCTTTTTGCAAGGGCAATAAACCTGACGGAAAATGTGGAAACAGTAAGTATTGCGTAGAGTAGGATGTGGATAGGCTGCTTGCTGGGGCTTTCTGTGACGATGTCGGTAAAAAATCTTCATTTACTTCGGTACTAGTCTGTACTGGATACATACCAATATTCGTGAACATTGTTTGCACTCGACTCAGAGAGGCCGCGAAGCCAAGTGAGAGTTCTTCAGGAAAAAGCGGGATGCACTATCGCCCGGACACAGACGATGCCAAGCGTAGTACTGAACGAGTACGTTTGAAGACGACATGTAATTATTTTGACCTTGCCACACATGCCAGGTCTTGTTAACAGGCCTTCATCAGATTCACAGCCAGGTTCGCCTTCACAGGCTGGACGGTCCCCACCAAGTACGCTCCTCAAAAGGCCACTGTTTAGCAGATCTTTTCGACGAGTTAATTTGAACAATGGTTGTTGCACAGGCAGTTTGCATTCGGCCACGATGAGTTGCCACCTGTTAGCTTGGGCGGCGTCGGGGATGATCTCGCTGGTTGGGGTGCTTCGCTCGTCGATGCTTTGGTGAGTTGGATATCTTAACATCATTTCGCATTTCGTACTGACGAGCAAACCAGGGGACTTTGGTAAGACGAAAACACTCGGGACAGTACGCCCTCCCTCCCGCTTCCCCACACCTTCCCCCCCTCTTGAGGCCATCGCCGGATGCTCTCAGCGCACTCCTCACGCTTCCGTGTCGTCGGCGTCAACGGACTTCTCCCGCGTCGGGCGTGGCGTGCATACCCGAGGTACTTTTCAGATTCCCCCGGCAGCACGACCATCTCATCTTGATCAAGGTCCGAAAGCGAGGAAACCACAGCGCCACCCTGCACCGGTTGGATTGTGACGAGAGGAACCCGTCCCAGCAAGGGCCGCAGTCAATAACAGTCGTCGTCGGTGCATTTGCGTGCACCTTCGCGGTACATTGGGCGTGGCCACCTTCGCGGCGCCCTCGTTGCTCCCGTCCGCCTGCGACTATCTCCCCAGCAGCAGCCTGTTGACAGTTGTGCAAAGTCCTCGATCGGAAGACGGATATATTTCGCATGGGTGAGGGGCAACAGTTCGCCGGGAATTGTGTGCTTGACGACGAGTGTGTACAGGAGGACTGGAGAACCAGAGGCCAGGGGAAGGGGAATGGTGCTAGACTCCGATGGCAGAGCTTGGTACTATGATGGGTTCGGCGCCAATGCGTGTCGGCCAACTTTGCGCGGCGAGCCAATGCAAACTCTGAAATGAAAGCAAAGGAACGTAAGTACTTTGGATACCCTCCATGGCATTAGGGCTGCGGACCCGAACCGTAACGGTGACGGCCGTCAATTTGACGGCATGAGACGGCTGTCAGCCGTCCCCGTCCCCGTCCCGTCAAACTGGGTCCAGACTTGCTGACGGGTCGGTTCGGCATCAAAAACGGCCGTCACGGTAGACGGTTCGGCTGCCTTGATCACATGACATCATCCTGTAGCAGATTGAAGTAGATTGAAGCCTTGTGGAAATTTCGACCTCCTGCGAGCATTTTGTACACGATGGGAATGCTCGGTAGCGCAGAAAAGCCACCACATTGTTGCAAATGACGTGAATGTGCCCGGCTAACTGGCGGCAATCAATGATGCTCAATGGGGAACCCTTCGAGACTCTGGCAAGGCACGCAAAGGAACTGTCAAACATGGAATTGGTGAGTTCCCTGATGCCGAAGGAATTTCCCAAATGATCCACTCACATAGTTGGAGCAAAATCATTACAAATCAGCAACGAAATATGAGGAAGCAGCGGAGATCAGTGCGTAATCTGAGATGGCAACGAATTCAAGGACCGTGCAGTAATCTCCGAGGATTGAATACCACGGCAGCCGCCATGACTCCCTCGAGTTACCTTGATCTTTACCACACCCGTTCGACGGCCGTCACGGCCGATTTTTGACGGGTCTTGACGGCATACGGGCCGTCTCTGACGGTACCGTTGAAATTCTGTGTTCGAGCCCGCCGGGTCGGCACGGGTACCCGTCGACGGGCGGCCGTCAAGCCGTCATGGACGGTTCGGGTCCGCAGCCCTACATGGCATTCTCTGCCGGTCTCGGCCGAGGAACTTTGGAGGAACTCTTGCTCTGCTGCGCGTGGCGACCATGGACTGTCCTCAGGATGGTTGGTTCAAGGTGCGAAGGGCGAAGTAAGTGCCCCGTGTAATTGAAATGGATGCGGTCTCAGGGTGGTGGCCGCCATTGCGAGAAAAGCTTCGCGCTCATGGCCCGTCTTCATATCGGGCGGCCTACGGAGGCAGACTTCAGCGACAGACGTAAGACCGTACGATGAGGGAGGGAGTAAGGCATTAGAGAGCGGACGGGGCCAGCTGGCGTCTGGGTCCGAACTTGGTCCGAACAAGCCTGCGGGACGGCGGTGGCGTCGGGGACTGGGACTAAGTTGCCTTTCGCTCTTATCTTGACATCTTCGGCCATTATTTCCGATCAACTGAGGACCAATCAACCTACTTCCCAAAAGAAGTCACATCTGAGTCACGTGAGGGTGGTGCTTCTTTCTCTGTGCCACCATCATCGCCCGACTTCCTCCTGTGTCTTTCATTCAGCGCTGACTTTGGTGAGGACACTTGGTCACTCAAGCTCGCAGCGTCTAAAGGGTCATCATAGTTCCAATGTTCATTCAAGCACTCCAGGCGCAAATCGACCAAGCTTCCGCAGATATCGAGCGACAAAAAGAGCTTCTCAAGAATCTCGAGCGCAATAAAAGCCTTCTTCAGCGCCAGCTGAATGACCTCCGCGATCGAATTGCGCGACTTCCACTCGAAATTTCATCCGACATCTTTATTCGATGCCTCCCTTCGCGTCCGGGACCGGAAATCTTCCCAAGCATCCCGATGCTTTTCCTGGAAATCTGTAGTACCTGGACGGACATAGCCCTTTCCACTCCGGCCCTTTGGGCTAGAGTTCACTTTGAACTTTCCCGCCCCAGAGGTTTCAACCAACTTCTGACACTATGGTTTCAACGCTCCGGAGGGCACCCCTTGCATATATCCGTCACAGGGCTCATGGACGACGATGTGGCCACCATCGTGTGGGAGAATTCCAGCCGCTTAGAGCGCCTCGAATTTTCTGTGGGAGAAAAGGATGAAACAGAGAGTGGGAATTCCGACTTGAATGGCATCGGATATTGGGACATTTGAGCGTATACGCAGCCCCGGCCTCTCCCGTTGCTCCAATCCTTGTTCATTTGTGGTCGCGAAGACTTGACACTCGAGTCACTTCCATTTATCCAACTTCTACGCCTATCCCCCACCCTTTTCGAGTGGACCATACGCGAAGTGGAATTTGACGAAGGTGTGAATATAGCTGCTGAGAAGCTTGTCCTTCCAAAACTTTGCCGCCTCATTTTTGGTTGTGGATTCGACGGTACCGCTGAATATGACGTCTTGACCTTCATTTCTGCGCCTCACCTCGAAACCCTTCGTCTTGGTGAAGGCACATCCTACGACGATTGGAGGATTACTTCCTTCCTTGATCGGTCAAAACCGCCTCTGCAGGAACTCATACTCGACGGTCCGGAGAATTCGGATGGTGCGGACGAGCTATACAGCTTACTTGCTCGCGTTGCCACCGTGACCCGGTTGGACCTCAGGTCTCCGTAACAGAGCACTATGGAGGACCTATTCAAGCCTTTGGCGGAGACCCCGTGCGGAATCCTTCAGAGCCTTCAGACTCCCAGGATTCATTCCAGCGCGCGCAAATTCCAATGTCCTATGGGAAAACGTGACTCGTATGCTATCGATTCGCCGTAATCAGCTCCGAGCTCTGCAACTAGTATATTATTCCGACTGGACTGAAATGCAGGTCCCTGAAAACATTCTCGCCACACTCAGGGAACTGTCCGCGGAGGGTATAGATATCCAGCTTGGACACCCCAATCGGACTTTGTCCTCCCTGAAATAGAGCGACAACGAACACTCGTTTACGTGGAGCAGTGATTGGACGAGAGGGCGAAGCATTGGGATAGCCGCTGGTATCTTCCAGGGAGTTCCTGGGGGTTACTCTCGAATGTTTGCTCAAAAAATATGCTTGTACTTCGCTTTATATATATCATTTTTGCTAGTCAAGTTCTTCGGACCTTCCCGCTCAAGATCCCGGGCTGATTCGATTGGGAGGAGCATATTTCGTACACCGTTTCCATGGTTCGACAGTAATTCAACCATTTTGGGAAGGCTCTTGTGCGCGTGCGTGACCCCTGACAGAAACATGATACACATCATTCCTCCTCTTGTTCTAAACGCCCACCACTCAACAGCTTTTCACTTGACTTAAAAGAGAAGGTCAACAGCCCTTTGCAAGACACACCCCATGCGCTTCACCATCTCCTCCCCCAAGCCCATCAACGCTACCTACAAGGACGCCGAGACTGGAATCATCCAATACAAAGTCCGCTCGCCGATCAAAGTACACGAAGTCATCTCGACCATAACTCGGCGCATCGACACTGACATTCCGCGGCGCAATTCGGGCTCGGAGTCGGATCATAGCTCGTCGAGTGCGACAACGAGCGCGCGGTTTGGCCACCTCGCTGAAATTGCGTGGTATATCCGCAAACCGAGTCTTATGCGCTTTGGGGGCAAGGAGATTGATCCGGAGACGTTCTTTACCAAGCCGGAGGGCGTGCCGTGGTATGGTTATCCTTCGCGGATCTTCACCGCGCAGGATGGGAAAGAGTACAAGTGGGTGGGGAGCTATCAGTATAGCAGGGTGCGTCCGACTTGTTTTGGCTGGACATTTGATCTTGAACGAACACAGTTGAAGCTAAACGACGGCTCTGACACTTTGGTGGCAGAGTACGGATGCAAGAGCGTCGGGCTGCTTTCCAAGAAGCGGGATCCGTATCTTGAGATATTCCCGCCCTATGAACATATGGTCGATGAAATTATGGTCGGTTCGTTTTTTCTGGAGATGGATGGTAGATTCATTTGCTTTTCAGGTCACGTTTATATTTGTGGAACGTTTGAGGAGGTCAAGACAGGACGGAAATACTGTCCTGTGAACTCCGTTCCTTCTCTCTCTCTCTGTACAGTCTCAGTCATCAATTATGATACCGCATAGGTGGCCAGCGCCCCGGCCAACGACCGATAGATGCTGACACTCTGGCTCACAAAGACCCCAATGACTTCAGGCATGTCCTAAAGTCATGGGCATCAGTGATGGGTTGCAAGACGCAGCGTTGAACACTTGCCGCATCCGGGGCACCCAAAACCAACCACTCGTGAATCGAGCTCGAATCATTCGCAACGCCTTGCCAGACCATACCGAAAAGCTGAACCGAACTAGCGGTAGAGACGATGTTCTGCGTGACCATTTGGTTGAGGAGGTTTTGCGTCGAGTTGATGAGACTGATCTCATCGAGCAGGGTTTGTTTTTCGCTTTGCAGCGTGTCGACCATCGCCTGTTCGACTGCCAAGTTTTTTGTGAGTTGATGTCCATGTCCGAGGAACAAGGAAAACGAACCGGAAAAGGCGATTTCAAGTCCAACTTCCGCGGCAGCGATTAGCCCCTCGAGGATGGCTGCTCCAATCTGAATATTTGTAACTGGGGATGGTATGAACAATGAGCGCGGCGACTAACCACAATGAACGGAGCGAACACGGGAAAGAAACCGATAGCTATCGGAGTCGCGATGACAACTCCTCCCGCCGCTACGCCGAGGCCAAGCATCTATGAACATTGAGATTGAGGGATTTGAGATTACAACAAGGAGGATACGCAACCGAGTCGGAGAGTTGTTCCATTTGGCCCTGCATCTTGGTAATTTGCTTAGAAACAAATGTCATCAATATGAAAGGAAAATTCACCTGTGAAGGCACGTACGATGTTGAGGTTATCAATGGTCGCATTATCCGCGGTGGTTCGACCGCTGGCAAAGTTTGCAAAATTCCCAGTGAACGCGTCCATGTCGCTGGCCAAGTCCTTGAACATGGTGGCAAAGCTGTCCGAGCTGCTCTGGAACGCGGTAGCTTGCTGCACGAACGGTTGAGCAAGGGGCATACAATGGCGCTCAACTTCAACTCACGTCAATGAACAACTGGATGGCTTCCTGTCTGGTTTCAAGATCCAGGCTGGTGTTGGTGACGATCCCCAACGCTTCGGCGTCGAATGCTACAAGGAGATGAGACTGGGCTGTAAGGTAGAGATTATCCATCGACCGGCTGCATACGTCGCCACTTCGCCGGCAAAATTCTTGGATTGTTGTAAAATGGTGTTGAATCTCTGCAACACATGTAAAGTGAGTCGTTTCCACCGTGATCAAAAGCCTTACATCGCGGAATCCCGACCACGTTGGCTCAAACGTCTGGTTCTGAAGGTGGAGATTGTCAACTTCGACAAGCTGTGCCGCTATCCTGGTGAAGTTCTGCGAGATTGCAGCAGCGGCGGCAACAGCGTTGTTGACATCCTGGGCAAGCATGTCCTGTGCCGCGGGCGTCTGCGACATTTCGGTCATCGCGATGGAGAAAGCGAGCTGCTGCCCTTTGGTGAGCGGGGGAATCACTGGAACAGTCATCTGTGCTCGGGAGAAGAGCCTTTTGGTGACGATGAGTCGAGTTTAGTAGAAGAAAAGTCGCGCGTACGCAAATGACGCCAAGACGACTGGGAGAATTATCATGTCTGTATGATCTTGGATAGATGGGAAAGCTGTCTAGATTGGGGCAAAGCGCTCTAGTATATATGCCAGATTTACATGGCCCGCGCACACACGGAAGTGAACATTTGAGTCTTGAAATACACCAGATTGAGCATCCAATAACGGAAACTTTGAGGTGCGCGACATCAAGAGCAGGGGCAAGGCACGCTAGGAAGTTCCGAAAAGTTCGCATTCCAATGAGTGTTGAGCGAAGCGTCGTCCTTCAGGTTCACTGAGAAGGCAAATCTTTGAAAGATCCGTGAGAGTCGGTGAGACAGCTGGAAGAAGTTCTAATCCCAACCAGGAAAGGTATTCCGATGTTCCAGTCGGTCCTTGCTTGTTACCCTACTCTGCGGAGCAGAGAAGGTCCGAAGGACTCTGAACGAGGAAAGAGTGAAAGAACGTGCCTGGAAAGTGATCACAACAGAGATGATTGTCTGATAATCAAAGTCAGATGATTGTCAGATAAATTCAGACTTAGATGATTATCAGACTCGTCCTTTCTTTTCCGTTACTAATACACAACGGCTTGTTAGCGAGCAAGCCTCTCAGAAGAGGAAGCTAGGCACGCTGGGACTTCTGGGCATCACTTTGGATATATTTCACCCCCCTTCTCTGCTCCGGAGAGAAACAACAGAGAAAGGGAACAAGCAAGGGCTCCGATATTGAACTGCAACGTCGGAATCCCTTGCCGATTGGGACTAGAACTTCGTCCAGGTCTGTCACACGGATCCTGGGCCTTTTCCCGCCTCAGTGAACCAAGCTCTCCAGAAGTAGACGAAGCTTCGCTCAGAAGACGAGGAACAAACTACTACCCCGGGCCAGCGTGTCTTAGCCGCAATGCCTCCTGACACCGGCAGCTTCGGGTCAAAGTAATCCATGGATTGGATGCTCACCGAGCCAATGCGCGCGTATATAAAGGGTCTCGGTTCACTCCCTCTCTCAGCAGACTTGCCCATCTCGAGCTCTCCAAGCAAACGTGTTACAGACATGATTTTTCTTCCAATCGTCTTGGCGTGTTTTGCGTACGCGCGACTTTTCTTCCACTGAACTAGACTCACCATAACCAAAAGGCTCCTCTCCCGAGCGCAGATGACCGTCCCAACGATCCCCCCGCTCACCCCAGCGCAGCAGCTCAGTTTCTCCGTCGCGATGACGACGATGGCGCAGACCCCCGCGGCGCAGGACATGCTTGCTCAGGATGTCAACAATGCCGCTGCCGCCGCTGTTGGAATCTCGCAAAACTTCACCAAGATCGCGGCACAGCTTCTCGAAATCGATAATCTACACCTTCAGAGCGAGACGTTTGAGCCGACGTGGTTGGGATTCCGCGATGTCAGACTTTCCTTCATCATTGAATGTGGAAACCACTCACTGTGTTGCAGAGATTCAACACCATTTTGCAACAATCCAAGAATTTTGCCAGCGACGTGGCGACGTATGCAGACGGTCGGTGGATTATCTCTACCTTGAAGCCAATCCTAATATCAACATTGTTCTAGCATTCGACACCGCAGCGCTACAGCTAGTCACCGACAACACCCTTGATCTAGAAACCAGACAGGAAATTATCCAGTCGTTCATCGACGTGAGTTGAGTCCCTTGCTTCAATGTATACTTTTTGCTCAACCGTCCTTGCAGCAAGCTACCGGGTTCCAGAACAGCTCAGACACCTTTGCCACCCTGTTCAAGGACCTTGCCAGCGACATGGACGCGTTCACAGCCGATTTCGCAAACTTTGCAAACGCTCGAGCCAGTGCGGATAATGCAACCATTGATAACCTCAACACTGTACGCGCCTCTACCAGCGCATTGCCATTTGTTGATGACTTTTTCCCAAGCAAATCCTCAACATCCAGGGCGAGATGGCAAAACTCACCATCTCGGTTGCGCATTCTCCTTGTTTTGCACTCCAATCTCTCAACGTCTATAGATACAAGCCCTCGGCATAGCGGCGGGAGGAATTGTCCTCGCGACACCGATAGCTATCGCTTTCCTCCCAGAGGCCGCTCCGTTCATTGTGGTCAGTGACTGCGTTCATTTTCGCACCAATTCGAGTTCACGAATTCGAATGCTCAGATTGGCGCGGCCATCGCTGCGGGGATCATTGCCGGCACGGAAATTGGACTCGAAATCGCGTTTTCCGGTTCGTTTTCTTTCTTCCTTGGACATGTATCGTCTCACGAAAAAACTCGGCAGTCGAACAGGCGATGCTCGACAGACTGCAAAACCAAAAACAAGTCCTGCTAAATGACCTCAGTCTCATCAACTCGACTCAAAACCTCCTCGACCAAACTGTAACGCAGGACATCGTCGCTACCGCTGCGTCGGTTCAGCTTTTCGACCTGGTCTGGCAGAGCGTTGCCAATGATTCGAGCTCGATTCACGAGTGGTTGGTTCTGGGTGCCCCGGATGTGGTAAGTTGAGGTTTTAAACGATTTGTTGCCGCGGTTCTCACTCATGGGACTTACTTATTTTAGAACGAGCCGGTGGTCGTTGGGGTCTTTTTGAACAAGAGTTCCACGATTTATGGGTCGTTGAGCACGGCGCTGTCCAATTATGCGGTGATCGATGACTGAGTTGGATGTCTTGGTGGATCAGTTTTGGATATTTAGTGCGAATATGATTTGGTTCAGTGAGGTCCTGTCTTGAGCTTCCTCAATCCCTCAACGGTTGATTCGAATTTCGCGATTGAAACGCTCTCCTATGGCGGATCTACTTTGGTAGAGGACTTCTTTTCGACCTTGCATGGCGATATGTAATTCAAAACGTCCGAAGTTGATTGAACTTGAACTTGAACTTCTTGTGACGCGCGCGGCGGCCCGCCATCAGCGCATCAATCCGTATTGTTTACCTAATACCCACTCTTGCCTCTCTCCTCCATGTGCTCCGAATCCGATTTTACTGCCGCTCAGCCAGTTTCTCACCTACTTCGACCGGACCTGCCGAACCCATGCAGTACTTTCCCTCAGATCCGACCCAAGTTGACTTGCGAGATCGGAGATCTTACCCTTGTCTCTGCGCTTGCACATGTCGGATGTCCCAACTTGAAGCGCAACCTGCAGGGATGAAACATCGACCCGGCCCAGCCAGCTGCTCGACTAGACCCTTCAAGGACTTTGCCACCGCGAAATCAGTCATCTGCCTCCACTAGTGCCTTCCCCCCTTGCTCCAACAGTCGCAACAGTCCCGGCAATGTGGCACTCCTCATTCTAATCGATGAAAATCCTGAGCCACGCTGATTTGGTGCTGTCTTGGTTTTGGCGTATAGTACCCTTGCCCTTACAGCGCCCGAACAACGTGTCGTCAGAGCAAATCAAATACGTCGTGTTCACTCCACGGACCACAACAAATAACTCTTTCTTTCTTTCTTTCCTCCAACCATGCTCTCCGTCGTGCCACTCGTGCGTTGCGCCGATGCGGCGTTCCCAAAGCCATCTACGAGCAACCAAGGCAAGACTCCGAGGAGGCGGGTGACGTCAAACCTCCCTGCGATATTAGAGGAAGCAGAAGAAGAAGAAGGCGTTGTTGACTCGATGGACTGGGAGCCAAGTTGTTCTCCAGTCGTTTTCCAAGATATAAACAATGGACGTCGTTCGTGTAAACGAAAGAGTAGTGCGTGTTCTCAATTAACACTTGTGTTCTGCCTGGCTGACGACGAGGAACTTCTTGTAGCGCTGACGATGACGATGGATTTCGACGCGCTCTCGCTCATCGCGTTGGTGGTTGAGAGGGATCCGAGCCGTCAACCCAACCGTGCGAATGCTGTCGACCGTGGAGCTCCCTCTATTTGCGACTCCGCCTTGCCACCAAGGGCAGGAAAGCGCAAGCGGGTTAGTTGCGATCCACACGAATTCGAACCTGCACAACTACAAGTCAAACGCCGGCGCACGCCTTGATCCTCCTTCAAATCTTCACCTCCGAGGCATCGAGCTGGGTCATGTTCATCTGATGCTGAGGGAGAGAGCGTTTGCCCGGGTCGTCCGGGACGCCAGAGCTCAGATGATGCAGACTGGGAACCAGAGCCCGCGTACGGCTATGACGTCGACCAGAGTCCAGATGATATTAGGCGGGAACAGGATGCCGCTCGCAACCACGGACAGCATACAGTGGCATTGTTGGGCATTTCCGCGAGGTTGCGGGGAACCTCAGTGACCGGATGAGGATGTAGATTGCGCGGGTCGTTGTTTCGATTATCGGGGAACTACATACGGACAAGAAAATACAGGAACTACAACCTACACTCGTATACAATTCGAATAATGGGACACATATTCTGCTGACCAGTGCTGCTGCTGTAACCGAGGCTAAAAAGACATCACAAACCACTCTCTCTTCATCTCCACCCGAACCGATCTTCAAAATCATGCTGACGCGAACGCGAACGACTAGCCTTCTTTGAATGGTGGCCGCCAGCACTAGCACTAGCACTCGCACTCCCACTTCCGCCTGCAGGGAAAACCATAGCCGACTGCGCCTGATACTCCTGCGCCCACGGCTCAAGCTCTGCCACCGCCTCGTCCACCGACACCCCCGCCGCCGCAAAATGCCTCACAACCTCCACTGCAGTCACACTAAACTGCGTCGCCCGATACGGCTGGTAATCCACCACAGGTGCAATCTGCACTGAATTCCGCCGAAGTAAATCACGGTACATCCCGGGCGAGGCAAAGACCTGCACGGCACACGCCATGAACTCGGTGCGCAGCGTCGTGTCGCCACGTTCCCCAATCGCTGGGCGTAGACGGGCGACGGTCCGACTTGCTTTGAGATCCGAGAGATGGGGAGAGCCGTCCGCTTTTCGGCGGACACCACGTGGCCAGGAGCCTTGGTGCGTCGTGAGGTATGCATGCCAGACCTCGACAGGGTCCTCCATCCGCGGGTTGTTGGCCCGTGGGCCCAGGAGGAGGAGTGGTGCAGGCGGTGGTGGAGGAGGAGGGGGTGGAAGTGGAAGTGGCTGCATGGAAGATGCATCGGGGTTGCGCCAGTTGGAGAGAATGTACCGCTGCAGATCGTTCTTCTGCTCGCGTGGTATCTGGTGTGCTTCCGCACAGAGGAGCTTGACTCTGGCGAGGGCGTCATCATTCCTGGGCTGGTGGGCCTTGTTCATCAGCTGCTGCAGCTGACGCAACGTCTTGGGGCCTCGCGCCCAGTGCGATGAAGAGTGGCCGTGTTGGCTCGGGGTTGCGCGTAGACTTTCGGAACGAGGGGCAGCACCGGAGGAAGCTATGACCTCGACGGTTGGACGCGGCGGGAGGGGGAAAGTGGGCACAGTGGCCTCGGATTTAGACGTAGGAATAGGCTCTGGCTTGGACGACGAAAGGGATGGAAAGATGAAAGGTATCGCAGGGTCAACGGATGGGGTTTCGCGAGGCTCAACTAGTATCTCATCGCTGGGCTCGAGACGTGTTCGGAGAGCAGCGTATTCAGACTGCACTAGACGCAGTTGATCTTTGACGACGGATAGCTGTTGCTCGCTGCCCTCGCGCTCTAGTCGCAGACGACTCACAGCCCTCTCGAGTTCTCGGAGTCGATCTGCGTCGTCTGCCTTCTGCCGTCTCCGGCCCTCTGCCACACCATCGAAAAAGTACGTGTCGAGTTGGTCATTCAGATCCTTGAAGGCGCGCTCTATGGAAGTGCTGTGGGCTGCTTTAGCCTCGGAGACGTGGGATATGTATGGGCGGCAGAGACTACACCCAGAAGGGTGCACCACGCCGCGGGAGGTGGGGTCGCATTCCCACGGGGGAAGCTCGTCGCTCGAGGCACCACGGACCCGTTTACGCGATGGGCCGCCTAGGTCGGTGGCCATGGAGTAGGCTGTGGGTAAGGAAGCAACGAAAGAGGAGGAGGAGCAGGATTGAGAGGAATCGCGGGAGGAGGAAGTGGTGGAAAAGCACGAGCTGGGAGAGCTCCCGGCTTGCGATATGGGCGATTGGGATTGGAAATGAGTGGAGGAGGAGGAATGGCTATGTTCTGGGCTCGACGACTCTTGCGGCGCGTCGTGGTCCATTCCAAGGTCGCACACACAGAAGAGACAGGTTGATACTCGGGAGATGCCGAAGTGATGGTCAGCCTAGACGGCTTCTTTCCATGAACAGAACCTGGCGCTCGAGAAATTCCAGTGCCAGATTCCTCTCCGCCAATTCCATCGAGACGAATGATATCGAATTTTTTGGTACTACGGGTTGCTCGCTTATTTATCAACGAGCATTCAAAACTTGATTCGTGGCGATGTACTGGGTGAAATCGAGCACGAGGAGGGTACTTATGAAGGAAGTGATAGAGAGGAGTGAGCTCTTCAAACGACAATAGGCGAGGATGAGTCGATTAACCGATGTGAATCATTTTTTTTGGCTCTATCATGAGATCGTATGAACCACTACCCGACTCAACTAAAAGCATGCCTCAGCGGGGAACAATCGGAGCAAAGACAGAGACACGTACACGTATAGCATTAACCTCAACGATGTGGTCTTCGTCAATCAAGAAGCATGTCCTCAGCCTCTTGAACTCTTCATCGTCATCTTCAGCCGCCTCATCATCGGATTCATCGTCAACGAGGCCGATGCATTGCGTCCGACGGTACGGCAGGCAAGTGATCACATCGGGGTGGAACAACTCGTTTTCAACAATTCTAGTCGGTTCTTGACACAGTTCGAAGTCACCGTCCCGACGAGCACTCGGACTGAAATCGAGGATCGTCAAAACACGGGCGCCATCCTCGACGTCCCCAGGCCAGAGAACGCGCTCGCCGTGCAGGGATCTAGGTATTGAACAAGTTGATTAATCGACCAAATGCGAAGAAAGAAACCAGCTCAGAACGCACCTGAACATGTCGCGAAACATCTGCCAAATCTCGCGCACCAACATACGCGAATGCTGAGGACCCCAGCTATCCCAGGCAACCGTCTCCAGCTGATTCCCTGGCCGCGCCGCATAGGTGAGAAGATAGCGACTATGCACGAATAGATCGTAAAGCCAATCATTATTGTCTTCGCCCACCCGGTAGCGCAAACAGAAGGCACATAGCCGCCTTTCATTCGACTTGGACCATGGTTTGCCCGCAGTCGGATATGCGAGGAAAGGATTGCTGTAAATGTCGACGTGGCGGAGCATTGCAGCTCCACCACCGACGATGCTGGGGAGCTGGAGGGTCGCTACATGCACCGGTTGAATTGGCTCGTCGTCTCCTAGTGACCAGATTTCGATCGAGCCCGAGTCCTGTCTGCTAGCGAGAACAAATACACGCGGGGTTAAGAAATGGAAAGAGGCAATATGCGGCTCGAAGTGAACGTCCTGAGAATGTATCAGCATGAAACCGGATCGGGCTCGAGATACTCACATGGATGATGTTTCCTCGACGCCAATCGTACAACACAAGTCGAAGGCGGTAAGTTTGCGGGAAGATAGCAATGATGTCGTCCGCAATTTCCATAGCGAAATGGCACAGAGTCCAAGGGTTCGGAAATGCCAGCAAGGCTACAGCAGCGAAGGGATGTGGCTGCAACGAGGACAACCTTCGGCAGACGAGCCTCGAAATTTCGTCTTGGCCGTTGTATAAAAAGACGACGAGATCTTGAGTAGGGTCCATGGCGAACTGAACAAGGTCAAGTGTTCCCAGCCCAACGTCTGCGCGCTGCCACAGATAGAACGAGGCAGAGGGATCGGCAGCAGACGGAATTCGTATGGCGGTAAAGTAATGGAAAAGCTGCTGTGCATAGACCCCATGTACAAGTTCCTGCGAGCAGGCAAAGGAGTCGAACTCGAAGGTTTTTGTTGCCGATGTGATTAAATCCACGTTCGACCATGCCGCTCGACGGGCCAGAAGGGCTTTTAAACCAACTGCTGTTGGCTCGGCGTTTGGATGGGCGACCATACCATCCGCCCACAACTCCACGGCGTATTTGAGTCGGGTACATCCGTGGATGATATCTCTGCACCTCCGGGAAACCTCCAGAGGCCGTTAGTTGCGGTTACGACCGACGGAATGGCTACGCACACAACATAGTCGAGCCAAGGTTCCTCCATCCAAGGGTCCGAACGTTTCGAGAACGAGCTCATCAGGCAAGTCGTTGAAAGTCATGGTGGTGAGAGCCAAGCTGAAAATTCTCGGCAATCAGGATTTGATCAAGTTCAAACATCTCCGCTATGTTGGGCTTTGGCGGTGGACACTGGATACATTTGGTAGCGAATTTTGGTTTGACCGATACTACACCAGCCTCACATATTTCATTAGGTACGATCGCCCTGCCAGATCTTTTTCCGACTGACGTGCACACAACAGAACGAAGTTGGCTTATCGGCAGACGCGGCAAACTCTCGTTCAAGACCACGGATTTTTTCATGCCCGACGGGAAACATAAGTATTGGTTTTCTGCTGATTCGAAGCCGAAGGAGACGGCGCTTGTTGTGTATACGATTCGATTTGAATCAGCAGACTCGGGGCCCAGGGGCAGGGCAGTGAGCTATCTTTGATGTTTCGGTATCGAACTGTGCATAGATGTGGATTTAAAACAGCACCCCAAAGTCATCGGACCTCGCGTGGGTGAAAATCAAGTGGACCGCGGCGGCCATCTCAGGAACACACCTGTTCGAACTTCAACTTCGACGTACCTGGGTCCAGGGACGTGACATGGCCAATTTCGGTGAGAGTGCGCATATAGCGACCGGCCCCAGGATAAAAGGACCGCAGGCACGGTCCAGTTCCCTACGCTGCGCCATGACCTGTGTCATCCCACCGAGCGGAACCTTCTTCCAACTCGTCGATTTCCAGTTTTTGTGTCTTACGGTCAACAGCGGCAATGTGATCACCTCTACGTGTGAGTTTGGTGGTGCGGGGATTCCGGCTGAGCAGCAGGTGAGTCGATGACCGTGGTGAAGATGTGAGACTCTCAGAATCAATTATTACAGTGGACACTCATCGGGGTCAACCACGGGACGGTGCTCCTCTCTGGGCTCAGTGTCCCACCGAGCTCGCTCCTCTTCCTGACCCAAGGATCAAATGGCCAGGCTATCGCGAGTAGCAACACCGGCTTCGGCTTCAACGTTTCTTGCGTGTCCGCAGCTGAGAGAACCGTTAGGTGGGCGTTTGACGGTGGATTTACTGCTGAAGGCTCATTGGATTCAGCTTGGTTGATAACCTTGTTGGGACCGAGATCACACTTACCTCGTCAACGCAGTCAGGGTCTGATGATGCACAGGTACTAGGAGGGAGACTCAGACGTATGCGGTGTGCTGACAGCTGTTTCTCATAGGTCAGTTTCGAGACGCTTGATACGAGCAATGAGAAGCAGGTGTGGACGATTTTGGGGTTGGATTGAAGCAGACGAGAGGGCGTGGGATGTGATGCGACTGTAATCGAATGTGTGAGATTGTGTACAGAGCGTGACTGGGATTGGTGAGCATGCCAGCCAGGAGTCCGAATGTTTCGAGAACGAGCTCATCCAGCAAGTGACTGAAAGACATGGTGGTAAGAGCCAAGCTGAAAATATTCGGCAATCAGATTTTGATCGTTCTGCCGAAAGTTCAACGTTTAGCAAAGTTCAACGTTCAACATCTCATCAGATGAGTATGTCGGCGTTGGATAGAGTACATACATTTTGCAGTGAATTTCGGTATGACCGGTTTGCCCTACCGGTTTGGCCTGGATTCACAGTTATTTTTCCGCCTGTTCGCAGTGAAGTTGAGCCGTTTGGAATTTTGTACTGCATGGATTTCACGGTCTCTAAAACTAAATAAATCAAGGAGCTGCTTTGGTTTCCTCGAACCGTGGCGCTTGCGTGGGATCCATGACGTCGATACCCATTTCCTCTGCTACAAAATTGTTCAACTTCAATGGGAATGAGAAAGATATCACGAGAGGGAACGTACCAGCAATTTGCCGCACGGGCCCCGTGAACCACTTTCGTGCACTCAAAATCCAAAGACCTCCGCTGTAGAATATGACGATTCCCACGGCAACGATCGAGTAGTTGAACGTCTGTGCGTCGACGGGCTAAAGTGAGATGAGGATTAGAGTTCAACCTCTAATTACGGAAAGAACGCACGTTAATCTGAGGCAAAATGAACGCAATCGAGATGAAGGCAATCCACAGTACGGATATGACCGCGACGGGGTAGGACGCGCGCCCGAGATGGAAGGGCCCACGAACGAATTGGTCGCGGTATATAACACGCAGTGCGATTGGGATGGCGTAGGAGATGTAGAGTCCAATGGTGGCGATGGAGGTTGCCGCAGAGAAAGCGACTGCGCTGCCCAAACTCGGGAGTGCGAGACAGAAGCTCAGGAAACAGGCGAGCCATACGGTCCGGATGGGTGATTTCCAGTCCTCGCTAACGTAGTTGAAGAATTTGGAACCCGGGAGGGCGCCATCTCGTGAGAAGGCGTACATCTATGCCGGTTGATCACCGGGTTCAAGAAATAGTCGAAAGGAAAACATACCATTCGTGAGTTACTCGTGATAGAGAAGGTGCCGCAGAAGAACATGGCGCCTATGATAATCACCATCAGCACAATGGCGCCGTTCTCCCCGACGCAATCTAGCAGGATTTGGGCAACAGGCTGCCCCGTCGGGCTGCTCAGCGTAGTATCGAGGTCCTGAATGCAAAACAACAACCCGAGCAGCAGAAACCAGCCCAGGACGGCCGAGACGCCGATAGCCATGACGATACCAATGCTCCCCGCCATGGCGGCGTTTTTCGTCTCCTCAGTCATCTGGTATAACGGTTCAGTTCTCACGAGATTCAGACCCACGAAACACGAACATGGGCACTGGCGTCGAATCCTTGAGAAGATATTGGTATGTCGCTTCCATGAAAAGGCAAGATAGCGTACCAGTGAGCGTGTATTGAGCCATGAGAATACCAATGACCACGACATAAGCATGGCTGGCGCGGTCCCCCCATCCGCCCGTGCCGTCTATGAAAGTCTGGAAAACAAAGGTACCCGACTGATGCGTAGGGGCTTTGGCAAGGATTGCAACCACAAGCGAGAACGTCCCTGCACAAATTCAATGCAAGGTTCGAACCCAGGAAGGATACTTGCCGATCGCATGCCACCAGACAGAAATATTGTTCAGATGGTGCAGGATGCGAACACCGAACGTATTGATTGTTCCTTGGGCGACAAGCACGGCGGCGTAGATACCGATTGTCGTGCGGGAAGTGGGTTCGAAGCCAGTCTTGAACGTGCAAACCGTCGATAGAAAGTTGGCACAAGCGAAACTGATGCCAGTCGTGACAGCAACTTGACCAAGGAGGTTAAACCAGCCTGCAAGGAGGGTCGTGCATGCCTCGGATAAGAACAAAATCAAGCATACCTGTGATCCACGAGGCTATGGGCGCATTTTTCGGCCTGGAAAGCATGGCGGCCCAGAAGTAAGGACCACCTGACGTTGGGTGGGCGCTTTGGAGTCTGTGAATACACATAAAGGAAGGAGGGGCTTTCTCAGACCTGCAGACCTCTGTGATACACTTCAGATTGGTCAAGTAAAAGTCGCGCCGGATGCTCACCGGCCATGGCCAATCCGACCAGCATCGTGAATACAGCTGGAAGAAGTGAGATTGACAGAATGGACGACTTCCGCACTCACAAACGACAATCTAGAAGGACGCCTTTCAATCATGTAGCCGGAAAATCGAGTGAATTCGTACCCATCCCCAGACCATGACCGCCGGCCCTGAGACTTGCATGAGAAAACCGTATTTCTGCCCACAAAATGTACTCACCCCCGGTATTCTACAGCCACATCAGCCCAGTATAACTGAAAATCGAAATCCACGCACCAATCCATACGCAAAGAGCGACGGAATCCCCGTGATAACAGATATGATGGAGAAGGACACTCCAAAGTTCTACAACGCCCAATCAGCGCCATGTACCCACAAAAGAAGGCTTCGCTCACCTGCATGAGACCCAATTCCCGGCTTCCAGGGCACACGATAAGCCATCGAATGCCGCCAAGCATAAAATCTTACTTGAGTTCTTGCTTGTACCCCATGCGCGCGAGCTCCATCTCGTCTGCGGCCATGGCATTTCCGGTGCCCTTGGTCTCAATGTCGTGGGTTGGGGACGACATGTTGGCGATGGTCAAGAAGAAAGTCGCGTTGACCGGGGTCTCGGAAAAAGAGCCACATGGAGAATCTGGAATCTGCCAAGGTGGATTGATGGCCGTTATCTACACATGATGTCCGCGCTTATCGCCGCGGAAGCAAACAGACAATCAACTCGGCCTCGACAGTTCAACCAGGTTCAATCTCAAATCGTATACACAACAAGCTCCGTCTCCTTGGGCTTCATCAGCTTGCCAACTTGGATTCTTGAATTTTAATCATCGTGGGTAGTTTAATTGCACAGGTAGCCGATACCGCGCGGTTGACAGATTCTACCCGCGCGGGTACGTACTAGTACACGGTACTACGTGTACAGCGGGGAGCAAGGGGATGTGCTTGCAAAGAAGATAAGTAGTAGGCCTTCGGCAGCTGAGCTGAAGCCCGTACACACCAGCCCGTGCTTCAAGAATGCAACCAAGTCTTGAGTGGGATCCATGACAAAGTCGCTCGGAGGCTCTCGGAGGATGCGACATGTCAAGCTGGTAGGTCCGCGAATGATAGCCATAGGGCTGCGCTAGTCTAACGTATTAGCCAGATTCTAAGTAGTTAGATTGACGAACAAGTAAGTAACAGGACGGAGCTGCAGCAGAGTTTGACCAGACTTGGTACATCGATAAATGTGAATATTTCTATCATGAGTTCTCGGGGCAAGTCGCAGAGGCGCAGCGGAGGAGGCATGATGGGGTGGTATAAGCCAAAAACCGGGTCAAACTTGAACTGTGGCTCTCTACTGTCTCGAATCTCTTTGCGCCTTGCCCGAGAAAATACACCATCGACGCCTGTGGGTTCGACTGATACGTGCAGCTGGAAACGCGGACGATTTAGTCAACTTGAAATACATTATACAATTACTACAAAGTCCAGAATCATCTCGAACCTCCGCCATACTCCTCCTCGAGCACCTCCTCAAGCCGCTTACACAGCTTGCCAAGTAACCACTGCGCCTCGGAAACACCACTCAAAAGGGGCCCATCCTCACCCAACCACGTCCACTCTCCCCGCTTCTCATTATCCTCGGCTCCCCCACTCTCAGATCCAGATCGATTTTGCCCCTCCGTGAGCTCACCAAGAAGTGCAAGCCACGCTTCCCAGTCCTCCCACGCATATTCAACTGCAGGCTTGGTCGCTGCATCCTTTGCGAGTCGACTAATCTGCCGCGCGAGGCGTGCAGCCAGTCCGGAACCCTCACCGCGCTTCTCCTCCACGTGCTCGACGGCGTGTCCAAGACGCTCTACGTCCGTACCAATCCTGTTGAGTGCTCCTTGGTCAATATCTTGTTGTCCTGAGGCGCCTTTGCGTTGAAAGGCACCGCCCGAGTTGCCTGTGATGCCGAGCACAAGTCCATGCCGGATCCAACCGGTGAGTATATCGCCGACGTTCGAGATGAGGATGGTCACGGTTGGGACGGCGATAATGGACCACACGACGAAGAATGGTTTGCCTGCTGTGGACATGGGGAAAAAGTCGCCATAGCCGACCGTAAGGAGGGAGGTATAGCTGAAGTATAATGATTCAAAGTAAGTCCAGCCTTGCGGCGCCTAAGTAGCTGTGAATGCCGAGTTGCAGAAATTATGGTCGAGACGGACCTCGGAATACCAAAAGGTCAGAGCTCCGAGGAACCAGAGCAGAAGGTAGGCGAACAAAGAGATGCCGAGTGCCGTATACTTGTGCCTCGTCTCCGCAGTGGCTTGAATCCTGCGCATCGCCTCCCACTCATCCTTCTTCCACCCCTCGTCAGGCTCTTGCATCCGAGACATCCACCGCTCCCGCTCCCGCGCAACCATCCGGCGCACGACCTTGACCTTCCCCCTCTCCAGCACCAGTCCGCGAATTGAACCAATCAAGAGACCGAGCATGGTGATTCCGCCCACCGCGTACGGGATAAGCAGGGCTCGGCCCGTGTGTGTTTTGGGCGGAAAGTCAGAGCCAAGACCGATAGTGAGGAGCGTGTAGTCGGCCCAGTAGACGCCGTCGAGGTAGTCCCACCCTTCGACGTGTGCAAAGACGCCGGCGCCTGCGGCGAGGTAGCAGACGTAGATGGTGGTTTGGAGCATGAGGGTGCGTTGGGGAACGGTGAGCGCGTTGAATGAGGGCGGGTAGGCGCGGAATACGTAGGCGCCTGCTGCGTTGGCGGTCAGCAGTATGGGAAGGATAACGTATACTGAGGCAGCGATGATGGCGTAGTAGTACGCTGTGTTGAAGTGAGTTTCCAGTGATTTTATTGACGAGTGCGTACCTTGAGAGTGTTCCAAACCAGGAGTAGTGCGTACTATGCCGAGCGGAACTATAAGCAGCACGGCAGAGATGAACCAGAAGACTATTGTCAGAGGTTGTGCGATAGAATAGCGGAGCAGATGGCCAAAATTCGCAAGCAGGACTATGTTGGCAAACAGAGACATGGCCAACGACAGCCCCGTCACGGCAGTCAACCATTCAGGATCGGATATTTGACTGCCGTCCGCAGTGTGTTGCCTCCAATTTTGAGACTGTGCGCAGACCGAAAAGAAATTGGCCAACGGTCCGAAAGTTCCCGCAACGATTGGGAATGCAGTGGAAGTGAACCACCAGCGACTGGAGCAATTGAGAAACCGTCAAGATAGTCCAGAGAACACGTACTTGGGCTGAAAGTAGCCAACCTCTTCCTCTTCATCGTCTTGTTTCAACTCTTTGCGAAAAGCAGCTCTGACTCCCCCGTCGTCCTTCTTATCGCACTGTTCAGCGTGGTGTTGCGCGTTTTGGAACGTTTCTTGGAGATGTTCGTCGAGGCCGGGGTCGTTCATCGGTCGTGGTGACGCGCAAGCAAGAGGCTCCAAATCAGTTGATCCGCGACACTGATTGATCTACCCCCCTAGTGTTGCCGCGAGACGGAGATATCTCGACAGCGAGATGAGATGATCTCGTCTCAACCTAAATTTGGCAAGTCGAGATGATCTCGCCTCGGTCTCGTCTCACGTCTCATCACGTCCGGCTGATACTGCTCTTGTTGCGGCATCCCACCTTCCATGCTCCCTCCACTCTCGACCTAAACGCACGTCCCAACGCCCCAGGCACGTCGGCTCAGTCTTTTTAAGCGGCAAAGCTACGGTTGCGCGTAGCGACGCGCAATATTCGGGCCCGCCTAACCTAATGTATCCGGGTGGCCGTTACCTGCCCAAGTGACCCGGTTATCTGTGATGTCACAGATCGCTCCCGCCAAATTTGTCACGCTGGTTACCCCGCTCCCTTGCCGCTGGTTTCCCTTCCTAATTAGGTAGTCCTTCCTCTTTTGTAACGCTCAATCGCACCAAACGACGATTTCGATTGCTCGACCGCAACTTGCTCGATCGAGGGTGCCTCAAACGAAGGAATCGCGTGCCGCTCGCTCGCTCCCGCCCGCCCGCTCCTCCCGCCGTGGCTTGGCTTGGCTTGGCATTCTATCAAAGCCGTCGGGGCGTCATGTCGAGAGGATGTCCCAGGTGTGTCTGTCCGAGATTCATCCTCCCTCCCTCCCTCCTCTCCTCCCTCCTCTGCTTCTTCCTTTCTTTCATACTACCTGCTTCTCTGTGGTCCCTATGTACAAATTCCAATTTGTCCTTCCTACCCCGCCGTGAATTTCAGGCTCAATCCCATTCATCTCGCTGCCATATTCTCTGGGTCTGCCTCCTGCCTGTCTGCTGCCTGCTACACTCAACAACCTGATTGACTGATATGTCCGAGCGCCCTTACAATTCGGATGACTTGTAAGGACATGTTTTCATTTGGCTGCATGATACACTTACCATTACCGCCTTCTAGAATCAGGCTCAAGCGTGGCGATTTAGTAAAGCTGGTACAGCATCAGCAAGACCTGTGGCCCGTACATCGTTTGGGTAAATTCCAGTCGCACAAGACCAATGTGAAGAACATGAAAGAGGCACTCCTCTGCCCCGGCTCGCGATTCACCACGGACAAACCCATTTTACAAGTGGAACGTGCTGCAGCTGCGGCAGCAACAGCAGTCAGCAGTCACCCATCCGTCTCTTCCTTGCCCAATTCCACCCTCCTGTGTAAGTGTAATTCCTCCATCCGGAATTGGTTCTTAAATCAATCCTTACAGCGTCTCTTCCCGCGGCCGGGGCGTACAGACTCAAGCTTCTTATTGACGATGTCCGCTCCATGGAGAAAATCAAAGTTTCTCAAGAGATCCAAGTTCCTGTCCAAGTCAACCTGCCGGGGAATTTGCAGGCTAGTTCGGAGAACGTTTGGAAAGCCCTACAGAAGTCCATCTCCGCTATCAAAGGTACGATGACTACTTTCCCCTTCTTGACCCCGCCGGCGTCTCGAACCTGACATACTCGCTAGGGCCTGCACACATCGGCATTGAAGACCCGCAGAGCGCGGGGTACACCATCTATTTCGCAAAACTCCTTGGGCCGGAGGAACCAACAGAATTGAATGCCGTCTGGCTCACTATCCCACAAAACGGCTGCCTCAATCTCATTGTTTCGTCTGTCGATGGTGTACGTACACACGAGTCTGGCTTTGAGACATGCTAATTGATTTTTAGGTTCCCGCTAAGCGGCCGCGTTCTCCCTCTACGCCCGGGTCCCAACGCGAGACACCAGTGGCCTCTGTCAAGAAAGTCAAGTCCGAAGCAGATGCATTGAGCGCTGGTGAATTGCTGTGGATCATGCAGGCGGCCGAGAGCACACCCGGCTTCAACGAATTCAAACAGAACCAGCACCGGCGCCTCTCCAACGCGGAACGAGTGAAGCAGTGGCACTTCGCCGCTTCTTTCTCTTCTAAGTATTACAAGAGAAATTGGCCCGCCAATATGGAACTTTCTGTAAGTTCTTGGAAGCTTAGCCTCGCATTTACTTACTGATTGTTTCTAGGGCGGAAAGACAATAAAGAAGAACGCTATCGAGGCGGCTCTCGGGATGAAGACGACGATGCTATCTCAAGCCATTAACATGGCTAGGATTGTGGGTGTTTATACCCAGGGGCCGCATTCATCTGCAGAGGTGGCTGAGAGGGTCTCTTCGAGCGATACTCATCCCACTGCCTCGTCGGACCTCGTGTCCTTCCTTACTCAGTGGGAGAAGGACCATCCACTAGTTGTGTAAAATGTAGTCTCACAATACCGCATCTTAATGAAGTACATTATAGAATAAAATTCAGTGTAAAAATTGGTGATTAGGAGAGGGAACAGGCAATGCCGCAAGTAAGTGCGTGAGTAGGACGAGGAGGGTGTATAAGAATCAATTCTAGTCCATGGTTAGGTCAATGACAACTCCCGCCGTCGCCGATTTTTCTGCAGATCCTCCTCATCTGTGTCGTAAATCTCCAGGATATCATCATCCTCGCCATCCTCAGTCCCTGCCTCCTCCTCCGAATCGGAATCAGGCAAAGTCAGCTGTAAAGAAAAGTCAATAAACACTTGTGTCGTGACGTTCTGTGAACTTACAACAGTTGTCTGGAGCGAGAGGTCTCGCATCCCTACGGCCAGGATAGCCTCCGGGATCGAGATAAGTCCAGGAGTCATGGCCGGGAAAGCAGCTAGTCCAGCCAGCAGAACGAAATTCGATGCTGATACACCAACACGATAGATATTCAGCGGGGGAGAATCGGGGAATGCTGGATGATAGTGCTTGAGCTTGGCCATCTTGAGCACTACCACCTTTGTAACGGGGCGAGGGACTGCGCGGGTACCCCAATCGTATAGAGCTGCAAATGCTGATTGGCTTGGATAGTACAAGACGTGAGGCTGCCAGTGGAAACTCAGATAAGACATGATACTGAAGGATGAAATGCGTACCGAGGAAATCAATTTGAATGCGGCACCAGGCCACAGGACGGCATTGAACTTTTCCAACAACTTGCTGCCACGCCAGCCAAACACCTCCGAGCAGAAGGAAGAAAGCGAGCTGATATTGGGCTGTTTCGGCTGCCAGCTATCCACGTCGGGGGCAGACGCGGAAAAGAGGGGCGACTTGGACGTCAATGGATGCAGATATAGTTTTGCAACAAAAACATTCGGAAATGTGGTTGGCATAGTTTGAGCCAATTTCGGATGCCGCGAGTCAAGCTGTCTGGAACGGTTAGTTTCCAGTTCGATCTGAAGTTCATTCCTCCAGTCCCCCAGACGCTGAGCGAGGGTCACTCCAGTAAAAGAGTTTAAGATATTGACGAGCTCCCTCCCAAAGCCGCATGCAGCCAGTGCACGAGCAATCTTGGGGCCAAACCCAGGCAGCCCATCGTCGTAATCACCGCCAAGGAGGAGCGCGCAGAGCAATAAGCCATCTCGGTCGAGAGATACGCCCTGTGTGTATTGGATGGCGTTGTGGTAGTGAATGAGGCAGTCGTGCTGGACGGAAGGTCTAATCAAAGTTGATGGGTGAATGTCTAGATTGGAGAAGAGACCATACCCTAGCGTACGAACAACACAATGTGCACCAAAAACTAGACTGTCACTGTCCTCCGTGATGATGGCGTCAAGTTCGTCGTTGGCATTCAGCTGTGCTAGTTCAGCTTCGGCTTCCCCAGGTGCCTAATAGGGAGGTGAGATTGATAGTCTTCATGTCAAATGTACTTGCCTCGTAGTATAAGAAGCCGAAGTCCAAAATCATGGTCTTGAGAATGCGAATGAGTTCCGCATCGCCTTCCCGGAATACGACCCGGGTGTTTCGTTTCACGCTGGGACGCCCAGGTCCATCGAAGACAAACACAAAGATAATCGGGGTCAGGAGGAAGTTGCAGAGTTGATAGAAAATCCGCTCGAGAATCAGCTTAGGAGGTGGATTCAGAATTCCAGCGGTTCTCAGTGCTGCAGTAATAGCTTTGATGCGAATGCTAGAAGGCAGAATGAGACCCATTCATTCCAGGAAAGATAATACTGACCTAATATCGACCCCGATGACCAGCCCCCGTATTCCCCGGTTGTCGTTCTTGAAACCTTCGTTTGTGGCAAGATTGAGCAACGACCGCTTTTCGGCTGCATCTTCAACGACCTATAGCGTACGCGCTGAGTTATTTCCCGTTGGAGCAGCCAAGGCTCACCTCCCATAGCTTGCTGATACCCATTGTCGTGGTGTGAGCAGAAGAATGACTTTGAGCCCCTAAGCAGGACAAATTATCACATCGGGTTTCTGATTGATCATGCATAAAATTCGCCAGAGAGAATAATACAATTGCACTACATACAGTACTACGTTCCCAAGTTTGTAAGGTCGGTCATGAAGTTGTTGAGCCGATAGCGTATTTGAAAGAAGTCAAAAGAGATGGATGGATGGGGAAGGAAGTATTGAGGAAGTAGGGACGGTGGTAATGGGGACATTGAAGGGGCTGTCTGGTCCGGTTGAAGTCAATTCGACACCCGTGAGCACGCCCCGAATGTAGCAGCGTGCAATGTTAAGTTTCGCAAGAAGACCTCGAGAATTGGTGGCCGCTATATGAGCTCGCGCTCAGGATAGAATATGAGTCGATGGACCGAGTTGTCGAGTTGGAGTTGACAGAGGTGGGTGAAGGGGTACATTACGACTGATTCCGTGGTGGTCCTGGTCCACCGATGGTCTGGCGCTTCCTGGATGGACGAGTCAGTGTCGGCATTTGCAGTGGCAACAAACAAATTTATTAAAACCACGGTAGCCCTCGCCCTCCTCCGTGGTGGGAGTTGGAGGGCAGCGCGTGGGTGTGGGAAATTGGAACGAAGGAGGGAGCGTGAAAAGAAGAAGACGGACCTATGCTCAACATCTAGCACATAAAATCACTCCTCCACCACTCATCCCACCGTCGTTATGACTCAGTAGCCCTCTCAAATGTGGTCCTTCCGTCCGTCTTCTCCCTCATCCTTCTTTTGTGGTGGAGTTGGAGCGCCCATTGACTCGTTTAGGTTGATTGAGGCCTGCGTGCCAAGGAGGTAGAAGGAGGTAGGGTGGAGGTGTCAAGTGGATCTGTATCCTCCACAAAACTTGTCCATCGTAGGCACTAGGTGAGGACAGTCAGCTGATTGGCAGCAATAGAAGGAAGATTGGAGCTGGGATGTAAAACGAAAATGGAGGGGTAAAGGAAGGCCGCAACTGCCCCCGCCCTGCTCTGTGGTGGAGTTGGGCAGAGGGCGGTACATGAAATGAATGGAAGAGTAAAAGGGAGGGTGGGGACAAAGAAAAGACACAACTCCACCCTCGCCCTGCTCTATGGTGTAGGAGTTGGGCAGAGGGTGGAACGCGGGTGGAAATGGTAGAAGGAAACCTGAAGGACGGGGCGGGAGAGAGCACGTACCTATTCACCATGTCACCATTTCTAGCGCGTCAAGGCATTCTCCTCTTCCCTGACAGCCCAGGAAACACGTCGAGTACGTGGGGGAGGACATCGGAGCGCCACCAAGTTCTTGCAACGTCAGTGGTTGAGGGTACGCCTTCTTGCAGCGTTTGCGAACGCAGTGCACGATGGTTCGGCCCTAGCAACAATGTCTGGCGTTGTAGAAGGTGGGGTGGAGTCGACATTGTCTGTGCAAAGCAAGGTCAGACGCGAGTGGGCTGTAATGTGCTCGAAATGCAACGGGCACAAAGAGTGGATAACATACCATGCAGCCCTTTATACCCTTTGTGTTTAGACACCCAAACAATGCCAGCGCGTCTCGTTTGTTGAGGGAGCACGGGAGTCGCGTCAAGGTGGGAAGAGAAAGAGATCTGATCACCTGATCATCTGACCTCTTGATTCATCTCGTCTCGAGTCTTTCTCTGGCTCGCAATGCATTAATATTGTAACTATTACTATTCGAATCTAAGTAGGTATACTAAGTAAAAGAATTGGAAGCTGCCATTACTGCCGCTGCACCGCGCTCCGTTTTACTTCCCAAATAAGTAACAAACTTGGGAGCAGTGGAGTACAGCAAGGCACCGCTCGAGTCGCGCCCCTGCTCATATCGCTCCTTGATGAACCGGAGCGCAAGCTCGAGTGTCCAGTTGGGCTTGTTCGAAAGTCCTTGAATCAATGTCACAACCCTTTTGCGTCGAGTTTGCTCAGACTTGCGACGACATCAGGAAAAATCCGGATGAGTATGTGGACCTACGTTGCCAATGTAGTGGTCATAGCAGATTTGATACCCCCCCTCAATATAGCTCGACGTAGTCACTCAGTATGTGAAATATTGTACTACATTTGTCTGGGTAGCTTGCATACAATACTATTTTTGTACTACATATGGTCATATCCTCATTGTCCAATAGCCTACATCCGTCAATGTTGAACAAAGTAGCCGGAGTACAATAGGATGTAGCCAGCATTACTGAATCAAGCATCCACAAGAAATGAATAAATAACATAATGAGCATTGAGGGCGAATAAAAAGGATACAAGTAATCTAAGCGTCATCACCGTCCTCACCATCAGTCTCAGTCTCCTCATCCTCCTGGTACTCCAGAATGGCAGCGGCAATGGTCGCGTCGGTGATGGCGGGCTGGGGAGCGTGGTGGGTGATGGGCTGAGCCCCAGAGTGGAAGCTGCGACACGCTGTGAGAAGACATGAAATGGAAAAGTAGAAATAACGTGCCGGCCGATGTTGTGCAGGCGAACGAGGATGTTGTCGAGAATGCCGTACTTCTCGGTCTTCTCCTCGAAGCGGCGGAGAGCGTTGATATGGGTTTGATAAAGGTCACGGTAGTCGTGCGCCGTGAACGGGATGTCAGAGCGAATGCCAGTGGCCCACTCATCAATCAGATGCTCCGTCTAAGCAGATGAGTCAGAAGGATCCAACGAAGAACGTGCAAAAGACGTACAACGGTGATAACAAGAGCAAAGCCTGGGAGGGGGAAAGGGTTGAACATCTGCGGCTGCGTTACGGCCTCGTCGCGGGTATTAACAAACCACATGGCATTGACGGCCTTCTGGAAAAGCGGGTTACGATAGATGCCCTTGCGCGCCGCAATATCCTGCATGAGTATTAACGAATAGTCTCAATCGGAATATAGATATGACATACCTTGAATGTGAAAGTCAGATCGTCCTTGAGCTTCTCGGTGAGATCGCGATTGGCTTTGATAGTCTTCTTGTTCTGCCCGCTCTTGAAGCCAAACATAAGCTCGACCATGGGCTTGATCTTGGTCTTGAGCTCGCCCCGGAGATGAGAGCCACGATTGGTCATCTAGAGGAGCTTTGAATTCGGAACGATCACGGGAGAGGAAAGACATACCAGCTTAGAGAGAGTCGGTGTGAGCTCAATATCGACATTGCGATTGTAGCACGCCGTGTCCCAAGCCTCTTTGACAAAGCTCATCTCTGTGGCCTGGTCTGGGAAAGCGTCGCGCGCACTGAGGAAGCAGCAGTAGAAGGTGATCGCGAGGGATAGCACCTCCCTGGTGATCTCGTCCGCGGCACGAGTGGGGCGCGCCGCGGTAGGAGCAGGGTGAGAAGAGCGGCCACGACGAGCAGCGGGGGCTTGATTGAGAGACATAGTTCAGGGTCGGTTGGGTGGTAGTGTGCTGGGGTTGGCTGGTGAGCGTCGGAGTTCTGCTGCAGAGAGGGAACGGGGGAAAGTCGAGTGGTGTCCGCCTGGTTTTATACCCTTGAGGTGCTTGTCGTTGTTGGAGAGCAGTCAACAGGTCACGTTGAGGTGGTTGTCGTTGTTGGAGCACGGTCAACATGGTGGTCGGGGAAGGGGAGAGTGCGTTGTTTGTTGATGCACCAGGCACTCAGTCGATCGACTGCGGTCGGCTAAGACAAGGCGGCTCAACGTTCAGACAATACAGTTTAGGAGGACTTGAAACACATACGGCGTTGTCCCGCCAGGTCCCGCCTCGAGCTAGAGTATCTTCTCCGCAATGCCAATTTTTCGCTGCCAGTACTGTGGACGTTCGGTCAATACCGCCGCTGGAGTCAATCGTCATATTGGGAACACACCTGCGTGTCGATTACAGTGGGCGAAAGCGCTTGGTGCTATTGTTGTTGCGAGGGAAGAACAAGACGATGAGCCGGCGCCTGCCGCGTCGCCCGCTCCATCACCCCCACTGTCTCCCGTGCTCTCCGAAGACGACAACGACCTAGGTGTTGGCGACGACTTTGTTCTTCCTCCGCGCGTCGATACTCCACCACCGCCGGAACTCGTTGGTGAGCCTCGGAGCCATCGCGCCAGCATTGAGGAGGTGCTCGATGAAGACGATCCCGCGTATCGCAAGCGATTCGTCGAACCCTTTCCTGGGGATGCTGGTACACCGGTGGGAGTTGGGGAAACTTTGTTTGAGAAGATGCGCCATGAACAAGCGGGGAGCGGTGACTCGGAGTTTGCTCCATTCAAGGACAGCGATGAGTGGGACTTGGCGCAGTGGCTCTCGAAGAACGTGAATCAGACGGCCACAGAAGAGTATTTGAAGCTACCAATCGTAAGTACCAATGCAAGATTTGCACGAGACAAACGACACTCACCAATTTCTGCAGACCAAGGCGGCAAAACTCTCCTTCCACAACAACCGCTCATTCCTCAAGAAAATTGACACGCTCCCAAAAGGTCCCGACTGGACTTGCGAGATTGTCACAGCAGCCGGTAATCGCCTCGATGAAGATGGCGAGCTCATGGCCGAGGATCTCGAGCTGTGGCGCCGTGATCCTGTCGAATGCATCAAGGACTTGATGAGCAACCCCGCCTTCAAGGACTGCATGGCGTATGCACCGGAGAGGGTCTACGGTCGTGAGGATGGAAGCGAGGACAGTCGGATTATTGATGAGATGTGGACGGCGCAGTGGTGGTGGGAGACCCAGGTGGGTCTTTTCCTGCATATCGTGAGGTCGTGGCTAACATGTACTGCAGGAACTCTTACCTCCTGGGGCGTGCGTCACCGGGGTCATCATCTCGTCCGACAAGACCCAGTTGTCCAACTTTCAGGGTGATAAGACTGCTTGGCCAGTCTACCTGACGATTGGGAACATCTCGAAAGAGATTCGGCGTCAGCCATCTGCACACGCCACGGTGCTTATAGGGTACTTACCCGTCTCAAAGCTCACTTGCTTCACCGACGGAACACGCTCTCTCGCTGGCTACCGCCTCTTCCACCACTGCATGTCCCTCCTCCTCAAGCCTCTCGTTGCCGCAGGCAAGGAGGGCGTCGAGATGGTCTGCGCGGACGGCTTCATTCGCCGTGTCTTCCCCATCCTTGCCGCCTACGTCGCCGACTTTCCGGAGCAGTGTCTTGTGGCATGCTGCAAGGAGAGCCGGTGTCCCATGTGCGTTGTGACGCATGACAAGCGGGGTGAGCTCGTCAACTCGTTGCTGCGCGAGGAGGAGACGACTCTACGTGTGCTGGAGGACTACCGCACGCGCAAGAATTCGGCTCAATTTGAGGCTGATGGGATTCGCGCAGTCTACACACCTTTCTGGGCCGAGCTTCCCCACACCAACATCTTCCTTTGTTTCACCCCCGACCTCCTCCACCAGCTGCACAAGGGTGTCTTCAAAGACCATCTCGTTCGGTGGTGTGAAGAGCTTATCGGCTCGGACGAGCTAGACGCGAGATTCAAGGCCATGAACTTCTCTCCCGGATTGCGCCACTTCAAGAAGGGGATCTCGTCAATATCCCAGTGGACGGGGACGGAGCACAAAGAGATGCAGCGTGTGTTCGTCGGAGTGATGGCGGGTGCTGTCAGCAACGATGTTCTCACCGTCATCAAAGCCTTGATTGACTTCATCTACTACGCTCAACTTCAGTCTCACACCGTCCGCTCCCTCACCGGCCTCAAAACCTCCCTCTCCACCTTTCACAGACACAAGAAAGTCCTCGTGAAGCACGGCGTTCGCAAGCACTTCAATATCCCCAAATTCCACATGATCAAGCATTACGTCGACAGTATCCGTGCGCTCGGCAGCCCCGACGGATATAACACCGAGTCTCCAGAACGCCTGCACATCGACTTTGCCAAGAAGGCGTACCGTGCTACCAACCGCCGGGACTACACCGAGCAGATGGCGCTCTGGCTGCAACGCCAAGAAGCCGTCGCTCGGCGTGTGTCGTACCTGGACTGGTACCACGATGTGCTCTCCCGTGCTTCCCAGGCGGATTCAGATGACGAAGGGGAGCCTGATGACCAGGCCGAGCGCATCACCACGGAGCTCAATCCACCCCGAACCGACCTCGCACCCTTTCTACATTCCTACACAGTCGCCAAAAGCCCCGCCAACCGCAACGTCACCGTGGGCCATCTTCTCGCCCAACATGGGACGGAAGACCTTATCCCTGCGCTCACCGTGTTCCTCAAACGTCACTTCAAGTCCTCCCCCATTCTCCCTGGCCACCACGACCGTTTCGATCTCTACAATCAAGTTGTCCTCCATCTTTCCAAGAACCGATATCTCTCCTCTCAGTCCCGAACTTGGCGTATTCGGGCGACACCTGCAATGCCCGCCCGCCAGCGGAAGCCAGCGACGCCGCCGATATTTGATACAGCGCTGGTCGCTGAGGATGAGGATTCGTATACCCCCTCATCCGGGATCGACGGTGCGCACCTTTTGTTCCTCTTGTTGATTGGTGTTCTCATCGGACCAAGGTCTTCGTCCTGCTCAAATTCGTGCCATCTTTCAGCTTCCCCCTCAATTTGGCTCCTTCCCTCATCCTCTTGCTTACGTCGAGTGGTTTACACCACTCAATCGACGCGAGCCTGTCTCGGGCATGTTCACAACACATCGCTCCACGACCTTCCATCGTCGCCGCGCCGCCGTTGTCTCCGTCACGCAAATCATCCGCGGTTGCCATTTGATTGCAAAATGCGGGAAGAACATCGACACCAAATGGACTTCAGCCAATGTTTTGGACTCTTCCCCCATGTTCTATCTTAATCCGTACATACTTGTAGATACTTTCACTCGAGATAGATTTGCTTGAATGAAAAATATCCCTGCCGAAATGCCGAAGTGGTGGGGGTACAACAAAATGATGGGAAGGTGTTCCCCCGCCGTTTATACTGCCTCAATACACAATCTCCTGTGGATTCACGATGCGGGATCATGTTGAAAGTGATTTTGGAGAGTTCTTATAGAATCGGATTTCTCAAGGGTAAACCTAGAATAAGTCGAGAAAAGGGGGAAAAATGGAGGGGCAGGACTTGAACCGAGACACTACATGTAAGGAAACACATGGGAACCAAAGTGAGCATGTTAGCGGTAAGATGTGTTTAATTTGATCACTACGATTTGTTCATGCTGGCCTACATTTTTTCCAGTTGGAACAACATGGTGCCCCATTGCCTTTGGTGAGATCTATGTTGTCCTACAAAGCTGTGAGAGTGGACTACAGAGACTCCAGAGCCTACATGGACTATGTTGCTCTGAGCGTTCGTCTATGTCATACTATAGCGACCAATATATCTGGTACACCAACAAATTCCCTCAGACATTTTCCTGATGGAGGTACATTGTGACGCCAAGCAGGACCGAAGTCTTCCTCCAATTGGCGAGTGGAAATGTAGCCATTGAGGCCATTGACCCACTCCGTCCAGACGTCTGTAATCTTGTGCACAGGCTGGTATTCGTAGAGCGGAATCCACATGTAGGGCCCTCCGGGTTTAGCCTGCCTCCAATCCCAATCCTCGATGCCATGGCGTAGTACTCGGGCAGAGCCGTACTTCTGCACTACAGCTCGATCCCATGCTGCATGCTTGGTCGCTTGTTCCTGCGGCGTTCCAGTCATCATCTTGGATGGGGGCTGTGGATATCCTGCGGCGGCAGCATTGAGGGAACGCTGCCCGAGCAATGACAGCTGGGGTTTTTCGGCAGGAATGTGGTGGGGTGTGATGTGAAGAGCAGGCAAGGATGGTGTAGCAGCCGCGGTGGGCATGGAACAGTTGGAGGGGGAAGTGCTGCCGGTTCCGGATGACTCGGAAGCCATGCCAATTCCTTGGAGGTATTGGATGGCGTCGAGTTGGAGAGCTGAGAACTGGGGTGTTGCTGCCATTTCCATCGAGGTGGGAGACACGGCTGCCATGCCCTCGAATTCATCGAAGACGTCGTAAGGTGTCAGCAGCTGGTTGTCCATGGGGGAGCCGAATTCGGGGAGCACTTCATATGTGGGGGAGTTGATTTGGGGAAGGTAGCTCATTGCCTCGTATGAAGCAGAGGCAGGTGTAGATGAGGTTTCTCCTTCGACAATTTGTTAGGCCAGAATCCGAGAGTATATAGGGAATTGCATACCAGAATGGGTCGTTTTACGCCGCTTCCTCTTTGGTCCCTCCTCCAGCATCTGCTGCAGCACCCTAAACTTCGTATCCATCTCCTCCTGCCGAGCTTTGGCTGCCTCACGTTCTTTCTGCTGCTCGATCGAAAACGTAGCAATAGCCGAGGTAAAGGAACGTGAGATGTGGACAGGCAAGTTCTTGAGAGCTAAATCAGCGTCTGATTTAGCTTGGGCGATGATGGTGGTGGAAGTTGATGCAAAGGTGCGGAAGCATGGGTGATTGAAAGGGGAATAGCTCCACAGGTCGGCCTCGGGATACTTGATGGACAGAACAGCGGCGTCTTGGAGAATTACGGTGCGCAGCCATATCAAGAGCTTGAGGAAGTTGCGAAGCGCGATGTCGTGAGCAAGGGGATGTGCATCTTCCCGAGCACTGAGAGCTTCGAGCTCAGCTTCAACCCAGGGAAAGAGCATGCTGGTAAGCTCATTTGGAGGTTCTGCAGTTGTTCAGCGACGATAGGACATGAATCTGCTGTGGAGCATACCTAAGCAATCCCGTGGCAAATGATGTGTTTCTGGGTGCTGAGCATTAAACATGGCAGCTCCAAGCAAGGCCTCGACAGGGAATACTCTATCGTAGCAGGCTCGATAGGATCCCGAATCACTCCAGCCGCCGAGAGCCTTGACTTCGGTAGAGCTGGCACCGTTCTCACGCGCGGTTTTGGCGGTAAATTGTCGGCCAGCGTGCGTCACTTTCGTGATTTTAACGTTGTTCTTGGTGTGTATCTCCTTTACCCGGTCATGATGAGCTGCGGATAAATCAGAGATGATTCAAGAGGTAGAACACGACAGCGTGCTTACTTTCATAGCTCATCTCTTTCATACAATCCTTCTGGCCGGAGAAGGCGCAAAGCTGGTACCAATCACGTTTCCCGTACTGGCCATATTCCTTATCCGTGAAGTCGATAGTGAAGTCGGGCGGTGGTTGGTTGATGATGTGGAAGTGGGAAAAGAAAAGCAATCCGGTGGCCCCAACGAAACAAAGCTCCGGATGGAAATGACGAAGGGCGCCGTGTTCGTCCACGCGTCCCGTTTTGTTGTGCTTTGCATTGTCCGCAAGAAGAGCAAGCACCTAAAAAGGATGATTAACCCAAGAAGTACAAGGGATTTAACCATACCCGGACTGTGGCACCAGGCCCTTTAGCGTGAAAAGGAAGGTCGACGTAGTACAGGTCGGACCACTTGAGAATGCGGGAGCTGTCTCCACGGAACGCGACAGAGGACGACGCCAACAACATTGTGCGGTCCCTGTTGGCTCGCCACATCTTTGTAGGGGTGCTGGCGTCGATGAGCACAGACATGGACATCTGTATGAGTTCGTCGTTCCCGTAGGTGTCTATGAAACACGTGAAAACATGCCCAACAGGATTAGCAAGAAGCGACTTACCTCCATGAGTTCCTGTAGCTTTCAGGGCATGAGACTTCTTGACGCGCTCAGGCTCCTTCTCCGAAAACGCTGATTGCAAGGTCTTGATGCGCGCGTCTGTACGTAGACTGACTTGAGCCAAAGGATCGTTGGGATAGAGGTGCTGAGTGTCAAAGCGGTAATGCTCCAACGCCGAAACGACCTGCTTGGCATGCTCATGGCCGCACGTTGACGTAGAATCTGCGCCCTCTGCAAGCTTGCTTTTCTGTGGTGATGGTCAGCAATATTTTTTGACAGCAGGATTCGACACCCACCTTTGGCCGTGTCATTTCATAGTCAAGAAAGGTTGTGACCTTTGCAACAGTGATGGGTAAAGCGGGGATAGGCGCGTAGGATGGGTCCGCCTTGACGCGACTTGCTTCAAACTCGTCAAACCATTCGACGTAGGCCTTGTAGTGTCGGCCATATATCCTGCCCGTCTGTTTGAGCTCCTGGTTCTCGGAGACAACATCCTGGCACAGACGATGTGCATCAGGAAAAACCGGATCTGCCAATTTGCACAGGATTGCTGACATTTTGCGACAATCAAATGATCTCGGCGATCTCTGACATTCCTCGACATTTCCTGACAATTTGAGGCCAAGCCAATTCTTCAAGCAGCTTCAAGCCCGCTGCTCACCCATTCAATGACTGGCACCACCAACATTTGTCCAATGATGCAGGCTCTCATACGTGACTCTCATATCACGGAGTGCTGGGGAAAAACTTGTTGGGATTTGAGATAATTGTGCCCATAGTCAATGTGCAACTTGATATTGTGCATCCACGAGGCGGGCAGCAAGGAGGGAAACGAGACCGTGACCACAGGCAGCGGTGCGGGGACTTGAAGATTTGGAGCAAGTCATTGCCGAGACGTGGGAAGTCTCGGACAGAAATCACCGCCGAAGATAGCCGAGGATCAATCAGGACGTGGCGTCCAAACAAGATGTCATTTTCTTCATTCTCTTCTTAACCACCACCCTTCATCCCTCTCCCTTGTGCCCTCCCAGCGTCGTTCCGTGCTCTGCTGGACCCCATTGCTGACAAGTCAAGTCCCTCTACAATGTCAATAATCTGCCTATGCACCGCGTCATCCACTGACCTAATTTGCAGGGCCGCCACATCATGTCCTGCCCGAGTGCCCGCAATCCTTCCTCAAAGGCAGCCTTTCATTTTGTTGCCGTCCGTTGCGTCACATTGAGCTGCAGTCCTTCCGGTGAGAAGTACCTGTTCTCTGATTCTCGAGTCCTCATCTCCGTTGTAGATGTCGTGTCTCATCGGATGGCTTGCATCATGGTAAGACTTACCTCGGATCCGGCATCGTTGTCGTGAGTTTGCGAGATTGCTCCTCTAGGCTTGCAAGGTGTGTTCATTGTTCCATGGGACTATAATTGATTTTGACCTGGCACCCAGACGTTCTGGACGTGTGAATGGGCGGGGATCATGTGCGGCCGCATTACCGCATCTGAATCATGTACGTTACCGTTGTCGTGGTGTCCCTGCTCGCTAACCCTATTGCCGTTAGCTTACCTTCGCCGCCGTCCCTATGTGCCACTAGTGCTCACTGCTCAGCTCCCTGCCTGCCGTTACAGAGTATGTCTTTCAAGTCCCCAAAAGTCCCCAATGAGCTAAGATTTTTGTTCGCTCGCTAGCCCGTTCCATGCTGTCACTCACGCAGCAGTCTACGCCCACGGGTGGATTTTTGCTCGTGTGTTGTTGCTTCTATTTGGATGGTGGTAGAACTACTAGTGTAGATGCATGCATGTATGTCTGTAGTGTGAATCTATTGTATTTATTGATACTTTTGAAGCTGAGGACAAGCAGAGGATGAGGAACCGAATACTGCTGTGATTCCGGGTAATTCATGCTAAGTAATCGGTCACAATCAGTGATAATTTGCCGAAGAATATTGACACCGGATCGGGACCTGGACATTCTGCCAATCTGTCACTTGGCAGAGATTGCTGCCCATTGGCGCCAATTGGCGTCAATTGCTGAATCCGGTTTTTCCTGATGTGATCTGTCCTCCAGAGCAGCGTATGATGCTTGGAGAGCAGAGGTAGGTGCTTCTTTGGAAGCGGAGGAGGACGGTTGGCCAGGGAGGCTGGTTTGGACTACTTCGTCCATGTCGTTGTAGCAGTAGGGAGCTCCTTGCAGACTGCTCGCCGAAGCAGGGCTCGTTATGGAGGTTGAGATGAAACGACGAGCTTTTTCTGCGAGCGGTGTTGGTGGGCCATGGTACGGAATTATGCGTATACCCTTGGAGGAATTAGAACAAAGGAGAGTACAGGAACTATTTTTGCTCACCGTCATCGGCTCAGGGTGGGTTTGAGGACCCACAACGGATATTGCCGAATTCTTGGTATTCGTGCAATGCCGCCGATTTGAGGGGAAAGTACTGAGTCAAAACTCAGAGGGAATAATGCAAGGGTTGGGTCTTCAAGTTAAAGTGTGGCTAGAGTAGGATAGTTGGCGAGTCTTGTAGGAATCGTCCACTGGATGTAAAGTACGCCTGTATTATTTCGGTTTATTTTAAAGAAGGTGCATCCGGCGGGCGAGGTCAATCAGACATAAACAAGGCTGGCGAAGAAGCCCGGGTGCTGCGTTGGTGGATGGACGCGTGAGGCTGGTCCAGGTGCCCAAAGGCGGCGGCGACGATGACTTGTTGGTGCAAGGTAAAGATGATTGATGGCCTTGCTGTTCCGGGTGCTCAAACAATGCTCAAACAATCGGATAATCTTTTCGCAGGTGATCTGACCTGAGATAAGCGGACCCCTGCGTACATCTGGTATTTCAACTGGTTACCCACAGCCACAGGTAACCAGCGGTCACCAGCGGGGTAACCAGCGCCTCCGGTTACCCATGTTATACTCTATTTACAGGGTCCCAACGCCGTGTCGTATTCTCTCTTCCTCCCTTCACTCTCCCTCTGTTTTTCAGCAAGCTACCATTATGCAATCCAAGCCCAAAACCCGCGCGCAATGGATTGACATCAAGCAGATGGTGTCGGGTTTATCGAAGGAGGAGATAGATGAGGCGGGTGGATTGGATGGAATCCGGGAAAGTTTCCGCCCGGTGCTAGCTGAGGAATTGGAGTAGATTTATTGTACATTCACCTACATACACGCCAGACCGAATAAGTATATATAGATTATTGACAGTACTTAGCACATCAATCTTGCGAGACGATTTCACGAGAACGAGACGAGATGACAGCGAGACGCCCAAAACGGCATCTCGAGATCATCTTGATCTCGTCTCGCGGCAACACTATACCCCCCCTTCCTAAACGAGCTTCACCTCCGTGAAAGCCGCTAAACTCCGTCTCTTGCCGACGGTCCATCAGCAACTTGACACCCTCTTTTCGGGAGACTCAAGAGCTTTTCTGGCCCTTTTTCCTCTTTTCCTTTTTTCACCACTTTTTGTTCGGCTTTTATGGAGTCAACAGTAGCTTTTGATCCTTTCAGTCTTCTCAAGTATGCTTTTGTCATTCTGGTTAAAAAGTGGTCAAAAAAGACACAGCTCAAGTTGTGTAAGGAGGTCCTGGGATGCACTCCGGAATATATGTGGGCACGGGTCTAGGTACTTGCATAAGACAGAAAGGCTGATCAAGAAGTATATCCCAGAGCTCAGAGACAGGCACAAGTCGGGGATTGAATGGTTTGTAGGACTCGATACGGTACATAGTAGATATACAGGGGATATCTAGACGCGTGAGCAGAGTCAAAAAGTCAGTAAAACAGCCACTCACCCAGTCCAGAATGCCCTTGCGTCTTCAGCAATCCCGCGCTGAACCTTGAAACAGTCATCAGTTTGCCGCGGACGGAAGCTGAGGCCCATTCGGTGGGTTGGCGGTGTTCTGTGCTCTTCAGGCAGTGAAGGACGAGGCGGCGCAGGGTGGCGATAGTGACCGAGGCAGTCCGAGGCGGATTTTGAGTCGGCGCCAGCTCATTCCTCGAGTGTCGTCAACGGTGAAGGAGAAGGGGAGGTTGGGTCGCGATGGTGATGGTGTGGAAGAGAAGTCGAAAGAGGCCTGGGCCACGCGGTGATCGGCGTTGCAGCGCTTGCGGCCGCTGAACACGTGGTGTTGGTTGATGACTGAATTCGGACAGAAAACAACAAACGCCAACAACCCCTTCTTCCCTTCCCTCATCTCACCGACTCTCTGTCCTGTCGTCTCGTTGGTTTCTCCTGCTCCAGACTTGGTCCACTAGCCCACAATGTTGCCTAGTGAGCATACCTGGCTGCTGGCCGTCGGAGCCGTCACAGTCTGACTCATTCCCTTGTAGACTGCATCCGCTGCACCGACTCGACTCGGTCCTGGATTTGAAAGTCGGGATGGTAGAGTTTGAGCCAACGGTGCGTGCTTCTTCCGTAGCTCTCACCCACTGATGATCCATCCCCACGTAGGGTGACCGACCTTGCGGACCGTGGCTGCGTCCTGTCAACTCGGTGTATGTCATCATCCATTCGCCCGCATCATCCGCAGTCATTGACTTCTGTCAGCCGGGCTTTCTCCTCTCCCAAGATCTGTCTGCGCGAAATGGAAGACGCGGTGAGCTACCTCATTCGACCTCCGTTATTGACATCCTCATCCTAATGTCCGGACAGGCTATGTATCACCTATCCACTCGGGTCCTTACGCACGCACACCTACGACCCGAATTGTCTCACCTTTGTCGGTCTGTGCCCGAACTCCAGCCGTTGTCGACACCCTGCAGCCACTACCTCAGTACGTGTTCATTGCGCCGTCGTATAATCCGAATTCTAATTTTGACCCAACAGACTCATCCTGGGCTCCGCGCTGTTGTTGTTGCGTTGTTGCTGAGGGTACGTGCATGATCTCGTCCGTATAAGTAGATTTGTACATTCAGTAGTGCCAAATGCAATACATATGTTTCTACTCTCATTGGTGTGGATTATGAGTGTTTCGGGGCAGCTTTTGGAAGCACTTTTGGGGGTGACCAGGCTGCTTTTTCTGAGGGTGAAAAGCACTTTTTTAAGCAAAGGGACCTAGCTTAAAAAAGTGCCGGACACTTTTTCCTCTTTTCCACTTTTGACACTTTTTTGGGCTCAAAAAAGACACAAAAGAAGAAAAAGCCCAAGGTGTCAAGTTGCTGATGTCGTCATCAGTCTTCCATTGTCGCCTTTGCCTGCTTTATGCTCCCAACCGGTCTGAGCTCACTCTCTTGACTTGAAACTAGACCTCACTGGCCTTGCCCCGCGTTTCGACACCTTTGGTGGTTATTTCCTTCAAATCACAAGCAACCGGAGCTATCAACACTGTGTCACGGATCAAGTGATCTGCTGCCTCTTGCGCGCAAGAGGCAATGACACAATGCCGAAGATCGGCATGGCAGGTGATCGTGCCGGCACGTGGCACGTGCGTCGTGCTTCTCAGCAGGGTTGAACCTGCACACCCATCTCGCGGGAATCGCCAGCGCGTCTTATTCTGTGCTGCTCGTCGTCATCTCTCGCAATCACGGGATTCTAAAAAGCAACAGGGTCCTCCCTGACTCTGCGAACCACATTTCGTGTGTCGCCAGCTATACACGCTCAAATCAAACTCAAGTTCCAATCGACGGTCGCGGCGGACCACCGACATGGCAGTTCAAAACAACTATTCGAGGGCTGAAACGAATACAACCGCCGAATCTCGGGCCTTTGAATACGATCGGTGCCGCTCGGCTCGGGATCGGGTGGAAACGGGCAAAGCAGTATAAATTGGCCCCTCAGCCAATCCGAGACTATCCACAACTCCCATGCTGCGTACCACTTGTGTCCAGCTCTTACCTGCCCAGCGCAATGCCGCTCTCCGCTTGGCCGGAGCTTCCATGATCTGTTCGTCGCGTCCGAAACGCGCCTTCATGTCGACCACGTCTCGGCCACATGAGCCTGCCCCGGCTTCCTCTCTGACCAAACCCGATGGCGTGAGTACCGTGCCCACCATGGTACGCGGCGACTGGGTGCTTTTCCACCCTGTTTACACCCCCGAAGAAGTGAAGGCGGTCGAGGTACGCATCCTCCCTGTCTGATCGGTCTATTCTCAGTTTATTTCCCAGGTGCTCCACCAGGACACTAGAACGATGTCCGATAAGTTTGCCTACGGGCTCGTCCGGCTATCACGGTAACTACTCGTTCACCGACCCAGATTCATACGACTTACTTTCATCTTAGGTGGGGCTTTGACCTTGTATCGCGTTACAAGCACAAGGAGATCCCGGCAGATAGTACTCTGACTGTGGCTGAGTTGCGCAAGCAGGGCTTTCTTCTGGACGAGACTGGATGGCTGAATGTGAGGCTCTCTTTCCCAGCTTTCCGACTTGCCTAATGATTATGCAGCGCATCTTGTTCTTGGAAACCATCGCGGGCGTTCCTGGGATGGTGGCTGCGACTCTGCGCCATCTCACTAGTTTGCGGCTCATGGTATGTCGTCCTCGTTTGGACATTGGAAAAATAACTGAGAGAACTTGAAGCGTCGCGACAGTGGATGGTACTCGAGCTCCCGCTCTCAATAAACAACTCTAACCACTCTTAGGATCCATACATGTCTTGAAGAGGCCGAAAACGAGCGAATGCACCTCATGTACGATTCATCTTCCTTCCTTGACAATATCTGACACTCGTGCAGGACATTCATGACGCTGCGCGAGTCATCGCTATGGTTCCGCGCGCTCATTCTTGGTGCCCAAGGCGTCTTTTATAACCTTTTCTGTGCGTTTTCCCATTCAAGCTCGATCAGCCTCTGACTTTTTTCGCAGTCATATCATATCTCGTTTCTCCCAAGACATGCCACCGCTTCGTAGGGTATCTGGAAGAGGAAGCCGTCCTCACATAGTATGTTTCTTGACTGCCCATTCTTTGTCTTATTGCTGACACTCTTCCCAGTACCCGCTGCATCAAAGACCTCGAAGCCGGTCGAATCCCTGAATGGTGCGTTCCTTCGTTTGACATTCCTCGCAATATGCTGAACCACATACAGGACCAACAAACCCGCGCCCGAGATCGCCATTGACTACTGGCGACTTGCTCCCGACGCCAAGCTGCTCGACGTCATCTACGCCGTCCGCTCCGACGAATCAACACACCGTTTCGTCAATCACAGCCTCAGCAACCTCCACGTATCGACCGATGTGAATCCTTTTGCGTTGAGGGAGCCGGATATGTATGTCAAAGGGAAGAAGATATCGTACGTACCATACCCTGCTTCTCAGTCTGTGGTGACTTATGAATGAGGATGATAGATTCGAGAGGGTCGAGGCGGAGCAGTATGTTGCTGAATCACATGCGCTTATGCGGAAACGAACGGAGGCGGCGGTGGCGGAGGGAGAGAAGTAGATGGCGGAGGGAGAGAAGTAGATTGTCCGGTGATAGAATTCACTTTAAGATTTAACAATAATGTGTAGACAGTAGAGCCTTATAATCCTAAAGAGGCCCTTGGTTCAGGAAGACGTCGATATCGAAAGGAACAAGCATATTATTCGCGCGCTTGGTCGACCCCCGAAGGGAATCTCAAGCCCGGGGCCCAACGACAAGGGAGCGCGAAGGGCTGCCAACCCATCCCCCAGGAACTATCTACTGACTACTCAGGCTGCAACGCATCTTCCCACTCCAAATCGACGGCGACGGGGGCGAAAGCGAAAGACGGCAATCAACGAGAGTCTAGTAAGTATAAAAGCAAGCAAGACGCACCGTGAATAAGGACCCGAGCTCTGGCCCCCTCATCTATCGAACACCTGATCCACATGGGGACAACAGACGTCCTCCCGGGAGCTGGGTCTAGGCAACGGCACGGATTCACCAGGATGCCCGTCCGAAGCTCTCGCGAAGAGGTATCGCTGTGAACGCACGGGTTAGGGCCGGAATCATCGAGGGCGACCAAAGGAGTCTGGGCGAGGGCAGCAGTGAGAAACCTGTCGTGGCGAGATGGCAAGACGGAAGGGTACCTTGAAGATGGTGGCGGTTTGAAGGCAAGGGTGCTGGGTGTCAGCCACCTGGTGGCTGGCATTTTATACGGCGACAGGTGTAAATAATTTTTTTGAACCGTGACTCGGGGAAGCGGGTACGGAATGGAATGGAGAGCAAGTCCATTTTTGGATTGCGAACAAACACAAGTACACAATACAGAGCACCAATAAACTACCGCTTGCGGCTCTTCGTGCCCGACCGGGTGACGCGACCATCCTTCTTGGCACGCTTCCCTCCGCGCCCCTCACTCCGGCTTCCTTCGCTGTCTTCCCCTGAGCCTGATGCCGACGCAGCCTCGCCACGATCCTCCTCTTCCATATCAGACGCCCGACGCTTCTTCTTGGTACTCTTGTCAGCTTCCCCCGCGCGTCGCCTCTTCCAAGGAGCTTGCTCAGGAGTGAGAGAATCCAAGGCGCGCTGGAGCTCCTCCTCATTTCGGGGCCGGGTATAGAAGCAGAAAGCGTTCACAGGCTGGATCCTGCTGTCGAAATCTGGGGTGGGTGGCAGGGACGGAGGCTGCTGCACTGGCGCCGGGGGCGGTGCGGCTACGGGCGGTGGGAAGGGCGCTGAGCTGGGGAGGAATCCACGTGGGGGAAACGAGTTTGCGCGGGGCCTCATGCCAGCGCGGGCCCAGCCCGGGAATGTGAAGGCTGATGCGGATGGCGCACGGTGGCCTGGGACTTCTTCTGTCTCATCTATGCATGGTATGAGCAACGCGGCTGAGGACGACGAGGTTATGGACGCACCTCTAGTCTCGTCCTCTTTGTTCTTGAGTAGGTTCTCGATTTCGGTCTCCTCCTCTTTCTTGGTCACTGGGAATGGACTAGCTTGAGACGATGGATGACAGAGTAGCGGCTGCACGTACCTTCTATCTTGACCGAGTCCTTGGTATCGGACACCCTTCGCACGCTGGTCACGACGTCTGCTGGCTTGATATCTTCGCCAAGGTTAGCAGCCTGAAGAACCGATGAGCATCCGCCGGAGAGGCCAGTATTGAGCTCACTCACGTTGATGGTGACCTCAACGGGAGGCTCGTTCCCGTTGTCGCACAGGATACGCAGCGAGTCAAGAGACTCGAGGGTGACAACGACCCCGTTGCAGGTGATAGTGTACTTGCACGATAAGGCGGGCATTTGTATTCAAACTGGGGCGGGTGCAGCACTGGTATGGTTGGGGGTGGAATGTGGTAGCGGATAAAGCTGAAGCAGGTGTGACTTGGGCCAGCTCAATATATATCTTTCTTGTCCCATTGTTCTCTGTGATTGATGGCAACGAAGCGAGGGCCAAAGCGCAGGCGGGGAGGGCCAAAGCTTTTGCACAGCACTTTTCACCACGACCTCATGGGTCGGCGGAGCAAGGCGTTATGTATTGAGCGGCTTGGTGCTGAGCAAGGAGTTTACGGTGACGCGAAACGCTTGGGCCTCCAAGTTGCCGGGCGCCGGGATGAGCAGAAAGAATACCCTCGACCGCTGCCCGCGACGGTTTAACTTGTCAGTCTGTCTCGTGTTCAGGAGCCTTGGTCTTCACGGTTCCAGATTGGCTTGAGGGTCTTTCACGGACTAAGTGGCAAAACAGTCCATCCGAATGCAATTTTCGCCGGAGAGACGACCCTCAAGAGGTCGGCTGAGCACCAGAGACGACCAAGAAATCCATTGGAGAATTGAGGCGAAGAACTGAGAGGAGGCACGCTCGAGGGCTGATGGGAGAAGCCGGTCAAACTTTGATTTTCTCCTCCTCCATCGTCTGTGTTGGCATTCAGAGACGGACGCGTCTTTGGCGGGTTCCAGGTGCGTCCATTGCAGCCCTCCTTCTACTCCGTGTCCTCATACAAGTTTTGCAGGCAAGATGAACGCTCTCGGCCGAAGCTCTATACGGATTCTACTGCGACCCGGGGCACTTCCTAGCCGTCATATCCATGCTACTCCAATAGCTCTCAAAAAGAAAAAGGGCCAGGCTCTCGATGACGACTTCTTCAACGATGAACTCGTTGAGGACCTTATCCCTTCCGGAGTCGCGCCTTCCCCTCCTCCTGCTGCCTCCCCCACTCCGATAGTAGCCTCTACGTCCACTTCGACATCACCAGCAACGCCTACCAAGGTCGAAACGAGGCATCTCAGCCCGGCGGCGCGCCTCCACAAATTCAATGTCCTCGTCCAGTTTGTCCGGCCTCGTATCGGACGGACGCCCAAGAAAAGATCGCCCCTCGTGCGCAAGTCAGCCTTTCCCCAGCTAATCCAACTCGCGACGACGCCTGCTCAAATTCACACCATCACGGAGCTCATGGCGATTTGGAAGGAGGGCAAGCTTGGGACGCAGGGCAAGGCGCGGATTGGCCCCGACGGCCAACCAAAGGGCGCCAACCCTTTCACTGAGCCTACCAGTGAACTCTTTGCCCGTACGTTCCTCTCTTTCTTGGTCTTATTTCGTCGTAAATCTTGTACGCAGGCCGCTGTGAAGAGCTCAAGATCCCTGAACACGCGCTGACGGTTTACGGGTCGTTTGCTACATACTCTCTACCCCTCACACTTCCCGCCGGTCGCAGCCTGCTACATGGCCTGGTCGCTGCCGAGCGCCCGTTCGCGGACATCGTCACCGCCACCGCCCTCTACCCGTCATATGGCTTAGCGCCTGTCCAGGAGGACCTGACGTCCTGCGCGTTGGTGCTGTCCGCGTCCCTGCGACACCTCAAGACCACTGAAGAGGGCAGCAAGGCGCGGAAGAATATAGAATTGCTCGTAAACGAGCTCGTCGCCGCGCTCCAGGCGCGTCTGACCAAGACACCGCCAATGCCTGAGAGCCGCAGCGTGCAGGAAAAGACGGTCCGTACATGGCTGAAGGGCATCACTCGCGAACTGGACGAGTTCTTGCGGACAACGGACGGGTCGAGGAAATGGCTGCAGAGGTGGATGGCGAAGAGCAGGTTTTTACCAACGCCCAATTGAGTATCTTCTTTGCTATCTTTAAGTATTCTAATTGAATTGCACGATTATTTGAGCCTCAGCTGCCGCAGCCACCATCTCGAAATATCGACCTTCGTTTCTTTTTTCTGACAGAAAGTTGCCTCGTGTCTGGGAAACTTGTTCCTCCTCTCCAGTGGACCACATGCAATGGCCCTGACCACTCCGGCAAAACCCACGGCCGGGTGTACAGTATATAGATGAGACTCACACTGGCTATCATCCGGTCTTGCTCGCTATGCGCTTCTTGCAGTATGTCCTCCCGCTTGGGCTGGTCGCGGCACCAGGTAGGCACAAAGCCATCAAATATTCTTGACCGCGAGCTCATCGTGCAATGCAGCCTTGGCGCAGCCCACCTCGTTCGACAGTTACCTCGCCCTGGCGTCCGAATGGCCTCCCGGCCCAGGCTCCGTGCTCGTCCCTCAGGAGCCCGACGCAGAGCTCACGGCTATGATGGCGGAGATTGACCCTGCGAGGATTCAGACTATCATCGAGACGCTCGTGTCCTTTGGGACGAGGAATACCATGTCGAATCAGACTGACCCGAATAGGGGAATTGGTGCTGCGAGGAATTGGATTGCGGAGCAGATGCAGGGATTTGCGGCGACCAGTGGGGGAAGGATGACTGTCGAGGTGGGTGTTGCCCCCTTAATTCCGCTTTCTCTCTTGCTGAGAATTGAGTTTATAGGTGCAGACATTCCTCCAGCCCGTAGTAGCCGGAGAGATTCTCATGCCCACGAATATAAGCAACGTGATAGCGACACTGAAGGGCTCCGTGGACCCGAATCGGATTTACATCGTTTCGGGGCATTATGACTCGCGGGTGACCAATGTCACGAATTTCATCGACGATTCTCCTGGTGCAGGTGCGGCGGTCGTTCTTGCGGGGTGAGGATTATTGATTCGTTGGCAGACGACGATGGGTCTGGTGTCGCGGTGGCCATGGAGCTGGCGCGCGTCATGGTCACTTATAAGCCTGCTGCTACCATTATGTTTGCGGCAGTTGCAGGTTCGTTGCCCTTCCAAGGATAGGCATTGGCTGATGACTTGTTAGGCGAGGAACAAGGCACCCTCGGCTCGACCTTCATGGCCAACACTCTCGCAGATGCAGGCGCTAATATCCAAGGCATGCTCAATGTCGGGGGATTCTCTACCATCTTGGCTTGTCTTCTGACGTTGGTTCTAGAACGACATCGTTGGTAGCTCGACCGCAGACGATGGGACCACGGACCCGTTTAATATCCGTATGTTCACGGAGGGCATCTCGACCTCGGAGACCGCTGCGGATACCAAGCGGAGGGAGTCGATCGGCGCTGAGAACGACACGCCCATCAGGCAGCTTGGGCGGTTCGTCGTTGAGGTGGGGTCTAATGCCATTACACAGATGAATGGTGAGTCTGGTCTGCTAGCCTTGATGTTACGCTCACATGGGTACCTTAGTGCAAATGGTGTACCGGCCTGACCGCTTCCTGCGAGGTGGTGATCACCAACCCTTCATTGCACGCGGGTACCCTGCCGTCCGCTTCACCGAGCCGCACGAGAATTTTGCCCATCAGCACCAAGACGTGCGGGTCGACGACACCGGGAAGCAATTCGGCGACCTCGTTGAATTCTGTGACTTTGAATTCAACGCCCGCGTTGCCCGCGTCAACGGTGTAGCGTTGTGGTCGCTCGCCCAGGCACCGGGGACGCCGCTTGGGCTGACGATGGATACGAGTGTGCTGACGAATAATTCGACGCTGACTTGGACGGATGATACCGAGGCGGCGGGGTACGAGGTTGTTTGGCGAGCGAGTGAGGATCCGTTTTGGACGCATGTTATTGAGGTGGGCAAGGTGACTAGGGCGACGATTTTGCTGTCAAAGGATAATGCGCAGTTTGGGGTGAGGGCGGTTGGGGCGAATGGGTTTAAGAGTCCCGCGGCGTTCCCGTTTACCGAGTAGGCATGGACTCGGTCTTGTACTTACTATTGTTTTCCAGGATTAGGGAGCGTATCCTCTCTTGAGGGATAATCCACAAATGAGCGTCTCTTACCTATTTACCATAGTTGCCTGACCATCAACGGTTGAATATTCCCAGTCAAAATCGGTCCTGCTGAGATTAGCTGAGAAATGCTGATATCAGCTCCGAGCGAGACGGACATGCTGAGGGTCCAGCTTTCTGCTGAGATCTGCTACAGAATTTTCAGGACGGCACGGTCGAACCTGTCTTCCTCCCACACCTGCGTCGGCTATCCTTAAACGAACAGGTCGTTGAGCATGAAAATGCTCCTGATCATTCGCTCCTGAGCTATATTGGCGCCCTGCATATCCAACGACTCGGTTTATCTATGCCTGATGTTCCTCCCTATGACGAAGACATTCCTTCATCCGACAATCCTCTGGATCTCTCCAGAAGCTCGTCCTTGTGGACCCCGGCAATTTCGGCCTTTTATTCAACATCCTGACTCTCGTTCCCAACTCGTTCCCACTGTCACCGAGTTGGGTGTCGAGTATCCTGGTCCAGCTGTCGCTCAACGCTTGTTTGATTCCTGGCTCACCCTAAATTACTGCCAAACCTCGAAACATTATTCGTTGAGGAAGCACCGGAGGGGTGCGACGCGCTTCACAGGATGCTGTAACTCGTCGCACTCAACTGCGACGTTTCCGCGGAACGTATTTCATGCTGTTGGTGCGCGATTGCGTTCCTATCCCGGCGGAGATTCTGGTTGCGTTCATGGAGCTTTCAGCGGACGGTATGGATATCTGTTGGATATCTGGATCGGGAACCGTGGGCAGAATTTACTAGGGCTCCGACCCGGCCGTTGACGGCGACGGCCGTCGCTCTGACGGCCGTCATGGGAGGTCGGACGGGCCCCACCCGGCCGTCAGACCATGTTGCGAGGCCTCAAAACGGCCGGGTGGTACCCGTCAGACCCGTCACGGCCGTCATGACGGGTTAGAGCGGTGACAGCCCAGGACAGCCCGTGCCTCCGGCTAAATTGACCATCAAATTGATGTAAACGTGATGCCGAAGTCAAAATTACGGATTGGCAGTCGTGAAGCCTCCAGAAGCGCAGTAGTGGGCCATCGGGACGATTGCCAATGACCCAGGTGCGCCACCCCTGGAGCATCAAGTGATGATGGCAGCTCGGCATGGGTAGTTAGCCGAGGACCCGTCACCACCCGTCATGGCCCGTCGACGGCCGGGAACGGGTACCCCGTCAGCCAAGGAACCGGACCCGGACCCGGCCGTCAAAATTGTGGCTTCAGAGGGCTGTACGGCCGGGCCGGCACCCGTCGTGACGGCTCGTTGACCCGTCATCTTGACGGTCGGGTCGGAGCCCTAGAATTTACTCGTATCACAATGACGCATTGGACCAGAAATTGCTCTCAAATTGTTCGTAGGCTAGCGCGTCCTGAATTATTCTTTGTTCCATCAGTTTCCGCCGATTTAAGAGCCAACGTTCGCGCAGATCAGATATTGATGTACATCCATTCTTGTCTCCTGCCACCATCGTCCCAACGTTGAACCGCTAAAGTTCCAGATTTTTCGAGCAGGTTCGAACCACATATACTGTTTTCTTCCCATGCCCATTAACATTTCGCAGGAAACGACGAGAACTCTCTGAATCCAAGCACTTCGAAGTCGATCATGTCGATCGTAGAGCTCGAGGCTCAGATTGATCTAGTGTCCAAAGACATAGAGCGTCAAAAACAAGTGTTGAGGACGCTCGAAACCAACAAGAGCCTTCTCCAGCGGCAGCTGAACACCCTGCGCGATCCTATCGCACGACTCCCGCTCGAAATTTCTTCCGAAATCTTCGTCCAATGCCTCCCTCCCGCTCCTGATGCTGCGAAAGCTCCCATGCTCTTGCTAAATGTCTGCAATACGTGGACTCGCATCGCTCATTCGACCACCGCCTTGTGGACGAAAACCCACTTCTCCTTGCCCCGGAATGAAGTGTTTGGGCGGCTTCTTGGGATATGGCTTGAACGTGCCCGTACCAACCTCTTGCATGTATCCGTCAAGGGGCCCATGGCATGGATAGTGGAGTGACCACGCATATCTTTGGTCATTCCCATCACCTTGGCTACCTCGAACTGTCCTCCGAGCATGCAGAGGATGATGACGATGAAGATAATTACACCGAATTTCGCGATTTTCTGGGAAATACCCTGCCAGAATCGTTGCCGGTTCTACACACTTTTATAATTCGCAGTCGTCGCCGTGCCTTACGAGTCGCGGCACCCCCGATTTTACAAGTTGTTCGCCTTGCCCCCAACTTGACCGAGTTGGAATTTGACGCCGTGGAAACTACTGGGTGGACGACAGGGGAGCTTGTCGTCCTTTCCAATCTACGCCGCCTGTCGTTGAACACGAACGACGAGGCCGATTTTGGCAGCCAAACCCAAATCTTAGAATACCTGTCCACTCCCCATCTTGCCATCCTCTCCCTCTCTCATCCCTCGGCCGAGGACAACCAAAATTTGATTTCCTTCCTGGAACGATCCAAGGCTCCTCTCCAAACGATTATCTTCACGCACTCGATCGGTTCTGGTCCCCTGTACGAAATCCTTCCTCTCCTCCCAACCATCATGGATTTGAGAGTCGAAGGGCTCGCATTCCACGTGGTGGACATCGTGTGTACGCTTCTGGGACAGACCCGACCCTCGGCCGTCCCAAATCTCCAAGCCTTGCGATTTACACAGTTGATTCAATTTAGTATTCAATCCTGGGATACGGTTGTTCAGGCTTTGTCTGCCCGCCGAACGCAGATCAAGACTCTACGGATGGAGTTCAATTCCAGTTCGGATATACTAATCCGGCCAGAAGCTCTTACTGCGTTGAAAGAGTTGTCGGCGGACGGTATGGATATTTGGATCGGTTTACTGGAATTGGGGCGAAATGAATTGCTAGATTTGTAGATTTTTTCCAAGTCTTGAAGTAACTACTTGTGTTATGTACACTACCGAACCTGCAATCCGAGACTATCGACCGGGTTAAGCGCTGAGCTTTGAATGGAATGGAAAAGAGTGGAATGGATGTCAATGTTGGCCTCGTGTCGCGATGACACGGCATGCGCAATCATCTCGTACCTGCAGGCGCCGCCGTCCAACGACTGGTGAATGGTTGCACTCCCGTGGGGAGCTTCGTGCAGATCAAGTGGCCTGGAAAAGGCGTCGTGCAGCAGTTGCAGACCAGCCTGGTGCAGACTTCACGACGATGCTCCTGAGCCTCCAGGTGCTTCATTTCAGAGCATTGTCGGCGGAGGGAATGGATATCTGGATCAGCGGTCCGCGTAGTGGCAACCCCAACGTACACAGACTGTAGTACGTCGATAGTGGGTCTCTGCTTCGGCAACTTGGCATGTTGCGAAGTGAATGCATGTCGGACTCACAAGATGTCCGTGAATATAGATCAGTTCAGAATTCGAATCAGTGGACCCCAGAAGTTGTAGCATTTGTTTCGAAATTCAAGTTCAGCGTTCAACATTCAGGCCCAGTCAGCTCCGAAATGAAGTGATCAGGGCCGGGATTCGGGGATGAAGGAACCTGAGAGGGCCGAAAAAAATGTGGTACAGATTGCATGCAAGGGAGAGTCGACATCGACGGAGATGAAAAGCAGGATCGGACGTCGGAGACAAGGACTGAAGGAGAGCGGATCACACGATCAACTTCCTTTTGCGGATACACCTTCCCGACTTCGGCTGCCACTCCACTTTGCTACTCACCCTTTCCGCGGGTGCTCACCCCAACTTGTCCTCAGGACATATGGTCCACCGCCCCGCAGACTCGCGTCTCCTGGCCAACCTGCTCTCTCAAGAAAAGGACTACGCAAAGCACCTAGGGACCTTCCTCGACCATTCAAATGCTTCCCTAGCTTCCGTCACCGCCTACGCTTCTGCATCTTCTCCGGAATCAGCCCAGGTTATCCTTGCTGTCGCAGCCTCTCTTGCGTCTGCGGACGATGCCCTACGCCACTATGCCGCAGCGGTAGACAGGTGGCGCGACTATCTAAAGGGACTAAAGGCTCTCGAGGATGAGGTCGGCAATATTATGCGGGATAGGGAGATTCTGTGAGTTTCAAAGTTTGGCTTCAAGGTCACTCAGCTGACCGTTCTGCAGTGTAACGCGACTAATCAAGGCCTCGAAACCGACCTCTCACTCTTCCTCATCCCCTACTCAATCTCAAACCTCACTCGCATCTACCTCCAACTCCAAACTGGCCGCCGCCCAAACTGAGTTGCAAGCCTGCGAGGCCCACCTAGCCACGAAGGAACTCGAGCTCAGAGTCCATCGGTCGGCGTTGGTCAGCGAAGGGCTCGCGCAACGGTGTCACGCATTAGCAGAATGCGGCCAGCGATGGAGCGAGGCGGGTCGGGTCGGGGCAATGACGGCAGAGGGCGGTGCTGGCGCTGCCTCTCCCCTTCGTGCTTCTTCACCGGTACTGAATCAGAACAAACCACTCCCTGGAGTCGCAGGCTCAGACATCTCGCTCGCACCGTCACAATCAGCGTCGCAGATCAACCTATTTTCCGGTGCACAGCACATATACAGCGACTCTGGCCTACCACCGCCCTCTTCTGTGGAAGATTCCAGCATGAGCCATCACCACCACCGAGATATGGCACTTCCAGCAGCCCATGCCATGTCGGACCTTGCGGTTCCATTTCTGCAACGTACTCTTGCGCGTCGAATCACGGAAGAGGATCTCTTGCGCCATCCCGAGGATGGCGAGGGTAGCAGTGTAGGAGAGGAGGAAGCCACTGGAACGCTCAAGGTCGTCGAGAACCCTCGGTTTGCAGCGGCTAATAAAAGCGCGCAGGTTGCCGGCTCGAGGACTTCGTTGCTGAAATGGTCGGATCCTCTGAAGCGACAGCCAACGTACGGGGGCAGTACGCTGAGCGTCCCTGTGAAGAGCAGCTCCGGGTTCTTCGGCACACTACGGGGCATCTTTGGCCGCCGGACAGGGAGTGATTATGGTGCCGGTGGGCGTAGGGGCAAGGCCAGGGATATTGACGAGGACAGCGAGGCCATGGAGGTCCGGAGCGACCCGCCGACCATGCGATCACGAGTGGTGAGCGATGTTGGCTCGCGTCGTGGTCGAGGGTTGTTGGGTGGGGAAGCGGCAACTTTTCCGACGGAGGAATGGGTTGATGGACAAGGGCTGATTCTTGCTCAGAAACAGGCTGTGGAGGAGAAGGGATGGGCCAGCGACGGTGGCGTGGCGTCCACATCCGCTCCTGTCAAACGTAAAAAGAGCTTGAAGAAGCAGGGGACGGTCCGAAGCGTCAGCAGCGCCCAGTCGGATTCCACTGCTGGAGGTGACCTTGTCATACTATCACCCCGTCAGAAGCGACGTGCGTCGTTAGGTGTTACAGCGAGTTCCTCTTCAACGGCCACTGCTCTCGTACCTCCGCTCCCCCCTCCGGCGACAACAAAGGCAGAGCGCAGACAGACCATGCCTGTTCATCATCGCCCGCGGTCGCCCGAGCCTGCCAGTCTGATGAGCATTGTGGAGAGTGTTTCGCGGGCGAACCGTGAGGGATGGGCGGCCCACGACAAGCCGGAGAGTGGAGCAAACGGTCACGCGAGTGCAATTAACGGGCTCCCGGAGGTCAAGGCGCCTCGGCTTGATTCGATGGTGTCTAGGGGGCGGTCCACGAGCACTGGAACAATAATTGAAGGCCTGCCTCGGGCGCCTGGTTCCATTTTCTCGACTCCAGCGGTACCCAGTACATTCGCTGGTCCTTCAGTTCCGCCATCCTCCGCCACGTCCTCTCCTGCATCTTCAGTGAAACGGCCTGCGAAATCACCTTTACGCAGTGCGTTGAGGACATCGTCGCCACCCCCACCACCTGTTCCCACTCTTCTGTCTATCAAGGCCCCGGTCCCGATTATAGCCATTCCTGTTCCTGCACCCGTACTACTCAATGGGAAAGGGGATGTGAAAGGCAATGGGAAGGAGACTGCGCAGCCTGGAGGGGATGATTCGGACGACGGCGTTTCGATATCGTCGTACGAGACTGGGCATGAGATGTTTGGCGACGGGGATGGGGACGAGACGGAGCACGAGGAGGATCATGTATCGCCGCCTCCACTACCGCCGCACGACTATGTCCACGTCAACGGCAACGGCAATGGTACACTCATACACGAGAGCCCTGTCGAAAGCCACCAGTTGATCGAAGATTATGGGTACGGCGGGTCGGATTTGTCTGCCAGCTCGGCGTCGACGCAGACTGGGGCGGCGATTCCTCGACGGAAGAGTGTGAGGGTATCACTTCAGCCAACGTTCTCCACGACGCCGCCGGCGATTGACGAGGACGACGATGATGAGGGGAGTCTTCATGCGCCGTGGCAGGAGCGGGCTGAGCGCAAGCCGACGGTGGATATGTGGGAGGATTCGAGCGAGGAGGATGTCGAGTATCAGCGGGCGAAAAAACTTCTTAATCGCGTTGCGAGGAAGGATAAGAAGAAATAGGGACGTTTTCATTTTGGGCATTTAAGTATATATATTCGATAGCTTAGGATTGGATTGTAGTTTTCCGTAGTGTACATACATACATACCACAAGTAATTGCTTGAAGACTACAAGTCTAGAAACCTGTTTTGCCCGATGGCCGTATTCCAATCCAAATATCCATACCTTCCGCGGAAAATTCCTTCAATGCGGTGAGAGCATTTGGCGGGATTGGTATCACACTGGACCTGAACTCCATCCGTAGAGTCTTGATTTGCGTTCGGCGGGCAGACAAAGCCTGAACAACCGTGTCCCACGCTCCAGTTTTGTTATGCACGTGTGTAAATGACAAGGCTCGGAGATTTGGAACGGCAGTGGGTTGTGTCTGTCCTAGAAGCGTACACACACGGTCCACCCCGGACGGTCCAGGGCATTGAACTCTCAAATCTGTGAGAGTGGGGACGAGAGGAAGGATGTCATCTAGGCAACTGCAATCGCCTGGATTTGTACTGACGAGTGTGTGGAGAGGGGGCGAGGATCGTTCGAGGAAAGTGAGTATACTCCGGTGGTCCTCAGCGGAGGGGCGGCAGTCATGATGCAGATACAGGGTTGCCAGCTGCGGGGCGGAGATGTATCCTAAAATCTTGCTTTGGCTGCCAATATATTGCTGGGATTGCATGCTCAACGACAAGCGGCGTAGATCCGAAAGTAGGACGAGGTCATTGGCGGTCCCACCCACAGTTTCTACGGCGTCGAACTCCAACTTGGTCAAGTTGGGGGCAAGGCGAAGAATTTGTAAAATCGGGGATGCCGCGACTTGTAAGGTGCGGCGACCACTCCGAATGACGAAGGTGTGGAGAGCGGGGAGCGATTCTGGCAACACTCCTCCCAGAAGATCGCGAAATTCGATGAAATCATCGTCATCGCCTTGGCCGTCCTCTGCAGCCAGTTCGAGGTGCCCAAGGTGACTGGAATGCCGAAAAATCTGTGTGGCAATGCCACTATGCATGGGTCCCTTGACGGATACATGCGAGAGGTTGGTACGGGCGCGCCCAAGCCATATCGCAAGAAGCCGCCCAAACGCTTGGTTTCGGGGCAAGGTGAAGTGGATTTTCGTCCACAAGTCGGTGGTGGACAAAGCAATGTCGGTCCATGCATTACAGACATTCAGAAGAAGCATGGGAACTTGATGCCCGTCGGGGACAGCGGGAGAGCCTGGAGGGAGGCATTGGACGAAGATTTGGGATGAAATCTCCAACGGGAGTCGTGCGATAGGGTCACGCAGAGTGTTCAGCTGCCGCTGAAGAAGGCTTCTGTTGGACTCGAGCGTCTTCAACACTTGTTTTTGGCGCTCTATGTCTTTGGAGACTAGATCAATCTGAGCCTCGAGCTCAACAAGGACCGACATTATGCGGTTACACTTGCGTGCTACAAGATAAGTGTGGCAAGCATACGCAGGATTAAGCGGGCACCAACCTTTTTACAACAGATTCCAGCACAAGACGAAGATGGTGGTAAGAAGGAAAGCGCGATTGTTCATCAGATTTCTGGATCTATTTACATCACGTCTATTCTCTACTCACATGGAAAAGAGTCCGTGTCTTGGTTCCGACCCAGATATCCACACCGCCGGCCGCCAATTCCTTCAACACGGTCAAGGCATCCGCTGGAATTGAAATGCCACTTTCCGCCGACTCGTAGCCAATCGCCAGACGAACGGAGCGAATCCGAGCGCGACGAGCAGACAGTACTTGAAGAATCGCATCCCACGGAGGGTCATTGATCAGGTGAGTGAAATGCAAGGATTTGAGGTTCGGGAGTATGGCGGCCGGTGCGAGAACTGTGGTAAACAATTCCTGCACAATGTGGCGGCCCCCCATATACCCGAATTCGACATGCGTGACACTGGGAAGGAGAGGGAGGATGTCATGTACCGCAGGAATCTGGATCGGATTCCCTATGCGAAGCGTTTGAAGTGATAGGGAAGATTGCTGGAGGAAGGAGATAACTTCTTCGCTGTTGTTCGCAAGGAGCCCATCCAAATTGATGAATTCGAGGCGAGGGGCGGAAATGCACCCCAGAATTGTATAAGCCGAACTGTTCAAAGACAGCCGGCGAAGATTTGAAAGTACGTGCGTGTCATCGGCTTCATCCTCCTCCTCTAATAAAATATCCTCCACTTCCAACGCGACCAAGTTGGGAGAACGGCGAAGAAGTTGTAGGATTGGGCGCAGCCGGAATTCCACGTCATCGTCACCATGAATCGCCAAGGTGCGGAGAACAGGAAGCAGTGTTAGTTGCGTGCTCGCGAGGTCGAGCATAGTGATTGGGTCATCATAATCTTCCTCGTCTTTATCTCGGCTCCCTATGGACACATCCAGTCGTGCCAAGTGGCTAGAGTGGTGACAGATGGCCCGGGCTACGCCGTCATCCAAGGTTCCCGTCGTGTATACATTCAACAAGCCCTTGCCAGCGTATTGGAACCACTGCTCCAAAAGCTGCTCAAAGCCATCGGCTCTGGGCATTTCTAAATGGATTGTGGTCCACAAGGCAGGGGTAGATTGAGCGATGCGAGTCCACGTATTGCAGACATTCCGCAGAAGCATGGGTGCGCTATCAGCGCCAGGGCTAGGATGGGGAGGGAGGCATTGGACGAAAATTTCTGATGAAATCTCCACCGGCAGCCTCCCGATGGGATCGCGGACGGCGTTGAGCTGCCGCTGAAGAAGGCTTTTGTCGGTCTCGAGCGTCTTCAACACCTGTTTTTGTCGCTCTATGTCTTGGGAGACTAGATCAATCTGAGCCTCGAGCTCGACGATCGACATCGTGCGGCTGCTGTGACTCACAGTGAGATACCTGTTACGAGCCAACGCAGAATTAACTGGTACCCACCTATGAATGAAAATGGAAATGAAACTTGACGAAAGAGATGATGGTGGTAGGAAGGAAAGCGCGAATAACCCCATTTGATTCAAGCCCATCTTCAACAGCCAATCAACAACCCGACTTGAACTATGTATTATCTGGAAAAATTGTCCGCGTCTTGTTTCCAATGCAGATATGCATACCCCCCGCCGACAAATCTCTCAACGCGTTCAAACAATCCGCCGGAATTGAAATGGCGTTGCATTCCAAACGAACAGATTGAATGCGAGCGCGACGAGCAGACAACACCCCAGGAATGGCATCCCACGGCAGGTCACTGGGCATGAGGGCGCAGTGCAAGGATTGGAGGTTCGGGAGCATAGTGGGCTGTTCGAGAACTTGGGTAAACAAGTCCTGCGCAACGCGCTGGCCAAAATACTCGAATTCGACATGCGTGGTAGTGGGAAGGAGACTGAGGATTTCATCCACTGTCCTGGAATTCTGCACATTGACGATGTGAAGTTTCTGGAGAGGCGGGGACGATCGGCGAAGGAAGGAGGTCAGCGGATCGTTGTCGTGCATGCCGAGCCCGTATAAATCGAGACATTCGAGACGAGGTGCAGAAATGCGCCCCAGGATTGTGCGAATGCCTCGCCCGTTGAATATGTTTACCGATAGACGACAGAGATTGGAAAACACATGCACTCCGGTGGCTTCGGGTTCCATCACAAATTCTATGTCCTTCAACTCCAGCTCCGTCAAGTTTGGGGACAGGCGGAGGAGCTGGAGAAAGGGGAATGACCAGAATCGAGTATTTTCTGCACCCCGAATCGCCAAAGCTCGAAGAACGGGTAGAGGTTCCGGTAACACGCCTCCCAAGAGCTCAACGTCAAGGGTTTCGTCTTCCTCGTATACGTCGTTTTGAGTGCCCGAGGAAAGCTCGAGTCGCGCCAAATGATGAGAGTGGCGCAAAATCGTTTCCGTCACGGCGGAATCCAAAGTCCCCGACGCATGCACGTTCAACGGGTGGTTCCCGGCGTATTGAAACCATTTCCCCAAAAGTTTCTCGAAGCCATCGGCGCCTGGTGCAAAATAAATCGTGGTCCACAAAGCGGGGGTGGACTGAGCGATGCGAGTCCATGCATTGCAAATATTGAGAAGAAGGCGGCCGGTGTAGGGGTTTGGGTAGGGAGGGAGGCAATGCACGAAAATTTCGGACGCAATCTCGAGCGGCAATCGAGTAATTGGGTCGCGGACGGCGTTGAGCTGGCACTGAAGAAGACTCCTATCCCACTCGAGCTTCTTTAAGACTTGCTTCTGCTGCTCGATATCTTGCGAGATTATGTCGATTTGCGCTTGGATATCTTGTGCAGACATAACCTACGAATAGGATGGGATGCTGCTCGAAAGTCCAGATGTCACTCACAGGTGGTGTGAAGGAACAAGGGTAGATTGATAGGGGTTTTGAGACTTGCACGAATAGACGCGGCCGTTCTGAGGACCAGATACTCGGAAAAATTTCGCTATAGAAACAGCAATGGAATTGAAATGGCGTATCTACAAGAAAGTAGACTTTTCGCGCGCTTGGTCAACTCTTGTGAGTTTCAAGCCCGGGGCCCACGACAAGGGAGCGCGAAGGGTGCTAGCCCATCCCCCGGGAAAACTGTCTACTGACTACTACGGGCTGGAAAAAAGTGAGTGAGAGGGCACAAGAAAGAAGAGAATGCGTACCGTCGAGAGATTGTTCCCCCGCTCCCCGGCCTCGCGGAGCAGGTAAGTGGTGAGCCCTGGATGCGAACCGCAGCGACAGTTCACCTGAGAGCTGGTGCAATGCTTCGGCACAGATTTAAACCTGTCGGAAGCTCTCCCATAGTGATAACTACACCACGGGCACCCGCCCCACATATGCGGCCAGCGCACCCCACATCTCTTTGAGGACGGGCCACGAATCGAGGACAACGAGGTAAGAAGCAAGAGGGTTTGAGTGTTAGCCGCCCAGAGGCTGGTCTTTCATACGCGCAGCAAATAAATTTTGTTTACTCGGAGATTGACTCGGGAACGCGGAAGTGCCACTGAAAGAATGGAGAGATCGAGGGACCGAAGGAGGAGCGTTGTATCACCGGGAACGTTGCAGACGACGACGAGCGACGGTCTTCTTCAGCAGTCAAAAGTTCATGGGGATGAGAATGTTCGGGAAAGGTTGGACATGGTGGTCAACGATCAAAAGAGTCTTGATTGCATCAGCAGCGCCCTCTCTCCGCGTCACCGACGCGCCAAACGCGTTTGCTCACTGAACATGTCGGCCACTAGACTCATGGTCCTCCTCGTCTTCACTCCCGGTGGTTCATAACCCAAACGAGCCGCAACAATCTCGATCTCTCCATTTTCCCGACGAGCAAATAAATTATTTGCCCCGCGTATAAAACGCCAGCCACCAGGCGGCTGACTGCCAGCACTCTTCTCCTTTGACCACCACCGTCTATCTGGTCGTGCCTCTCCTCAATACCATCAAGGTGCGCCATGTCCTCACCTGCCATCTAGTCCCGCTGACGCTTGCTAGATTCCAGGCGCAAGATAAGCCTTCAAGATGCCCACCGCCCTCGTGATTCTGTGGAGGGCACCTCCGATTCATTCCTCAGTCGGTACCTCTCGGGAGAGCTTCTGACGGATTGCCCTCGAATCCGTGCCGTTGCCTTGACGTAGCTCCCGAGGGGAGGGCTGAGAGCTAGGATGGACGTAGCAGGGCTTTTCGCAGACACAGGGCGGGGTGTCGGCGGCCATTTACACGGTACGATGTCTTTCCTTCTCACTCGTCTTACTCACACTCTCCCTTCCAGCTCGACTTACGCCCCCGAGGCTACCGCTGTCAAGAACCCGCAGTAGTCAGTAGATAGTTTCCCAGGGATGGGCTAGCACCCCTTCGCGCCCCCTTGTCGTTGGGCCCCGGGCTTGCGGCTCTCGATTTGAGAGCTTACCAAGGCGCGAAAAGTGGCTGGAAATTGTGAATATATATATTCCTTTCTCTTGCGTCGTTTTGAATGATACCAAAGTGCCCTTTTCTTTCGACGCCCAAGCGGTCAATCAGCGCGTCTACGATGCTATGACATGTCGGGTCCATACACAGATCACTACTTGGACACAGCTAGGGAGAGGCATTGAAAGGCAAGTGTTTTGTTTGGGTGAATCAGCCTTGGGTTTCGTAGGAGGAGGAAGGGGATGGCGACGTGCAAGCGCATCTGCATTCACGTTTGCCCGCACGTCGACCGGCCGGCGCTCTTTGAAGATACTCATATTAGCTCATCCGAGCCTTGCGAGTCTTCCGCCATGGATCCAAATAAGCACTCTTCATCTAGTCTGCGTACATGTATCTGGTACCACAAGGCCATAATGATTTCTTGCCCTTCTACTAGAATTTTCGGGGGCATAGAGAAAAAAGTCCTGAAGAACACATAGTAAACATAATTGATCACGGAAAGACGAGGGCAACGTACGGGATAGGATGCATGTGCATGAAACGGCGTCGCCGAGACCGAGTTTGAGGGGCAAAGTCGATCTAAAGATGATGAGCATCCAAAGCACTTGTCCAGTGGCACACATACCTTGAAAGAAGGACGCAATGTCCCGCCATCGGCTCCAACTCATCGAATCTGGACGCATAGAACTTGTGCAAACTGTACTGGAGAGTAGGATGCAGGTGTGGTGTGGTTCTAGCGCGAGAGGTAGTTGATTGTGGGGAATAGTGCTGTAGCCGAGGGGAGGAAGCTTTGCGATTGAAGGAGACCAGTCTAGAAAGGCGGCATCTTGTTGCGGAGCGGGGTCAAGCCCAAAATGTCCGACAAAGAAGGCGACGGCAAGATGGGGTGTGTCTTTATCTTCTTGCGTGCAGGCTCCGGCGTCAACTCGAAAATTTCGGACAGAGATGGCGATGGCGTTGCTGCTGAGGGCGACACGGCCTGGAGAGAGAAGGAGGCGGAACTGCCGACATCTGCTTGGGTGCGAGAAGGGGTTACTGGTGTTCGGGCCAGCGAGGTTTTCACGGGAAGGGGAAACGAGAAAGGCGCCAGGATTGCCGATTTACTGGATAAAGTTCTCTTCCTTTTGCGAGGGCTCAAAGAGGCCGGAGAATGCTAACGAAAAGAGTTAGCATGGGAGTATTGGAGACATACAGAGACGCACGTCGCTGGACTTGACGTGGGACAAACGACTCCCGTATGAATACAGGGAGAAATCCGAGTCGCATTGATGACGGTACGGGTTGACTGAGCTTCTTGCTGCCGACTTGATTGGGGTCAGGACCTAAGAAATAGTTGGCGGGTGAAGGCCAACGGAGTAGCAATAAAATACCCAAGGCGAGGACGTCACCTCGAGCGACCGGCGTTTGTTGAAGGCCTCTCTAAGTGAAAGAAGCCCCGTCTCCTCTGGACAGAGAAGATAAGGTGATAGGTCTATGGCTCCGGAGCGCACCTTACCTCGCGGTGCACGGATGGTCCAAGTATCGGTGTCTTTGGGAGGAATCCTGGTCGACAAGTCAGCGTATGGGAGGAACGACATGAATCAGGGCTTACATCTGCCTTCTAGCACGCGTGCCAACCTCGACGAGTGGTGCGAGCAAGTTGACCAAGAAGGAGTGGACTTGACGCGCACCCGCGTCGTCGTCGGACAACGTCCCGATCCACGCATAGAAAAGTCTGGCAGGGGAGCCGGCCGAGCCTGCGCGTATTTCTCGATCGACACGCTCCATGAGGGCAGCAACGACTTCCTCAGACGTAATCGCGTATTTGAGCGTCTTCATAGCGAGTGAGCAGGTCGCCCAAGGCAAGAGAGGGGTGAAAGAGCTTACCTGGGTCAGCCCTTCCTCGCAGCCTTCTTGCAATGAGGGCGCTTCCCGAAGAACTTGGCCGAACGCGGCGATGACCGCACACTCGCCTGGTGTATCTCAGTAAGGAGCTCGTCCTTGTGGAAAAAGAAATACCTATTCCGACGAGGCGATTTTGGATTTGGTAGGAGTGTGGAAAGATTGTATCCCAGGCGGTTTCCGAGTCAGGCACTGTCGGTAGCGCGAAGGAAGGATGGCTAATAGCATGGACCATACTATGCTTGGTGTTTTCGTCGACATTGAGGGCGCTGGTGGTGTGTCGCGGTTCAGAGGACATGACGGAGAAAGGCAAACAAGATCTGGGTGTCCAGTAGTATACGGCCCTCGAAGATGGCCACGGCTCGCCAAAGCCAAGAAAAGATGCTTAGTCATCAGCGCTTGCCCACACTCTCAGCCAGTGCCCGCTTTGTCTTTCGACTTTGACTCGGACCCGTCCGCCAACCACACAAGCCCTGTCCCCCACACACTCTAGAACCACAAAGCACCATGTCTGACGACGAGCAGCAAGGGCTCCCTCAGGAGGAGGTCAAATCTGAGGACTCTGCTTCCACCATAAACATCAAGGTGTGCATCTCTGCGCCTGCTGCCAGCCTTCTCGCTCTCCTTGCCTGCCTAAAAGACACGTTTTCTCACGTCTTCACGCGCTTTTCTGTATCAGGTCGTGAGCTCGACGGGAGAGGAAGTCTTTTTCAAGATCAAACGGAGCACGAAGCTGAGCAAGCTCCAAGGAGCGTATGCCAGCAAAGTCGGGAAGGATGTTGGCAGCATTCGGTGAGTGGACGTTGTTTCTTTGCAACAGGGACGGCGAGTGGTAGTGTGCCCCTACTGCAGTCGTCCCTTTTCTCCTTTTATCATTCTCGTCACCGATTCTTACATCCGCGCCTGGGTCTGCAGGTTCTTGTACGACGGTTCGCGAATAAACGACGATGACACACCGTCATCTCTAGACATGGAGGATAACGGTGCGCCGCTTTGACCCTTTTCTCGTCGCCCGCCTTAACGCCCGCCTTTTTCAGACACTATCGATGTCATGGTTGAGCGTACGTCCTTCGTCCCTTTCTCTCTCTTGTCTTACTTACGTTTTCTCTCCGCAGAGGTCGGCGGCGCCTCATCGCGTACCCCGTGATCCCCCAGCTTTCCGCTGTCCGTTGTTTCCAGATCATCCGTCCATCCATCTTTCTACTTGCAGTATAATGTACCACCCAAACCCCAACCCACCGCTGTCTTATACTTGAATCTCATTCTTGTCCTTTTCTATCCGAATCTGTGCCGCGTCAATCAAATGAGGGTTTCCCCGCATCTGGCTTGCAAGATAGCGTGCTCGGGCCACCGCTTTCCGTCCTCCAGGAAGATGCCCCCCATGCCTCTCTATTTACTGGACTCTTGATGAGGGGTCTCGCAGACGTTGAGAGCAGGCCGCCCTCTTCGTTGCTGTACTGGGCTGGCACCTGAAAGTGTCTTCTTGGGAGCACATTGACGAGGATTGACACCAGGCCTAGACGTCTTTTCGAGTTCTTGAGAAGAACTCGGGGTTCCCGCAGCGTGGCTCTGAATAATACAGGAGCCAGCTTGCGATGGCCCTCAGGTACGTCGTTACAGAGAAGCCGTACTAAGCGAACCTGCGATCATCCAGAGCGCTGGCCACCTCGCTCCTGCTCTTCTCGAGCGCTTTGGACCCGATACGTTCCCTATGATGGTGGATGACCATGGCCGTGGTATGTCTGGAATCCTATTGTCCTATCGTTGGCTCACTGCAAATCAAGCCGGGTACGTGACCTACAGCCATCTTCGCTACACTCGGTGTCGCAGAAAGGGGCTATATGGACAGCTCTATCGAGGTGTAGAGTCCATGCGGGTACTCCAATATCCACCCAAGCACGGCACACTGCATCGGCATCGTCGCTTTTCTTATCCTGCAGCTCGAAGCGAACCCGCGGCCAGCGCGCCTTGTACCTGGCACCACTCTTTCTCGACATGGCATTGGTCCCTGGCACACTCTTTCCTTTCCTTTTCGACGGAAGCTGATACAATACTACTTAGCTCCGTAAACGAGATCCTTGTGCACAACGCTACCCTCCTTCGCGACATCGCGATTAAATGCTTCACTGGCAACCTCTCTGTCATCGCCCACGGCCAGCAACTCACACCCGCCTCAGCACCCAGTTCAGGCACCCGGAATCTGACTCTTGAGTAGCCCCCGCGCGCTCGAGCCCGCTCGAGTCACTCTGAGCGATGCCCCACTGCTCAAGAGGTACGATTCGGGCTGCGCTCGCTGCAGGCAAATTCGGGCACCGTTGGCGAACGTGAGTCGTCCATCTATGTCTTCTTGACAAAGCTGAGAAAGCCTAGATCTTCGTGCGACGGATTTTGTGGGCATGATTACACGACGCTCATATTGCATGTGATATAGCGCTCTAGCGTACATCCACTTCAAATATAACAGCGTTGCTCCGTTCCGACATAAATATTCATGCCACGGGCCACCAGGTCACGCAGCCCAGTGCGGATTTCGGCGCTAAGTTCTGAGGATAACTGAGACTCGTCCTGGTGCGCCATCCTCATCGTCAACTCGGTGATGCTCGAGTCGCATGGACAGTGTATGTAAGATATCTTCCCAGAGAGAAGCGGGAAATGCGGCAAAGTCCACAGCCTGCAGGTGCAGGGCTCGGAGCTGTGGGAGATGATTCTCCGTCAAGAGCTGGAACAAAAGGTGCAGCAAATCGAAAGCTGCGCCATGCAACTCGAGGTATGTGAGAGATGGCGTTAAAGCGGTTAATTGACGGAGGTAACTTGTCACGTCTGAGGCGTTGCCAATGGTGAGGCTTGTTAAGGGCGGCGTAGACCGCTCGAGGAATTCCACGAGATGGCTCGGGTTTATGCCAAAAAGAGGCGTGGAAAGCGTTTCGAGAGAGGGAAGTGATAGGCCTCGCAAGATTTCATCGTCACTGAAGTGGATGTCGATGATATCTGAGCCACTCCCAAAGCTCAGCCGACGTAATGCTGGCAGAATGATCGTGTGCGCGAGGTCCGCACCGGACACCAACATGTATGGAATATAGTCGAATATGCACTCGACGAGGGCAGGGGAGAGGCGGAGCATCGTCAAAATGGGACGAGCAAGAAATTTTCGCGAGCCATCGATCATGCCGCCGACGGTCAGCCTGGTCAAACGAGGATAAGGCTGCCAAGTGTCCGCGCCCATGCATTTCATAATGTCCACGTCTTCCCCAACGTTTGTGTGAGGGTATATCTCGATCGTCTCCAACTGCTCTCTGTACCGGCGGAAGACGCTGCCAATTTCGTCCACAAACGCTCCATGCAGGGATATGGACAGAGGCAGGTAACGAGCGCGGTCAAGCCATGCTTCGAGCAGGTGCGCGAAACCCTTGGGCCGAGGAAAGACGACATGGACAGAGCTCCAGAGTTGAGGTGTGGATAGAGCTATCACCGTCCACGCCCTGCACATCTGCAAAAAGAGCATGGGGACGTGCTGAACCCCGGGTGTCGGACGGAGAGGGACGCAATATGCGAAGATCTGGGATGAAATTTCCAGTGGTAGCCTTGCGATTGGGTCCAGAGGAGCTTTGTTCAGCTCCAGTTCGGAGGTAGACATTGAAGAAGAGAAAGAGGGAAGATTTGTGATCCGCTCTTGACGCGCCCAAGACGCGCTCTTGACACGACCATTTCGACGCGACCATTTCAAAATTGCACGCTCTGTGAGTAAGAGGTGCTCATGATTATTGTCTGCGAGTTCTTTCTCTGAAGGAAGCAAGGAAGCTGAAATTTTTATATTCCGATCAATTGCTCTCCTATCTTCTACTTACCTGACCATGCCTTGACGACTGCGGACCTGCTGCGCTCGCCATTCCATGTCAGCTCCCGGCGAAACAGCTCAACGGCCATCCCCTCTTCATGGAATCGCTCCCCATCTATGTATTCCAGACGCGTAAAATTCGTCCGTCTCGAAGACACAAGATCCTTTCCAGAGAAGCCTAGATCCGCAGACTCCTCTTGCACTTGAAGCATCGGAAGGCTCCTCCACCGCCGCTGATACAGAAGCTGGTCAGCATCTCGCTCCATATCCTGTTATCCTGCTTATCCTCTGCCAGAAAACAGGCCAACACCAGAAGCCGATATCCGGCGCCTTGAAGCGTCTCTGGCTCGCATGGAGGCTCTAGCGGTCCGCTTCGCAGTTCTCGCAGAAGACAAAGACCTTCTGACCGCCCTCCGTCCGCCAGAAAACAAGGATGTTCGATGCCTTTCCCTTGAAGCGCGTCTGGCACGCCTGTATGCTAGATGGGACCGCTTAGGTGCTCTTATCGGAAAGCAGGACCGCCGGTGCCCAGGAAACGACCAGCTGACATGGCGGCATGGCTGTTTTATGCCTTCTGGATGATATTTGCGGTGAGTTCTGTTCGTCTGTGCTCTTGTGGGCTGGTGGACTTGTCATCGTAGACCCAATTGATCTGACTCTGAGTGAATATTTTCCGTGCTCGTCATGAAAAGTGAGAATTGAGATGAGTACAATAAATGATACAATGTGGGGAAACATCAGTCTTCCATACCGTTCTGAGGGTTGTCCTCCTCAAGGTCATTCATCTCCATCGTGTCGTCTTCGGGCTCGACGACATCCACGTCCTCCCCGTCATCCACGTCCTCCGGCTCCTGCACCTGCTCTTCCTCCACGTCCACCTCGGCGTATGGATCTCCCTCCACGTCGAGTTCCACATCTTCATCGACGTCCATACCCTGGGCGACTCCAGGCCTAGAAGATATTGATTCGCCGTCAGCATGCGCTCCGCTTGTGGAAGGCGCAGCGGAGCCAGGGAGCACGATAGTCGCCTTCTCCTTCTCCTTGCCCTTGGCGAATGACGCCTTGCCTTTGAGAGCTGCGCTACCATTCACGTTCGAGCTCCCATTCTTGCTTTTGTCAGCCTTGGCCAGCTCGGGGTAAACTGGAAGAATATCAGGAAACGGAGGATGCCATGAGCTTGCCAACACGGGCCTGTGAGCTCTCCCTGAAGCTTGTCTGCCAAATCACCGAATTCGATCATCTCAAGGGCTTTGAGGACGTCGGACGCGGATATGCTTTTGTGTTGTTTGGATAGGGCAACGTCGTGGGCGCTGGAGGGGAAGCGCGTCAGGTAGCAGCTAGAACGACGCGTCGCATGTGAGACCCAAACGCGACTGCCGCCAGATGAGAACGCACCCAGATAGTTAATGAACACGGTAGATCCCTTTATGAGCGAAAGAACGGTCTCCTTTTGCATTTTCACGTTCTCGGGGAGCTGGATATAGCTCGGATTCAAGAGGCAGAGTGCATCGACTTGGACGGACGGCACAGCAAATTTGGCGATACCGATACGTGTGACCAGCGATTTCGGGGGCCCAATTTTTTCCATTCCTCCGATACAAGGTCTTGCTGGGTTTGGGCAGATATGGGGCCGGGTGAAGGTTCTTGATTTTGAGTGCGAATGGCAGGAGGCGAAAGTGTGAGGCGGCGACACGCTCACGTGCTGATCCCGTCAATCGTATATGAAAGCGCGTTGGAGTGGTGCTGGAGTGGTGCGGCACACGGACAACACACGGATCTTCATCCACGAGGTTTCCTCGGGACTTCTCTTCGACTCTGGCCATTGGTTGGTTAGGATACTAATTCAAGGTGCAGACAATTCAAGAAATTGATATTTGTCCACGTATATTGTCACTGGACTGCTACTCGGGTACGGATCCCATATATGAAACGCAAGAAACAAATTGCCCAAAAAACCACCATGAACCCTACTTATCCTCAAATTCCGAGCCGTGCTCAGTTGTTTACGGTAGCCTGTGAAGGAGATTTTAATGGAGAATTCTGACGGTGCAGTACAAACACACCTTCTGAAGCGCGACGGATGTCTGTGACAGAAGACGGCTATTGGCAGAGGCACCCGTGAGCAGACTAATGGACGTCTGTCCAAGGACAACACCCTCGATGTGGGCACCAGCAGCCGCACTGACAGCTCCACTGACGACCCACACGATGTTGGCCGCCGACGCGCCGCCAGCGAGGAGAACTTGCTTGCCGGCTGCCACGGAAAGCGTTCCCGCGACTTGGAAGATCCACGCTGAAAGTTAGAGACCGTCAGCTTCCAGGAACGCAAATAAGTATTGCGGAGATCAACGTACTGTCCGTAGAGGCTCCCGAGATGGTCACGTCGGCGCCGATGCTAACAGCGCCGGTCCACTTGTACAGCCCAGGGACGAGAATGAGGCCGCCGATTGCGCCTGAGATGATGAAGTTGTGAACATCTTCCATAGCCAAAATAAAGACTTCACTGACCACTGCCAAGATTGGTGAAATTAGGATTGACGCGGCCGTTTGCGTCGGTGAACGCGGTGCCCATGTCACCAATAGCGACGGTGAGCGTGGCCGGAGTGGGAGCAGCGAAGGACGCGGCAAAGAGGTGACCGGTCACTTGGCCTGAGGTCGCAAACTGTCCCGTCGAGTCGACGGTGAGGGAAAATCCGGTCAGGCCGGTTGCGGCAATTGGGCTGACACCTATAGCGCCAACTGCATCGACTTATCAGAAATTTTGCTGGCAGAGCAAGCGGGCAACGTACCAATCACGGAAGGAGGGACAGTGGTGACACCACTTTTGGCGAGAATCGCAAAATTGGCGGCCGTCCGCAGGTTTACGGGCGCAGGTCCGAGAGCGTTCACGCTGCTGAGAGCAGTCTACTGGGAGTGAGTAGGGACTTTATCGCTGGATGAGCAACAATAACCAAGAGGCAGATTGCAAAGGTGTTCGCGATCATAGTTGTCGAGGTGAAGATGAGTTTGAGAGGAGTAAAGCTACAGAAAATGGGCTTGCAGGGACGCGTTTATATACATCCTCGTAATTTTGTATGACGCGTCATGACCGTTTTTCTTGAATACGCAGAAATGCTTAGTCATTCGTGCACAGGCGGTATAGCAATTGATCTCGTACCTCATATGTTAGAAGAACTGTTCAAATCCAAACGTGCGTGTGAGCTGTAGTCCAAATCCAGGTGCCGAACTTGCCCGTTCTCACGTTCAATATCGCAAACGGGGTTCTGGAAGCATTTTGGCCACAATCAATCGAACCGCAAAGTCTGAGCGCATCCCCTCAGCTTGACTGGCAAACAAAAGCGGGTGGCGACTTGCCGTTGTAGACCGTTGGATCGTCGGCGTCGGCGGACAGCAAGGGCAGGGTGTTACTTGGTGGCTGGAACCGTGCTTCTACCTCCGTTCGAACTGTCGCGCAGTCCGACTAGGCATGGCACCAAAACCAAGAGCCTGGCGGAAGGGTGCATCACCGTAGCTGGCGCACATGTCCCCCGGCACACTCTCCAGAGGGTCAGAACCGCATTTCGCAGCACCCCAACAGCGCCAGTGCCATATTGCCCACTCGCAGTATACGCCAAGTATTGCAAACCGCGTTCCGAGACCACAGTCATTCGAACCGCAAAGTTTGAGGGTATCCCTTGCGTTTGCGCATCCCCTCAGTTTGGTATTGCAAACACAAACCGAGCTTGCCGTCGTAGACGCGTCGGCGCAACGTCGGCGGCAGGGTGTGTGCTTGGTGACTAGAATCATGCTTCTCCGTTCGAACTGTCGGCGCAGTCCGACTAGGCACACCAAGACCTACAGCGGCGCAGTCCGACTAGGCACACCAAGACCTACAGCGGAAGGGTGCATCACGCTGGGCCGAGAGCCGGCAGACGCTCCGAGGAGAAGAAACAGGCACAGAACGACAATTCTCCTCCGCGAGCACCGGATTCGACAATTTGAACTACCGTGCGAGAAGGAAGAGCCATCCAACGCATCTTGGCCAGAGGGAGGAGGATCACGAGTAACTTTCCAGAGCGCGGGGGAGGATGTGGGGTCTCCTCACGCTCTCCGATATGATGCAGAAAAGCGGGTCGCGAGTGCAAGACTCCCACTCGCACCCAGAAAAGAGAAGGAATAACGCAGTCGGACGGAGCCGCGAGCGGAGATGAAGCGGCCATGGCCATGGCCCAGAAACTCGCACCATGGCAATTTGGGTCAAAGGTCGTAGTGGCATCCCCGCGATTCCCTTCTTTTTCATCGAATCAGTCTCCCGTGGCCACCCAAGGAGGGAGGGAACCTCTGCCTTCCTTCTATCCTCTGCAACCAGCGTCATCGGATCCCACGAATAGCGCAATGTCGCCACGACTGACGAGGTATTTCCTATTTGCGTGTGGCACCCAGCGCATGGAGGATGCAGGCCTTCGATGGAGTGGGTGCGATTGGAATGCAATCCGCAGCCAGCTCGCGCGCAATCCGGATCTCAGCTCTGCTCGCAATACGCAGTGTGTGGGTAGGTAGGCGGGGAATCTGGGACCGCGGATCCTGTATTGCCTTGCCTTGCTGTGGGTTTGAGGGACTATCCAAAGCGCGACATCATATGTGATATTATAGATATATAGCAGAATTGGGGTATGAAGATCCAGAGGAAGACCTGAAAGGGCGACGTCAGTAAGAGAATATATTGAGAGGCCGAGACCAAGCGGAGGTCGAGGGTGGCTCTGCTGCCTGTCAAGAGAGTGCAACTGAAAGCACGATATCCACGCAGATCGTACCCGGCTCGACCAGCGACCGCAGCTCGTGACGCAGACCGTTGCGGCAGATGGGGAAAAGAAAAGAGACTCACCAACGCGACGATAACACAACGCAATGACCTTTGTATCCTTCCACCACATCTGTCGCCGCACGGTCCTCGCACCACGGCGGAACCACCTGGCCCGCCATGACATCCGTCTTGTCGACTAGCAGCTCGATACGTTCGCCGCGGCTGAAGGCCTACTTTCCACGTAAAACCCGGGCCCACGACAAAGGGCCAAGGGTGGGTGATATACCTGACTTCGGTGCTTGCATGAGCCTTGAGGGGTGTCCTGAGGAACTTGGGTTTGTCGCAAACCACAGCTTGTAACCAAGAACGCAGCGCTGACAGACGGTCGTCTATTCAGCACCTGGCGCAAGGAGATCGTTGACATTCTTGGCCGCAGACCATATAATTGGATTCACGATTTGGACCTGACCCAGACGCTGGCGAATATCTTACGTTTTCAGCTGCTGGCCATCGATGGTCTCGGGCAAGGACTGCAAGAGATTTTGTAGCGTACAGGGAGCAATAAAAGAATGCGTCGCGGTCAAGTGGTGAGAAAAATGATGCCCTTGCTGCGAACCTCGTGCATCCTTCACTTCGGCGGGCTTCCTCAGCCTTTTTCACGAGATTTCGCGTTGAAAAACATGCTACGAATGCTACGATGCTCTGGATGGACCCAGTAACCGATCTCACAACCCGTCATCCGCACGCGTTGTGGATCTGCGGCGCGTTACAGACCCACATGGTCGTGCATCTTGCTTCATAAAGCCTCCATTCCACGGCCAGACATCCTCCGTACTCAAGGATGCGATCATATACGTTCGTTGCTGCTGCCGCCAGCTGCGTTGTTGCCACCAGTGCCGCCTCTGTCGATGTTCCCCGACAAACCAGTGGAACCGCAGGTTGTGGCATATCTCACTGGTTCAACGGCATCACCCAGTACCACAGTCTGACGAGCAACGGCACCTCCCGCTCCTACTCTATCCATCTTCCCAGTAACTACAGCCAAGACGTGCCGTACCCCGTTGTCCTTGGATTCCATGGCTCGTCCAGCATCGGTCTTTTCTTCGAGGTCGACACGGGTCTCAGTGGGAGCCAATATAGCGCTAATGTGAGCTACCGTGTATTCATTCGCGTATGCGACTGATCGAGAGTGCAGAAAATCATGGTGTACCCCAATGGGCTCGGGGTCAGACATTTCGCCCAGCCATGTCCTTCGTTTTCTGACAACCCGACAGGGCGCATGGGCAGGAGCCAACTACTCTGACGCCACGGTCCCCGCAGACCTGACCTTCGTCTCCGACCTGCTCACCGAAATCCGGGCCAACTACTGCGTCGACGACAGCCGTATCTACGCCACGGGCATGTCCATCGGCGGTGGATTCGTCGACACCATCGCGTGTAGCGAGGTTGGGTCGCAGTTTGCTGCGTTTGCTGCGGGCTCTGGCTCGTTTTACACTGACAATAATGGTGTGGGTGGGTGCACGCCTGTAAAGACCCCCGTACCGGTGCTTGAGATTCACGGGGGCGCGGATCCTGACGTCAATTACAACGGCGGAGAGGGCGAAGGTGGTATTGAGCCGTCTATTCCTGATTGGTTAGTGTCGGTCCGCATCCGATCGAGTGGGATATTGAGTTGACTATTTTTTTTGCAGGCTAAGCTGGTGGGCGCAGCGCAACAACTGTCCCGACTCGACGAAAACCGTGGAGGATCTGTTTAACGGCACGGTGCAGCATTACTCCTGGACATGCAATGGTGTCGAGGGGTTGCTGCAGCATTGGAAGGTGGATGATATGGGTCAGTCCATTCGTCTTGTGAACTAGATCCTGGCTAATGTATTCGCAGGACACTGCTGGGCGTCTACGTCTCTCGACTTTTCTTGCCTCGTGGCTGGCGAAGGCCCCGGCCCAATATCTGCGAGCTCCATCGTGATGGCGTTCTTTGACAAGTTCACCAAGGCTTAGCGTGTATACTCTATACCCTCGAACGGAGCTGCTTTCTCTCGCCCCGTCGATGTCTCTTAACCACTTTTTTGTCCGCTTTGAGACCCGGGGGAATCCCGTATTGCAGCGTGCGGCATGCACAAACGCTGTGCGACAGCAGCCGTATCATCATTACCTCCTCGGTGGAGGATTGGGAGCCATCACGAGGCTCAGACGGCGGCGCGTTCACCGTCAGTTCCCAACGGCAAAGAATCTGTTTTCGCTTATGACACACAAGATGCCACTCGATATATTACCCACCGTACGGGTTCTGTGTGTTCCTATCCATACAACGTGAATGGAGCGCTACGCTACCATCCAGCTCTCCACCGACAACCAACATGCCAAGCTTCTTTGTCCATCCGGTCTGGCTGGCGACGCTCGATCACGTCTTTGCGAATACGCAGAAAAATACCTTGATCTGCAGGCAGATAAGGCTTACAATGTCTTTACCGACGTGGTGGACAATCTTGGGTAATTTGGTGAGCACACCATCACTGGGAGGTGTATGCGCTGCAGGTGGGGAGATCAAGGAGCGCTCGGCGTCGCATTATTGCCATGTGCAAAATATTTACCGTGAATTTTCACGGTTTCTGAGGATCTTTGGGCATCTAATTGACGAGGTGATTACCGCGTAGGCTGGGTTGGGCAAGTGTTTGTCCCGTACCTGTATACCATGGTTGCTTAATTAATTATCAACGGTTGAATGGCTGAACGGCTGTACGATGCTATGCTCCGCTCAAACACCCGAGGGGCGACAAGTTCCTTCCCCGAAATCCGTGGTTCTCTCTTTTTTGTCCTGTTCATCCAACTATTTTTTCCCTGCCGGAGTGAAAGCCGCTTTTGGGCTGCGATTTGTGATTGACATGTCGTTGGAGGCTTGACAACAACTCCCACTCTTGGCTCAAGTCATTTCTCCTTTACCTTTAGCTGCCTCAAGTGACCGCGACCATTAGGACTCGCGACAACTCAGGTTCCCCGACTGCATGCTTTCGTCAGCGTCGTTCTCATACCACGCCATGCACAATCCCTGAAATCTTACGAACGATGGCTCTGGCTTTATCAGCTCGTTTGCTGGGACGTTCTCTTCACTGCTTGGTGAGTACTCGTGTCCCAACTCATCGCTGATTACCCACAATGGTTTCAGTCCTTGGACGATGGAGGGGGCTAGGCCTTGTCGACGAGTAATCTGGTGCGGTTTTTCTTACGGTCACCACGTTCACTTTTTTACCTGGCTTATACAGGACATACCCTCAACTTCATACCGCGGATTAGCGATTCCACTCTCTCGTGGCTGGAGCAGCAGATTTCCCGCAAGCCTGGAAGACGCGTCAAGCGCGGCTGGAGACGATGCAGATGTAGCTTCAAACTGCAAGTGCGTTGTGCATGGCCCTCCCCTCATGACCGTTGCTGATCTTTCGCCCAGGAGTGCGCAGGGTCCAAATCAACAGCTCATCCTTTTGAAGACGCTTTCTCGTACTGGGTGGCCGGGAACTCGACGCGTTACCGTGCCTCTCCCCGGGGCTCTTGCGATTTTGCTCATATTGGGCTGTTTGGCAAGAGCAAGACGACCATCGGGACCACAAAGACAATGGGCCCATCAAACTCAGCTTGGGCCGCGCATTTCATATAAACCCGGCGTCGACACCAAGCCTGCACCAACCCAAATTCGATACCGAAGCCTCGGATGCTCCAAAAGTTGTTCATAGCCGGACCGCCCGACGCACCCGTGTATTACTGGCTACCCAGAGACCACCTGGAATACAAGACTAGGAATCAAGACCGATTTGACCTCGAGGCTCCGCCGTCATTCGACGCACCGCCTTTGGGCGTGCCGTACTCCGCATACGTGGAAGGGCCCGGGCGCAAGGTCGTGCGATACAATTATGATGCGCATGGGAGGAGATATTCGACCGAGCGACTCGGGCAGCGGCCGTGGTTTGCCAGATGCGGGTCCAAGCGGGTGCATGATGAGGGACCTGATCCGGTTGTTGTGCATCGCCGTGCGCCAAAGTCCAAGGTTGACTGGGATTTTCTGTTGACAAATTCTTGTCACTGAACTCGTTTGCAGAGGATCAAGGAGCATAAAGCGCAGGACGACAATGATGCGAGGACAGCAAAGAAACGGCCTGCAGCGGAGTTGGAGGCGGCAGGGTCTACGGTGAGCCGCCGGCCTAGAAAGCGTGCCAAGATCGCCAGCGACGAGTCGGCGCCACTGCGTAGAAGCACAAGAGGAAAGCGCGCTTCTGTATAGAGGCGAGTCAATTGGCCCATCGTCTCTTTTGTAAAGCTGATCGAACATTGACCAGATCGTTTTTGAATGTGTATGATTAAGATTAAGATTAAGATAAGGCCCTAGGTCCCGCGCGGGGTACGGCCACTCAAGCCTCAGATATCGTACTACAAAAAAGATTTCCTCTTTCGGTCGTTCAAGAGCTTTGGCTGCGCATTGTCCTCGTCTCCATGGTTCCTCACAGCGAGCCCAAGATCGCGCACACCCTCGAGGCTGCCAGTTCTCGTAACGCGGCTCTCATCGTCACAGCCTCATGCCGCCGCACAATGAGAAGCAAGGATAGGTCCCGCCTGGCGCTTTGAAGGCCTCCCTGTATAAAAGGCCTGCAGCAAACCCTCGACACTCACCCCCCAGACCAGACCAGACGCCACTCATGCATCCGAAATTCTTCATCGCTGCATCTTCCGAGACGCCAGCCAAGGTCTATTGGAGGTCCATGAAGAATTTGGGACCCGAGGAGTGGACGTGCGTGCCGCCCAAAGGCGCTTCCTCCGTCACCTTTGTGGACGCACCCGACGGCACTACCACCGCCACTTGGTACGACGGCGACGGGAAGATGACTGCTCAGACAGTCCTGCCGGGCGTCCCTCAGGAAGCACTGGCTTCAGAGGAGTTCGATGCTCCTGCCCCCGAGGTTAGTCAATTTTATTTACCTTTTGTCTTGATTGCTGCTAAGTGGAGTCGTTTTCAGGCCAGCGCCGACGCGAACAAGGAGAATGAGCCTCCGACCGCAAGTCGTGCACCTGCTCACTCGGGTGGCAAGAAACACACAAGGCACGCCGTCCCGACTGGGCCGACTCGTCAAAGCGGAAGACTCAAGGATTTGAAGAAGCAGGCTGAAGAAGCCAAGTCCAAGTCCAAATCCAAGTAAAGGTGAGTTGAATGCCCGTTCGTCCTCCGTGGCTGACTCCAAACTACTCAGCGTGTAATATTTCCTGGGGGACTATAATAGATCTCTCTTAATTACTCTTGTGTACACTTTCCTTTCCCAACTATTTCCTTCTCTCTCCTGAAACTGTCAAGTGGTGAACGTGCCCGGACAACATCATGACAATTGGCGGTCCTTATCTCTGCCATGATCCTGACGGAGGACGACTCTCCAAGGAGCGCTGTCAAAGACACGACGCCTTTGCTGCGGGTCGAAGACACTGCATCTTCTCCACCAGCGTATACAGATGCTGCGGGACCGAGCCATCAACCAGACCATCATGTCGTCCGCAGCACTCGCAGCTTCCGTCGCGTATTTCTCGTCGCGTTCGGGCTATGGGTCTTGAGTTTTCTGCTGCTGGGTAGCGTCTTGTTTAGTATCGGGGTAAGTCCTGGTCCACCAAGTTCTCACAAGCAATTCACCGCCCGCAAGGTCATTGGAAGTAGATGGAGGTCCTATCCCAGCATTCCTGGTGTAGCGATGGATTGCATGGAGCCTTCGGGCGAGGCCGAGAGGAAGAATCCGATAGCTGCACCATTCCCTTACTCGATGGTTTTTGAATACGGCATCCCACTCCCACCTGAATCTCTGCTGGCCTTTTCGCATGGGTCACTTTCGGCGGGGTCGTTCAAGATTTCGACAACATTTACGGACATCGACATGGCTCTCGTAGACGTCACGCTACATTATTTCGACAAGGACGTCCGCGATACAGCAAAGATCTGCTCGGCTTCGCGCAGAGAAGGCGAATGGGGCCTTGGTTTCCTGGTAAGTACGTTCTTCGTGCAATATATGCACTCACTCCCGTGCAGACGCCCAGGTCCTGGCGTAGCCCTTCCCGCACTGAAGCTCTTTTCTTCGAAGTGGTCCTCACCCTTCCGCGAAGCAACTCTTCCCTATACGTCAATCGCCTCACTACCGACCTCAAGAACTTTGAGCAAACCCTCGATATAAAGGACTTTGCTCATTTCGGTACTCTATCCTTGGAAGGTTCCAACGGGGCAATCCACGTCGACACCGTCAAGGCCGACAAAGTCAAGTTCTCGACGACCAATGGTGCTGTTTCTGTAGACGTGCGTTTCATCATCCATTATCTTGCGCTTCTGACCCAGCATTTCTCACAGCATCTGGTGTCCCGGAGCACCAAAGTGATCACCTCGAATGGCGGTATCTCGGGGATATTCACAGCTATCGAATCGGTAGACCTCCGCACGAGCAACGCTCCCATCAACGTGGACGTCCATCTCGACGCCGGGAACAGCAGCGACACCAAGAACGTGACCATCAAGACGAGCAACGAGTGCGCCAAGAGCCATCTCTCCACACTGAATACTTACTCGTTTATACTAGCAACCTGCAGTCATCAATCCACTTGACCACCGCATCCCACAATAACGGGAGCTTCCGCGTCGAGCAGCGAACATCCAACGGGCAGCTAATGGCCAAGATCCTCACCCTCCCTGTCGACGCAACGCTGGACGTCACAGCAACGACATCCAACGCCCCAGTCGACCTACACCTCCCGTCCACATACGAAGGCGACATCAACGTCGCAGGAGGCTCTATCAGCGCTAGACGCGTCGACTCGTCCGAGCAAGATCCAGCTGGCAAAGACCGGACACGCACATTTCAGACATGGATGGTCAGGCTGACGAGGATGGCTCTGAGTGTGTTTTGGGAGCGGGGGAATATGCATCGCGGGAGGGCGGCTGTGGAAACGACTAATGGGCAGGCTAGTGTGTACATTTAAATCCAGGCCTGTGTGTAAATGGAATGAATTTACGATATCCACAAACGTCCCATTGTCTATAGCGAATCGATTAATAGCAAATTAGATGTAAAGAAGTCTTTATTGAAGCACTCCCATCTCCCTTCCGACCTCTTTCAGACATTCTCTGGCCAACACCCGAGCATCCAACTCGGCGACCGAAGACCCCTTGTCGACAACCCACGAGGAGGGCGTCTGCCGTGGTATTGACGCAATCTCGCAGAGAACCGGGTAAAAGTGGAACAGATGAGCGACAGGCGATCGTTTGACCGCGTCTGCAATAAGCAGCGACGGGCCCAGAGAAGTGTCGATGGCTGTCGGGGTCGTCAATACGATGGGGAGTATGTAGAAGAAACGCGCTCACCAGGCTGCTCGATAGCATACTCCGTCGGCTGTTCTGACAGCGCGGCCCATAATGAGCCAGGCCATAGCCTTAGCTCGAGCAACTTGCGCAGAACGTACAGCAGCTCGTCCTCCCTTGCCCGAGGGAAAGGAAGGTTGCCTCGCAACGCCTCGTCTGCCACGTACCCCACCAGGACCGATCGACATCGACTTAATAATGACGGAAGACTAAAAGCAGCTAATCTTCGTCTTGAGGACTCTTGGTCTAGAACGATATCTGAGCAACCAAAAACGGTATTACTGTCAGCTAGCGCACCTTTCGTGGTGTTGGAGCATATCAAGAACAAGAGGTCAAAGCACCAGTAGGAGAACCGCTCCCGCGGAACAACCGTGCCCGGCTGCGTGCTCCCATTCTCATAATTCCCATCCAAGTCAATCTTCTCAAACTCCCGAGAGCCAGAAGATGACACGGGCGACTGAGGCTGGACTTCATACAACCGACTCCCTTGATGAAGAACTTTGGCCAGCATGCCGACCAAGGAATCAGGGACACGCTTGTCCCCCAGATGAGGTACCACATCAATTTCAAGGGCGCCGATGAGAGCCAGGTCAAAGTTTTCTTCAGCTTCCTGCACCTCGAGGGAGAAGGCTTCGGCAGTGGAACTGGCAAAAGTCGGTCGATTGTTTACCCATGTGTGGATTGATGCTTACCAATCAGCCAGAATCCCACCTCTGAAAACATCGAGAATCTGCCTCCAGATGCCCTCGATATGCTCATCCGAGATGGCTGAGAGTTGGTTTAAATCGATTCGGACCCTAAGATTGTCGACTTACCATCGCCCAGAGTCTGTATGGGGACAGTGCATTCCTTCACAATCTTGAGGAAATTCGACGTGGCAGTTTTCCAGAGCGGAAGGTCGTGGCCAAACTTGGAGGCCGGTGGGCAGTCGTACTTGAGCTTGACTGGGATCGAATATGCCTGTGCACATGTTAGTACAAAGATGAATCTCAGCTGAAGAACGTACCGAGAGGGCAGATTCAATCGTTCCATCCTTGTAGATCTCCTCTCGGTCCTTGAAGCGCAGGAAAAGCTCCACAAGCATCGGCATCGTCTTCTTCGCAATTGCGATATACGTGATTCTCTTCTGCGGGGTCTGCGACTTGGGGTTTGCTGGGACATCAAACGCCGCCAAGAAGGGAAGAGTCGTGTACTCGGACAGATCCTTCATGACCAAGGACGGGCAGCCGGGCGCGGAAAGATCAATGTCGACAATCGTATCGAGAACAATGGACTGGATGAATGAGCAATCTGCAGCTGAAGAATATAAGGCCCATACCTGTACGGGAGGTAATTGATCCACGTCTGGTCTATAGTCCGGCGAATTCGGATACGTCAAAATTCCTGCAAATATTGAGCATCATGATAACAACGCAAATTTCGAGAGACCCTTGAGGATAGCCATGAGCCGCGTTAGCCGCTCCAAAGGCCATTCAACCCCGTCCAGCGCTCGACTAGTGCTCCTGGTGCACCGCATGACCTCCAAAAACGCCACAAGACTCTCCTGCGTGAAAGGCTTGTGCGGGCTTTCGAAAGAAGGTGTATCTGGGACATTCGCGCTGCCCCTGCGCAAAATGGCATCCCCGACAGTATCGCACATTGCCCACACACGTTCCCATATCTCGGAAATCTTTGACTTGACTTCCGTGGGAGCACTTGAAGATGCCTTGACTGCCTTTTCTAAACACCTCAGCGCCGGTGGGCTAATGGAGCGGTTATCGAGGAGGACCGCGTCCTGGATGTGGTTGACGAATACATCCCACGCTTTGGTGAACGAGTCTAGCAGGATGATTTTGGAGGAGAGGAAATCGTGAAAGATGGAGCCGATGGATTGCAGGGCAAGGGTCTTGGACTCGTCCCAGGCTTGCACAGGAGCCGTTGACGCTTCTGCCGAACTTGACGTCGGAGAAGTGACAACAAACCGCCGGATTTCAAGAGTGAGAGAATCGAGCAATGGGAATGTGACTTTCCAAAGACATTCATCCCACGTCTCTTGACTCAGAGTGGCGCCGTATAGCTGCATAGTGCGGAACAAAGTTTGAATGGCACCATCGCGCACTTCAGGCCGAGTATCGGTACACAGCCCAAGCACCTCCAGGAGCAGGAACATCCACAGAGAGTTATACTCTGGTTCCACCTCCACGTCCTTCCGCTTCGACTGGATCACGTCGGAAACACTCCACAGCAGACTCGCTGCAGCAGTGAGAGCAATGTTGGTATCCGCCTGCCGTCCAAACTGCCCCAAAGTGCTGATACACAGTCGGAGATGGGCCGGGGAAAGGGATGAAACCGAATCGCAAACGAGCGTCAATGATTGGAAAGCAATCTTGACAAGCGCAGTGTAACTCTTCTCGCTCGGATTTCCGAGTCCCAGCGCCAGCGGTTTGATGGTGCGAACGGGTGAAGGCGGAGAGCTCATTACCGGCAACGATTCCAAGGAGGCTGTGCGCGCAGGAGGCGGAGGCTTGCAGACGCTAGCGAGCATCTCGAATATCGTCTCCCAACCGATGATGAGTGTATGCCCCGAAGCCTGGAGGATTTGATGCAGGGTTTCCAATCCCATCCGCCGGAGCTCTACGCTGGTCGTGGTACTCCCACCACTATCTGGGACGACCTGCTGGGCGAGAACGTCCAGGACGTGCCTCTGTACTTGAGCCTGCAGCTCACCGGCCGTCGTCAGGTTCCGCGGGACGATCACCAAGATCTCGTCAAGAACCCGGGCAGCCTGGACGCGAATGGATTGTGGGGCAAATGAAAGTCGGATGATGGAGAGGAGGTGGTTAGTGATGATATTCCAAGCAACGTCCGGAGAGCGATAGATAAGGCGGTAGATATTGAGAAGGGCGACTCCGCCGAGTTTGTTGATACCAAAATCACCAGAGCGCTAACATCGAGTCAATGAGCGTCCAAATATGTGCAAAGAAGCTTACAAGAGTGCGTGTGGGTGGAAGGTGAATGCCACTAACTCGCCTCCGATGCGCTGCAGCATCCTGTCTGGGGGATAACAACGGCGGCTCCTCCACCAGACTACTGATACTTTCCGAATCCACAATCATCACATCCTCCTCCGTCTGCATCCCCACCATTTCTGCACTGAGTCTGCAAAGCGCACCGACAAAGTGCGTAAACGCCTCGTCCTCGAGGTTCTTTGACGCGTCAAACAGACGTTGGATAGCGCTCTGCAGTGCCTCTGGGTCCAAATCCGAGAGCAACGCGTGGCGGGAAACAGCCCCCGAAACCGTACGGTTCCCAGCCGGGCGCTTGGTGGCAGGAGTCGATGCACCCTTCGACGTCAGCACATAATCAGCGTTCTGCAACGCCTCCAAAATCCCAAACCAGCTCTCCCCAAGACTGCCTGCCAAGAACAAGGCGCTGGCAACGAGCACTTTGAGACAAGCTAGATTGCGCTCTGACAGGCCGGTTGGCGGTGCGGGGCTGGTCAGACCCAGATTCTCCGACAGCGACGCAGCGGTACGCGGGGTCTGCACTTCTGCACCGTACGAGTGATCCAGATTCGATACAACCCGGGTGGGGACTGCAAACTTGGCGAGACTGGTAAAGAAGGCGTCTCGCGGGGTCACCAGCCCAAGCATCCCAGACACATTTGTCATGGCTTGGTAGCTCGCCAGAACTTCGACGAAAAGGTCATCGGAGAGGTTGGTCGCGATGATGAAAGACAAGGCGGCAAGAAGGGCGGGCCAGCCGCTTTCAATGATCGCCGACACAACGCGCAGTTGCTCCGTTGACGGGTCATCTGAAGGTAGAGATGCGAGATCGAGAGCTGGCGGGGCCCTGATGACTGCTTCTCCAGCAGCCCGCGGTCGTTGGATCACGATTGTACTGTATAGCGGACCTGTAAAGGACGCAAAGCCCTCACAGAGCGACACAAAGCATTGCACCGCGAGGAGGTAAATGTACGAGTCTGGGATGGGCGGCGCGTCCGCCTTGTCCAATTGGTCAATGCTAGAGTCGGTCGTAAACTTCCAATGCGCGGTTTGGATGAAATCGGGACATACCATTGCAACTTCATCGCCGAACCTTGCAAGCTTAGGCCACCACTGGAGCCCATCATGCCAACAACGCCAGAAACCGTGGCACTGGCAGCATTGGCCACCATACCCGCCATACCAGCAACCGAGTCGAATCCAGAGTTCTCAGGCTGCACACCGACACCGAAAATCTGATTCGAGACACCCAGCAAAGCAGGTTTCTCGGTCAAAAGGCGCTTCAGCGCGGTGATGAGGGCGGTGAAGACGTTTGAGCCCGACTCGCGGGCGTCGTACCGCGCCCAGACGTTTCGCATCAGCTCTGCGTCGCTGCAAAGCCTGGAGAAGACCGGTCAGAGTCAGATCTTTGGGAATGAGAATTGACGTACCCTCGCATGATTTCCATAGCCAAAACACGCATCCACTGTGGCCTTGCAGGCTCCGAGCTCTCTGCGTGTTCGTCACCAACGATCTTGATGAGGAGCATGAGGAAGATCTCGGACTCCGTTTCGAGTTCGCGAGAGAACTGCTTGAGGAGTAGGAAAACGACGCGCGTGCAGCGTAGCGTGAGGGGGAACAACGCGCGGTCAGAGAGGGCTTTGAGTAGAAGGGGACAGAGGTGGAGTTGTAGCAGTAGAACGAGTTCTGTATGCTGAAAATGGTTAGTACAACACCATAGACGGCGTGGCAAAGAGGCGCACCTTGCGGAAGAGGTCGTGGTAGTTTGTAAGAACGCTCTCAATCAACTCCAACGCAAAGGTTTTGTGGAGAAACTCGAGCTTGAGAAAGTTGGGCTTCTCCGAGTTGGCGAGAAGACATAAGTCTTCAAAAACGGAGAAGGCGTCGCGGGCGGAGGGGCCGAGGTTCTTGCTGGTCCCGTTAGGAAGTTTCATATCGATCCATTGGGTGGTGTCCGGGTCGTCGCGGCGGTCCTCGTCAACCATCTTGTCGAAGACAAACATGACCAGCTGCCGCAGCGTCGCGGCCGCAGTCGAAGATACGACGGCAATTTTGGATTCTTGCAGCTTGAAGCATAGCAGTAGGGCCTGTATGGCTCTGAGAAACACGTCTCGCAGAAAACGTGTTATAACACACCTCTCCCAGTAAACCTCCATGTATGGCCGGGAAATTGGTGACGAGAGACAGCAGCGTCTGGAGTATCCTCAGCTGGATATCGACACCCTGGCTCATCGCGTCGCTCATGGTGTTGATTATGAGCTCGACGGCGGAGTGCGGGACAGCTTTGAGGGCTATCAGCCGCTGGAGCGAGCCCAACGAGATGGCGACGACTTTGGCGTTCTTGGTGGCACATCCCATGAATACGGGGCGCAGGAGATCGTCGGACTGGGGTCCATCTAGGCAAAGTGTTGGTGCGCAGCAAAAATGGAGTGAGGTCGCGAACCGGAGGCCAAGTTGGCGGTTGCCTGCTCGGGAGACGCTCTGAGGATTGCCAACGACTTCTCTGCAGCCTTGAATGTCGTTCAGCAGGGTGGACGTCGAAATCTAGGAGGCACGACGGACCTCACGAATGTCTGGGTGCTTCCTGCGAGTTTCGCTGGCCAAGGACTAGGACTGGATTCAATGAGCTGTTCAGAATGTAAAGTCAGACAACATGCCTGGAGCTCGGTCACTAGAAACGCGAGGGAGCTCATTATGCATGCAGAGGCCCGCCGTGCTGACGAGGATGCTGTCACCAAATCGGTAAGGCGATCACGCGCAGCCAAACGCCACGTCGCGTCGCGTCACCTCTGACTCCCTGTCTGCACTAATCTCCTCCGAAGGCCGGCGTTGTGATCGAAGAGAAGAAAAAGATTTTTTGTCTCTTCGATCAGCTCCATTCTACGCCTCCATTCCGCATCGCCGAGTCAAGTCCCGAGTCAACCAGACAGAAAAATTATTTGCAAAACATATAAAAGCCCAGCCAGCAGACGGTTTTCTCCCCATCTTCCAGTGCTCGCCAAGACGACCTCGGTAATACGCCTTCTTCCACTCTGCCTTCTCTTCATCTCTGACACTCGCCCTGTTCTTAGATCCTATGCTTGGCACCTCAATGACCTCCATACCCTGAAGGGCGCAGTGTGTGCCAGTGCGGTACCTCTTTGGGAGAGCATCCGGCGGGTTTTCTTGCGACGCCGACTCGTCGACTTTAAAATCCGTGCGAGTGCCTTGGTTCACCTCCCGGGAGGACGTCAGAGCATCCGCGTCGAGAGCGAGCCGATGGAGCTCTCGTTTACGCGGAAGCAGTGGGTGGATGAGAGGCCTGGCGTTGGGATATCTTGTCAAGGTGCGATTGCTTCCATTGCGTTTTGAATCTCGCTCATCGTGCTTCCTAGACCGTAGTCAGTAGTTAGTTTCCAGGGGGGTGGGCTCGCAACCCATCGCGCCTCCTTGTCGTTGGACCCCCTGGCTTGCGACTCTCGATGAGAGTTTACCAAGAGCGCGAAAATTTTGTTGCTTTGTACTTTCCAATATGTACATCTTTATTCAATGCCTTCCACATCTGTATTTGAGCATATCGAATTTCCGACTACCCTCGACGCGTGAAAGGAAAGTTTGTGAGAATCACGTGAGGGTGGTGCTTCTTTCTTCCTACCACCATCATCGGCCGAACTTCGGTAAGTACACATGTTCTACCAAGGTCGCAGAGTCTGAAGGAGCTTCAGAGCTCTCCAATGTCTGTCCAAGCGCTCCAGGTGCAGATAGACAAAGCTTCCGCAGATATCGAGAGGCAAAAAGAGCTCCGAGTCCTCAAGAAACTCGAGCGGAGCAAAAGCCTTCTTCAGCGCCAGCTCAATCACCTCCGCGATCCAATCGCACGACTTCCACTCGAGATATCGTCCGAAATCTTTATTCAAGGTCGCAACGTCTACGGTTCGCCCCGGCCTGAAGGCATCCCCATGCTACTTCTTCAGGTCTGCAATACGTGGACCGACATCGCTCTGTCTACACCCTCCCTGTGGGATAAACTCATCTTCACTCTGCCGCGCTCCGAAGGTTTCCAGCACCTTTTGAGCAGGTGGTTTGAACGCGCTGGAACCCACCTCTTGCATCTGCATACGATAGGACCTATCGAATCCGGTGTGGCCAGCGTCCTCTGGGCCCACGCCACTCAATTGGGGCACCTCGAACTGTGCCCGGAGCCAATGTGCCCCGCAGACATTGATGATTCGAACGATGTCGAATTTCACCAGCTTTTTGGAGACACGCCGCCACCCGATTCGCTTCCTTTCCTTCACAAGTTTACTGTTTTGGGTCATAGAAGCTCGATTTTCTCTCCCCTGGAGATACGGCAGCTTCTTTCCTCTTCACCCAACCTCACCGAGTTGTGCCTCAACGACGTGCAGATGATGAATGTCGCGCAACATGAAGCGACTGAAAAGCTTTGTCTCCCAGCTTTGCGTCGGATTCGGTTCTACAGAGAACTTCTCATGTCTGCCCAGGATCATACGATCCTCAGATTTTTCTCGGCCCCCCATCTTGAAGCCCTTGGTTTCGCGATGCCATGCAACACACAGAACAGCGCGGACATTATCTCCTTCCTGCAACGTTCATCGCCACCTCTACGGACGCTCGTCATCGAGGATTCAGAGAAAGAATTCCGTGTCTTCAATGACATTACCCCCTTTGTTTCCACCATCTCGCGTCTGGAATTCGAATGGCTCGAAATTCCATTCGCAACAGACCTATTTGAGACGTTGGCTCAACATCCAACGAGTTTTTTCCCCAATATCGACACCCTGAAACTCCATTCGCTTCATCAGTTCCCCGCTCGTCTATGGAGGTCACTCCTCCATGCTGCCCTTGCCCGTCGCACCCAGCTGCGTTCGATGCGCGTAACCTTCGCTAAAACTGTGCATGTTCGAGTTCCGCCGGATGTTCTTGGCTCGTTCAGAACCCTGTCGACGGAAAGTGGGATTGACATTTTTATTGGAAAACCTGGAGTCGACGAGAAGAATATTCTGTTTTCTTGATAGCCTGTCGAATTAGTTTGCAATCCATTATTTCCGCCACGCGACACGCATGAGGACATTGATATCCCCGGGCACGTGAGCCTGTCGCTCCTTCTTTCGTGCCACCATCATCCCAGTCCTTGATTTGCGTCTAACCGCATATTTTGTGTCTAGCGTCTCCAAGCAGCTGGAAACGGTGCGAAACTTGCTCAAAATACGGTGGCAACCATGATCTAACATGACTTATCCAGAAACAAAGGGTACGACCCGTCATTTTTGTTTGAAAGGCACTCGCCGTGCTTCCTGGTCTGAATCACTCAGCCTGTGGTCAGTCAACATTAGCTCAATTTTGTCAAATACTTAGTATGATACAGAATTATGTCCATCCCAGCGCTCCAGGCGCAGATCGACCAGGTTTCCGCAGACATCCAGTGGCAAAGAGAGCTTCTCAAGAAACTCGAGCGCAATAAAAGCTTTCTTCAGCGCAAGCTGAACGACCTCCGCGATCCAATTTCGCGACTTCCGCTCGAAATCTCATCCGACATCTTCATTCGATGCCTCCCTCCCTATCCTGGACCGGGTGCACACGTCCCAAGGCTTCTCCTGGAAATCTGTAATACCTGGACCGCCATCGCCTTATCCACTCCGGCCCTTTGGGCTAGAATGAACTTCTACCTTCCCCGTCCTCAAGGCTTTCAAGAACTTTTGAAACTATGGTTTCAACGGGCCGGAGGGCAGCCCTTGTGTATATCCGTTACAGGGCTCATGGACGACCATGTGGCTGCTGTCATCTGGGAGAATTCCAGTCGCTTGGAGCGCCTCGAATTTTCCGCGGGAGAAAAGGATGAAACAGAGAGCGGGGATGACGAACCGGACTCGGACTCGGATGGCATCGAACGTTGGGACATTTGGAGATCTGTGGAGCCCCAACCTCTCCCGTTGCTTCAATCGTTGTTCATTTATGGTCGCGAAGACTTGACACTCGAGTTGCTTCCATTCATCCAACTTCTACGCCTATCCCCCAAGCTGTCCGAGTTGACCTTACACGACGTGGAATTCGACGGCGATGCGGATGAGGCTTCTGAGAAGCTTGTCCTTCCAAACCTTCGACGTCTCATTTTCGACTATGATGCCAAGGACGACACTGCCGGCGAATATGACATCTTGCTCTTCATTTCTGCGCCTCACCTTCAAACCCTTGGACTTTCCGCAGAAGGCACAAGTTATTCCGATTGGAGGATCACTTCCTTCCTCTGGGGCTCAAAACCGCCTCTACAGGAACTAATCGTCTGGGATGCGGACACTGACGATGCCGACGGGCTGTATAACTTGCTTAATATCGTCCCCGCCGTGACCCGCTTGGAGCTCAAGTATCCGAAACCGAGCATTATGGGGGACCTATTCACCCGTTTGGCAGAGACACCGTGTACAATCCTTCCGAGCCTCCAGACGCTCAGGATTCCCTGCACTTTGGGCCACTTCTCCGTTTTCCACTGGGAAGCAACATCCCGTATGTTAGCCACTCGCCGTACTCGGCTGCGGAGCCTTCAGTTAGTAGGCCTACCCGGTGGTGTGCGGGTCCCTGCAAACGTTCTTTCCGCGTTCAGGGAACTCTCTGCGGAGGGTATGGAAATCCAGATTGGATACTCCGGTCGCAATTTGCTTTCCTTGGAATAGAAAGAGGGAGCCGGTGGAACGAACACTCTTTCAAGTGTGAGTCTGCGACTCGCGGATGCTTTGGATATGCTACTTTGAATCTTTACTTTTGAATATAACTTGTAAATGCCTTGGCTCCCCTCCATTTGACCCAGTCGCGCCTTGCGTTTTAGACTTGACTCGCCAGGAAGGAAATGTTACGAAATCACGTGGTGGTGCAGGGTGGTGCCGCGTCTTTCTCCTTGCCACAACAACGAATCATCCTGAATCATCACCTCAAAATTCTCGAAGAGTACTGTACCATTTCGACCGTAAGTTCAGTCACAGGTCACAGCCAACTTTTTTTGATGTGTGCAAAAATCACCATAATTCAAAAGAAATTTTTTCGGCCTTCTCGGTCGAGAAATTACATAATTTTGATGAACCTACGGTCGAAATGGTACAGTACTGTAGTTTCATTGATTCCGAGCTGACTGCGTGTGCTTACCCGGTCACTGCCAGGATTGCATCTTCTGAACGAGCATTGCGGCATACATCCAATATGTCCGTCCAACTTGAAGCGCTCCAGGCGCAAATCGACCAAGTTTCCGCAGACATCGAGCGGCAAAAAGATCTTCTCAAGAAACTAGAACGGAGTAAAAGCTCTCTTCAGCGTCAGTTGAATGACCTTCGCGATCCAATTGCGCGTCTTCCACTCGAAATCTCATCCGACATCTTCATTCGATGCCTCCCTATCCCGAACCAGGTGCAGACCTCCCACGGCTTCTACTGAAAATCTGTAATGCCTGGACCGACATCGCCCTATCCACTCCAGCCCTTTGGGCTAGAATCAACCTTTACCTTCCCCGTCCCAGCGGTTTTGAAGAACTTCTGAAACTGTGGTTTCAACGGGCCGGAGGGCACTCTTTGCACATATCCGCCACGACATTCACGGACAATGATCCAGTAACCGTCCTTCTTTGGGAGAAATCCAGTCGCTTGGAGCGCCTCGATTTTTCTGCCGCAGAGAAGTATGAAACAGAGAGTGGGGATGATGACTCGGATTCGGAGGACACCGAGTATTGGAACATTTGGGCGTCTGCGCAACCTCAACCTCTTCCGTTGCTTCAATCCTTGATCATTTTCGGTCGGGAAAACCTAGCGCTCGAGTTGCTTCCATTCATGCAACTTCTTCGCCTATCCCCCAATCTCTCCGAGTTGGTTTTAAACGAGGTGGAATTCCACGACGATGCGGATGGAGCTTCTGAGAAGCTCATGCTTCCCAACCTACGCAGTCTCATTTTCAAATATGAGGCCAAGCCCGACACTGCGGCTGGATACGACATATTAACCTTCATTTCCGCGCCTCACCTTCAAACGCTTGCTCTTACTGCAGAGGACACGCTGTATGATGATTGGAGGATCACTTCCTTCCTCGATTGGTCAAAACCGCCTCTACAGGAACTCGTCATCAGTCATCATACCCAAAGCATCGACGAGATGTGTAGCTTGCTTACTCGCATTTCCACTCTGGTACGGTTGGAGCTCAAGTATCCGAGACCAAGGGTTGTGCAGGAACTATTGGCACGTTTGGCGGAGAACCCGTGTACAATCCTTCCGAGCTCCAGACTCTCAATATCCGTTGCTTTTCTCACTGTTTTTCCACTTTCCCATGGGAAGCAACCCTTCGTCTGCTAGAAACTCGTCGTACTCAGCTACGAAGTCTTCACTTAGTATGCTATTCCAACGGTGTGCAGGTCCCTCCAAACATTCTCGCCGCGTTCAAGGAACTGTCCGCGGAGGGCATGGATATCAAGCTTGGGCACCCCAGTCGGAATTTGCTCTTCGTTGAGTAGATATAATCGCAATTTTACTATTAGTTACATACTTGAATACAGCGTCTCTTTGTCAAAGTGCATGCATTGGCATTCACCATATACGCGGCTTGGATGTCCAACCCGTTCAATACCAGCCCGAGCAGCGGCTTGCACTGGTATCTCAGTGCTTCCACCGTGAGCGCAAATACGCCGAAGCGTATCTTGGCGAGTGAAAAGCGCCGCAAGCAACTGCTCGTAGAGCTCTTTCTCGTACTCGTGCCGTAAAACCGAATTGGAGAGCGGGAAAGGCATGGAATGAGGTGCGTGGATTGGCGAGAACAGTAAGGATGGGCAGAGCATTGAGCTCATCCACGATCGCTTCCAAGGATTGGAGCATCGGGACCAGAGAAAAGCATTTACGTCTCGCAATGAAGGCGTAGATTCAGAACCACAGAGAACCGCTTAGTTGCAGCCAGGCAACGACTGGGTGCAGACGGAAAGGACGATGAGATCGATGAGATTGGACATGGTCACGCTGTCCACACCTCCGAAGGTCCATCGAAAGTCCACTCTACGAGACGTCGGTGTCCGGAGCACTTGCACAACGTCATTGGTGGCGAAGCACCCACATACTTCACACCTGGCCGTGAACGCGCCGCTGGACCTGGGGGCGCTGGAAGTAGAGGTGGGCCCGGATCCAGAGACGCCATATCGGAAGCGGCGCAGAAAAAGTCTCCTGGGCCGCCACAGGTCCATCCGTCTGCACTATAGGGACAGGCCAGAAAGAAACCATCCCTGTATGACAAATCCACTCCTCCAGTTTGGACGGATGCACTGCAGATGCCAATAGAATAGCGAGAAGCGTGGAGGGCGTATATGGCTTTGGATGGCGAGGCAGTGGTATATGCAGCTGTACAGACCAGCGCTTACATACGAGCGCGGCACTATATTCAAGCAGAAGGGTGTTGATGGAGAGGATTCGGGAGGACGGGTGGGAAAGAAAAGGGAGTGTCGGATAGCTGGCGTCCGATTCTCGCATCGAGGGTGGTGGTTGACTTTCATAGCCCAAAAGATGGTTTCTGTATCTCAGTCAGAGATCGGCGCTATGGTCGAAAGAAGAAGCCCCACCCAGTTCATAAATGACGCGATTACATTTACCGACACCGAAAGCTTGGGGATATATCCGCACCCGCAGCACCAACACGACAAATCGGCGGTTCCGAGCCCAAGGAGCGCACAATCCCGGGTGACGCATGAGAAGGAACCACAATGTCCATCTGCGGCTGCGACTTCTGAAGAGGAAGCAAAACAGTCTATCCCGACTGACGCTGCACCGAGGGAGATCGAGATGCAGCGAACGAAACACTTAGTTTCGGGAGGGCAATGACGAGAACCATCTCAGTACCACGACGGCAAAGACCAACTGCAACGGAGCCTTCAAGCGGGTAATGAAGAGCGAATCTCGAGCTGTCCTCTATAGGGTACACGCAGACAGTGGAAGTTTCATCGCGCAGGACGGCCAAGGCCGTGCTCCGGTCGGAATCGCGAGCCATGGAATGCGGCTTGGATTTATCGAAATATACGCAACGGGATGGTCCCGACGCGACACGATGGACGCGCATCCTAGGCTGACGACAGGCCGCAGCGCTTGGGGCAACGAAAAACACGGTGCCTCGTGGGCGTGAAAAATGGCGGTGGCCAACCTCCGCAGCCATGACCTGAGGCAAAGGGGCTGAACGATTTGAGCCAAGCTGGGCTTGCAAGGACCGGGCCACGAGCGGAGGAGTCAACGGGCTGAAAAACATCGGGACAAGGTCGCCAGGTTAGATGGCACCTGTGGACATCGTAAGCACAAGATGTTGAGGCACACAGACTACACACCATGCTATCCCATGTACGCTGAACGCCGAGGTATTGCTGGTATTGGAGCGGAAGTGGTGGTCGTGAATGCTACTGCTGGAAATGAACGATGGCAATGCGTCTTGGAGCTAGCTTGGAGTCTTGGATGTATCCAAATGCCCCGATGCGATACGTGTGCTAAGGCCGACGATGAGTAGGAGCAGCACTTTTGGCCGAGTTTCTGGAATAGGATCAGAGCCCGACGCTTTGGTCGAATGGGAGACTCACTGCATGTGAGGCGAAGAAAGACAGGGTGACCTGAGGACGAAAGGACACGACGATTTGGCCTAGTCAGAAAACGACATCCGGGACAAGGCCGACGCGGGGGTCAATGGTAGAAGGCATCCTTGTATGATATTGAGGTCCAGAAAACTGCGCGGCCGCCCCTGTGCGCTCTACACCGAGAGATTGCCGCAGAGTGGAAGTGGTGGACGTCAACGCCGAGATGCCATCAGAAGCTCTTCACAAACCACCGTCATCCCCACCCGCGATACCGAACCCGCCGCGATATCCAGGTGAGATGCTCGCGTTCGATGTCGCACAGGAGACCAACTTGAGCAATAGATTCCCTTTGGTGCTGTCGGCCATGTCCACCGCTGCACAGATTCGGGCGCAAATCAAAGAGGTCTTGATCCAAAAGGAAGCGAACAGGGAGACTTTGAAACAGCTGCACCTCCAGAAAATACACCTTCGACGCCAGCTCAACGCCGTGAAAGACCCAGTCGCCCGACTGCCTCTCGAGGTCTCGTCCGAAATCTTCACCCTATGCCTTCACTCGTGCCAGAATACGAGCGCCAACACGCCCATACTCCTTATGACCGTCTGCCACGAATGGTCCAACATCGCCCTTTCCACTCCTACGCTATGGGCCACGCTTCGCATCGTCTTTCCGAAAGCCAATAGTTACAAGGAGGTTTTGTCCACACGGCTCGAACGTGCTCGAAACCGACCTTTGCACGTATCCATCGAGTTTACAGGACCCGCCGATCCCAATGTACTCTCTCTCCTATGGCGCCACCCCGCTCAGCTGAAAAGCCTCTCCGTCTTCCTTGGTCCGACTGAGCATTCCTTTGCCCCCGGTATTTTCGACGCGATGACGCCCCCGAAGCTAGATTCGCTTACCACCCTCATTTTTCGTTGCGGGACGGAGGTCAAATGTTGTCATTGGTCCTATTTAATCCGCCTCCTTCGCTGTTCCCCCAACCTCATTCAACTGGGATTGGACAACGTAACGCCGCTGGATATGTGGACCGATAAGTGCGCGAAAGACCTCGTCTTTCCACATCTGCGCCAGATCATTTTCAGCCAACATTCAGACCGAGTCCAAGGCAGCCCCGACTTCCTCAAAACAGTGTTCGCGCCCCAATTGCAGACGCTGTATCTTCCTATTTCGAGGACGGATTTCACCCATAACGATTTCCATTCCCTCTTGCGACGTTCCCTGCCGCCGCTTCAGGAGTTGGTCCTCGATTGTTCCGCCCTCTTTGGACATGCCTTGACAGAGGAGGCACTGCGCCTCATCCCCACACTCGCGCAGTTGAAGATCATATCACCCTCGCTTCCCGTCATGCGCCACTTTTTCATTGTCCTAGCGCTTCCGGCGAACAACTCGCTACTCCCAAACCTCGTGTCTTTGAAAATTCGTGCCGTCGCCCCTCCTTCGGAATCTGCGTGGGTGCTCATTCAGCGTGCGCTGAAGGCGCGGCGGAAGCAGATAAAGCATGCGAGCATCACAGTTGTTACGAAGGGGAAGGTCAAGATGCCTTCGCAGGACATTGTCGTGTCGCTTATGGATTTGTCGGTGACTGGGTTGCATTTCTTCTTGGGTGAAGCGCAGAAACAGACTGTATGAGTAGATGGCTTCAGAATAGAAATGCGTGTATGTACATTTGGATTGTAATTCGTATGAATCGTTGGCACCGAAGAAGTTTGTGGGTGGTTGTTTGTTCGCCATCCTAATTCGGACCTTCATTCCATTCCAATGCATTCCCGCTTCCCCGAGCCAAGCCCCGAGTTGACCATTCAAAAAACTTATTGGCAGCTGCGCGACACAAAGGCACCCGCGATTCCTGATCCAGTCCCCGAGCCAGGAATTCAAAAAAATTGTTTGTCACGACACGAGGTATAAAATGCCAGCCGCCGGGTGGCTGACACTCCAGGGCTCTTGCCTCTTGACCACTACCATCTCTTCAAGGTACTCTCTCATTTTTCCGTTCGAACTGTGGCTCACCCTCGCCCGCTGCTAGACACAAGACCTCAAGGCTGCCTCAAGGTACTTCTCTCGCTTACACCAGCTTATCGTCGCTGACCCGCGCCCTTTACCAGACTCAAGACCGTGGGTTCCTCAAGATTCAAGACCTCAAGGTTCGTTTTCATTCTCTTCACATGCACCCTGTCTAACCCTCTCCCAGACTTCGTTTATACATCAAGTTCGCGCAACGCCCTCGATGAATCCTGCTCCGGGCGTGGGCTCCACATCGATACCTCTGCGGCGGGAGTAGTACCACGACTGGATACTCCGGGAGGACGAATGTAGGCTTCCCCGTGTACTGTTTTACCGGCGCAGCAGGAGGAGGGGGTGGCTTGTCTTCGGGTTCTCTTTCATGGTGCGTTTTCGTCCTCTTCTTCGTCTTTACACTGTTACTGATACCCTCGCCTATATGTCCTCGTCGCTGCCGTTTGAAGGAGCTCGGGAGAAGTAGTCAGTAGGTAGTTTCTCGGGGATGGGCTCACCGTCCTTCGCGCCCCCTTGTCGTGGGCCCCGAGCTTGCGGTTCTCGTTTCGGGAACTTACCAAGGCGCGAAAAGTGGTTGTAACTTTCTCAATATATTCTGTTCTCTTTGGACTTTTCGAGTGATAGTGCCCAACTTCCATCCCGACGAGTGAGTCAGTGACCCCGCGCAGCGATGGGCAAAAGAATGGACTTGAAGAGCACCAAGTCCGCCACGAGGACGGGGGACACATTGTCTTGTGGAGGTCGAGGCGCGCACACAACTACGTTTGGGCTTTCTTGAAGTCGTAGTTTCCCTGTCCGTGTTTTCGAAGGATGTTGGGCATTCGGGGTCAAATCACTTGACGAATACACCAGGAAGTCAACGCTGCAGTGACAGAGACGCTAGTGGATGAGCTGGTATGTGTTAGTGTGAGCGCAGGAGAGAAGAAAGCCAAGCCGGAATGGGACGGACTAAGCAGGATGACTGTGGAAATATGATGTTCTGTTGTCCTGTGTGATTGGAAAGTCCAGACAACCTGGGAGGCAGCCGCATCAGGGCCAGTGGAAGCACGACGACCAAGGCGAAAGGACGACTCGTGTGCGGTTGAAAGTTCAAGAGCGTAGAGTACACGGAGATCTCGAGAGCTTCGACTTCATCATTCGCTTCAACGCTTTGACCCCAGAAATTGTGATTTATACTTCTTGAGGGAGTGTCTTGCTCTCGGGGGGACAGGATGCTGCTTCAAGGATGACTATGTTTTGAACGCCCAGGTCCCCCTTTTCCAGACGAGATTTGGGGGAGAACCGCCGGATAGTAGTTCGCCGCTGGAGAAAGGTAACCAGAAGATGTGGGCAAGAAGCATGGGCCCGTACAGCCTGAGGGACGGCATAGCTCCTTGCTGCTCCAGGAGAAACAGCACAGAGATTTAGATGGTGGGGAGCGGAGGCAAAAGAGAATATGTATCAGATCAGCCGACAGGGCGTGCCAGTCAGGGTTGTGTTTATTTGTTTGCAATGTTTCCCACCAAGGCCACTGGCAATCCATCAGACTTTTGACATCTAGCTTGTGACCTTGTACAAGGTCATTCAAGCCCGCAAGCGCCCGCCAAATCTGCGCAAGCCCGCAAGCTCACAAGCCAGGTCCTGAAACTCGCAAGGTCCCTCGTTCGACTCCCATCGGACCACACAGATTTATTTCCTTCGACCCTGGATCTGACTGGTACATGCTTCCATTGCCTCTCAGTGTATCTCCTCCTTCGCTAATACCTTTTTTCAGCCCACTTTCAACCATTTCCGGGATTTTAACCCTCGCTTTGACCTTGCGAGCTTGTGCCACAAGCTGCCAAGCCCAAAAAGGTCGCAAGATCTTTGTCAAAAGACTGATGTCAGATCTTCTCAGATACTCGGGCAGTCTCCGCTCTCTCGATGCAAGCCCGAATCAACCCAAGTCTAGCCCAAGATTATCTTGTTCTTCTGGACTTGTGATGCAAGGCTTCTTGCTGACGACGGGCGTCGCGGTCCTTTTCTGGAAGGGAAAGCCTCTGTCCGGCCTGCCGCTTTGTCTTTCTTTCCTCGTTCCATCCCAGGGACACGATATCGTCTGGACCTGTGTTGAAGGCGAGTAATTTCTCGAGACGGCTGGAGACGCAATGGTCTTGGTCCGTGGTTTGGCCGCTGGCGCACTTCGCGCCTGTCCTCCAAAGCACCACTGGCCCGTGTCTATCTCAAAGGTCCTGGGCCCACCAGTAAGCACGAGAATGCGCGGCGTGCGCGCGTCAAGACGGTGCGCATGGATGAGCGAGCTGAGACGATGAGCTCGTCGACTATATCCGTCTGGCGGAACTTGTGGAAACAAACACTCAAGATGCTCGGCCGTGTAATTGAGAGGAAGGTATCTCCGTTTGCAGAATGTAATGGGGTACAAATGCGATATTGATATACACAAATCGAGCCGGTTTCTATTGGACAGAGTGAGCACTGTGGAGCAAGGACGGACGATAAAGACGAACAGAATATAAATGATCCTTATTTACTTGGGTCGCTGATGCCTGGCGACGCATCAGCCGTGAAAACGATAGAGGGCGAATTGACGGACGTCCTGCTCAGCATGTGATCGCGCAGACCCTGCTCACTGAACGAACAACGTGAATGTGGACATTCTGGGCAGAGCATTGGGCGCGTTGTTTCAGGGGCTTTTGTTGCTTTGTGCCTAGCAAAAGTTTAGGTGTCGGTTGAGGCTGGTGGAAGGCAACTCGCTTATGAGAAGACACTCCGTCGGCTCGCAACTCGTTGCATTGCTCACAGCGGATTCTGTCGCCAGGCCGCGCAGGCATGTTGGGCGGGAGCACGCCAGCTTTCATCCATTCGAGCTGGGCGAGGGTAAGGCGACGAATCTGGGCCCATACTAATGAGGTCGTGAGTCCTTTATTCACGAGAACAGAAAACACGAACCCGTGGTGGTAATAAGCTCCAGATCACGATTGAACGCGTCAAACACGCTGAGCGCTGCCGGACATCGCAATACGCCTTGGACCTTCTTGTTTTCTGCCATACACATGCTCTTCATGCTGTTGGATGTCAGTGGGGTAGGACAGGATGCCAAGCGACGTACAATGAAAGGTTGGCACTCTTGACGACAGCCTTTTCTACGAGGTACGCGATTTGCCAGGATTCGAGGGCCTTGGCGTTCTGGGGAGCATTGAGCTTCGGAAGTAAAACGTCGAGACAAACCACAACTTGAGAAATCTTGGACCGATCCAGGGCTCGCAGTGCACATTCCTGCATGAAAAAATGAGCGGAAGAAAAGACATTTATAGAGTCACCCACCGCGTCCAACTGTTCGCCTCGGTCGACGACCAGCGCTTGTTCTCGTTTGTTTTCAGCATCCTTGATCGCGCGTCGGGAGTATCGGTAGACGGTCCCGCCGTTGGGAAGGGTGCACGACTCGCGAGGCAGCCAATTTCCCCACGACAGAGTAGTGTATTTGTGTCGTTTATCGTGCCACATCGAGTTGCCGCTGAAATTGTCGGCCTTGGTTTGAAGAGTTGGCTAACACTCACTGGAGGAGCATTCCCCTGCATTCGGCCTGCTTCAAACGTGAGAATGGGATGGCGCAACACGGAGTCAAGACCCACCGAGCAAGCCCGAAAACGGAAGAGAAAATGGCAAGGTTGGGAGTCTGTCCATGCAGAGCAACGCTGCACCGTATTGTTGAATGGATTTGGGCATTGAAATAGCATACAAACTGTGCAAAGACCGCCGCCGAGCAGCCAGAACGCATAGGCCGAGGGAGAGTAGTTTCTGCTGGCTTCAACAACGGGAGGTGGGGGTAGTCTTGAGCAGTTCCCGCGGGACATATTTCCATAAGATGATTCCCAGAGACGGTTGGTTTGAATGAATGCACGCAGAGACTTTGAAGTGCAAGAGAGTTTGGCCAGATCGAACGGACCGCAGAAGCTAAAAATCTAGACATAAATGTGATCCCAAAGACGAGGAAGACGCGCACAACACGCACATGAAATCCGATATCCAACGGAATTTCTTTGCAGACAAGCACTGAAGTCGAGTCGCTGGTTGGGAATCGAGCTGGATGGAAGTCGCGCATGAGAGAGAGAGAATGACAGCTGTGTGAGCGCCGAACTCGCTTGATCACTGATCATGACCACCATGTCCTGGGTCGTCTCCTGCTCTTCTCAGTACTAGGGCTCGCGCTCGTCGTTGTCTGCAACGGTCACCGGCGATACAACGCTCCTCCTCCGGTGTCTCGATCTCTCCATTCTTCCAGTGGCACTTCTGCGTTCCCGAGTCAATCTCCGAGTAAACAAATTATTTGCTGCGGGTATAAAAACCCAGCCTCTCGGCGGCTGACACTCCAATCTTCTGCTTCTGACTCTCGTTGTCCTCAATTCGCGATCCGTCCTCAAGGATATGGGGTGCGCAGGCGTACATGTGGGGTGGATGGACGTGGTGCAGTTATCACTCTGGGAGAGCTTCCGACAGGTGCAAATCTGTGCCGAAGCATTGCACCAGCTCCCAGGTGGACTGTCACTGCGGTACTATCTACTGGCAAACTCACTTCCCAGACTCGGCGAGGTCGGTGGGGCGGGGGAACAATCCCTTGACGGTACGCATTCTCTTCGTCGCTGTGCCCTCACTCATCCCTTTCTCCCAGCCCGGGGTAGTCAGTAGATAGTTTTCCCGGGGGATGGGCTCGCAACCCTTCGCGCTCCCTTGTCGTGGGCCCCGGGCTTGAGACTCGCAAGAGTCGACCAAGCGCGCGAAAATTCTGCATTCATGTATCTCTCTACCCTTCTAATGCAATTTTTTACTTCGAAAACCGAGTCTCTATCCAAAGAAAATGAGAGGACTAGCGACGCAGTCAGCCAGGCCCGGGCGGCCCGATGAGGACAGAAGCATCAACGTCAACGGCCGCGCTTCCACCACCATCTCGATTCTTAACCTCAGCTGCATTGTCGACGCAAGCAGACGACCATGGGCCTTCAAAATTGACAAATTCACTCCGAGCTATGACGACAATCTTCTCTGCATCTCGGACAACGGTCTATGATGTCGCTACTGGCAAGAGAAAAAATTGGCCAGGCTGACGGTGTACATCTGTGCGTCCGTGTCTTTCTTTCTGGTTTAATTCTGGGGACTCATTGTTGAACAGGCACAACCACCGTCGTTTGTCGCGCGCTTCACCCAAGCTTCACCGTCGCACGACGTGATCAAGGTCCCAATACCCCGTGCCAGCCTTCTCCCCCGTCTTTTTTGACATCTAGTCGTGCGCTGGGAAGTCGCTTGTCCGTTGCCTGAGCAGGTGCCTACGCATCCCATTCTGAGACAACTTTTTGGCTGATGGAATGGACAGTACTTATTGCAACTTTTGACGCTGGTCGATCAACCCTATATGTTGATTTGTCAGTTTCGACCACGTCTTCGAGCCCCGCTCATTCCACACCAGCTATCTCGCCCTCGCCCTTTCAAAGTGTAATGGCTCTTCTATACAACCCGCCAAAACTCGTGGACGTAGTCTTGTTGGTCAGTGCCTGTTATTTGCTGGAGTTGGCTACTGACATCCCGTCTTCCAGACCTCTTTGTACTGCTCCCCAAACGACCTACTTCAGCTACGAGCAACGTGCAGGAGGCTCCGCCAGCTATTGTCCGACTCGCTCGCCTGGTCTGCTGCTCGCCGCAACAATCACGGCGTACCTTCACCACTCATGCCAAGGCCCCAGAAATGCGGAATTGACGGCGAGGACAAAGAACACTCGGCCAAGCGGCGCTGCACACCTTCTTCTACCTCTCCTGCCGCTACGTCTCCTGCCGCTACACCCACTACGCTACCCCACGCCACTGCACAACTAGCCACCCTCCTCGCTTTCTTGAAACTACCCGAAGGTGCTCCAATGCCCGACTCGAAACCACAGCCGCTCTCCGTGTATGTGTTTCCCTCAAATCATGCCATTTCTGATATCTTTCTGCAGGGTCGTCACCTCAGCGCACCGTCACACTGGTACCTCGCATGCTCGGTTTGCTGGTCCAGTGGAAGGGAAGGAGAGCTGTTAGAATACGACGTGCCCACAGCCCATTGCTCCCTTTGCCATCGACTTCACACTACACGTATATCTCTACATACATCTCCTGCTTTGGGATCAATATTTTATGGATTCAATATCTACAATACCGCTTGCAAACGACTCAATGTGGAACAACGGAAATATTAATATGATTCAATTCTTGAATAACTACATTGGGAACTCTCCCGAATCGTGTGTCTGCCTTCCCCGCTTGAGAATGAGGTCTGGTGCCTGCGGTCGGATTCAGTTCGACAGAATCCATGTAACGAATACGACTGACCTGTTCCTTGGTTTCTGGTCACGGTCGCACAGACCCTGTTCACTTGACGCGCGCTCGCAAGGTCCGATGTGCATCGGCGTGTTTGTATTGAAGACGTTGATCGCCTGAGCACGTTCGACCGCGACACCAGTAGACGAGGCTGCCGTCGGCGAGGGTGTATAGCGGCAGAGATAGCCACCATCACGAGATATGTTGCTGGAGAACTAGGAAGTCGATGGTCTCCTTGAGTGGATTCGAGGAGCTTTCAAGTCAGAGAGATCGCTACATCCGCAGGCCTTTTGAGAGAATCCCTCTTGTCAGAATCACGCTTGACTTGGGCCTGCTGCAACTGTTGCGGAACAAGTGCATCGTGCTCGCGCAGTTATGAAAGGTGGAGCAAGCCAATGAACGCAGTATGAGGAGGTGTGGGCCAGCAGGACGATAAGCACTCCGTTTTGGATGCTCTCAACGCATGAGGGCGAAGTGCATGTGCCATCCAAACCCGAGGGAGGAGAGTGCTGGATATGCCAGATCTGGACCAGCGCGCTGCGCTGCATGACCTGTTGGCTAGCATCGGGCATTGTACATTCTGTGTAAAAGTCAGAAACTGACGCTATGGTCAAAGAGAACAGCCTACTACCTTGAATGATGCGAGCTTTGGGACTGCCAGTGTCCCCCAACGGCGTGAGCTTGCCTGCGAAATTGTGCATGATCTAGCCGCACCCATGGTTGCGGTAGGACAGACTGGCGGTCTCAAATCCAGAGGACAGAACGGAAGACAATCTTCGGCGTCGAGATACAGGATCCACCATCGAAATTGAACAATCATGAGATGGCCGCATGGCGCGGATGGACGAGCTGTATATGCATTTGCCGCAAGTCCTCAGCCATCTCGCCAGCCTACAAGACTGGCCCAAGTCAGCCGAGTAAATTGAAGATGAAACGAGTACGCACCTGTGAAGGCCACAATACCCGGACAATTCTCCAGAGAACACAGAAGGCAAGTCGATTCGAAATGGCGTACTCTACCTGCGCCAGAGTCAAACCAGCAAAAGCAGTTTCAAAGGAACCCACGCACGAGACGCATTTCAATCTCTGGGACCAGCTTGTTCCTTGCGTCGTGAGATTGTCGTCGCCACAAAGGAGATTGTCATCTTCATTGAAGACAAAGTCCAGTGCATGATGGTGATGTTACAGGGCAGGACTCGAAGGCGGTCGGTGTGCTGATCCGCCACTGGAAGGATGGATAGATCGAGGGACCGGAGGAGCAGTGTTATATCTCCGGGAACGTTGCAGACGACGAGCGTGAGGCCTAGTACTGAGCGAAATGGTTGGCAGAGGAGATTCGGATTAGTAGCCGACGCCGCCCTGCATCTCACTGTCACCCAATTCTCATCTCTTCGTCAGTTTTGGGAGAATGGCCCGAGGCCACCAACGACAACCTCTGCGTTCTCGAGCTCTGACAGGGACCAGAAGATTGACCGGCTGTCGAAGATGAAATCGTGAGGACCTTTGGACTAGCCGTGCTTCAAGGTGAGCTGCATTTGCGAAGGTTCCTCCAGTGCTGAGCGCTGAGGCCTGATGAGCAGCTTGGATTGAGCAGCGCCGGTTACAAGTCGTGATCACATCACTCCACCTTTCGCTCCTTAGTCTCGGAAACCCAGATGTTCCTCGCATTCTCACAGCGGGATTCACGGCTGATTCTCAGTAGCCCGATTTAATTCCTAATCTGTAATTTCGACTGATGGATGAGACATTTGATTGATCGGCTATATGTGTGATGGGAGAATTGGTGCTAGAACGTCTGGGCCGGTCGTCGCTGTGTTACCTACCATCAGCGTGATGGAGGCGTCACAAACCCCCTTGGCCTCCCCCCCAATGACACCGATAAGGTCATGTGACAGCCGATAAGGTCATGTGATTTGTCTTGCGTGAGTTCGATACAGTGTGGGGTCAGTTCTTTTTTTCTGTAAATTCCACCCTAGCCTCCTCAAGCTCCTCAAGCTCCAACAACCTAACTTAACCAACTGAGCCTAACTTGAACCTGGTCTATCAGATCTAGCCACCCATTCACCGTGGATACTGTACCTAACTGCCCATTCACTGTGGATTCTCAGAGGGGTATTCACAGCCGAGGCTGCGGGGGAGGTATTGACAGTCTGGGTAGGACAATGTCATTCAACTGAGCCTAACCAACCAACCCACCCTTCTCTCATTGTAGAATAACAAAATGCTGACAAAAAAATTGACCAGCACCAAGAATTGAACTCGAGACATTCAAGAAATGAAGGATCATGACGATGGGACACCGGAACCGCAGAGCCACTGGGACATTGGTTAGTGGCCGCCACGTGGCGTCACAGTCCCAGTAAATGCCAAGAAACCCCCACGTGCCTTGATATCAATCCGATTAGCCTTTTTTGGACATGTCATTGGGGGGGAGGCGTGCGCCAGCTAGGCGTCACTCTTGCTCCACATCACCCGCCGCCTGCCTGCCGCGCTTCCGGCTGCGCTCCCTGCCCTCCCCGCGCTCGTTAATGCCTTCCCCGCGTCCCAAGCACCCGCCACAACACTTCGGAAATGACTCGGGCCTTCATTATCCCAAATTGGCATCAAATTTCTGGCACGGTACTTGTAGGGAAAACAAGTTGTACATTGCTCCGAGAACAAAGTGCCCTGCTCCGAAACCCAAGTGCAAGGCACCAATGAATGAGTGGGGGAGCTCAGATCTCATGTCTCTTACTGTCTGTATGGCAAACCCTAGTATGTTTCGAAGTCTAGTCTGTCTGGCTAGTCCATTTGGGCTTTCCTCACTGCGGCAGTTGAGAGGATCAAGCGGGGACCATGATTTGGCGATGGGAATAATGGTGTTACACGCCACGTCACGCTGATGGTAGGTAACACAGCGACGACCGGCCCAGACGTTCTAGCGCCAATTCTCCCATCACACATATAGCCGATCAATCAAATGTCTCATCCATCAGTCGAAATTACAGATTAGGAATTAAATCCGGCTACTGAGAATCAGCCGTAAGTCCCGCTGTGAGAATGCGAGGAACGTCTGGGTTTCCGAGACTATTGCTCCTACCCACAACAGTCAAGCCACAACAGTCAAGAATCGAAGCCTTCATCGTTTTCAAGAAACTCACCCAACGCCATTCCTTGGTCAAGGCCCACATTCGCTCACCCCACCCTCTCATATCCCCAGAACTCACTCCACCCACTCTCTTATACGTCCGCAGAAGAGCAACAATGGTTTACTGTTCTCTTTCTTCGATGACCCAACGCTCGTACACAGTGCCTCCCGGCGAGCCTGATCGGCAGGAGGAAATCAATGCTGTGGTATTTGAGGGTCCTTGGTGGACAAAACCTGGAATTGTGCAGGCATGTGTGGTTCTTTCTTCAAATCTCAACAAAAGTCTCAAGATCTTGAAAGATTTGGCTCATTTTGAAAGTTGAATCAAGTTCTTGCAACATCCATTGATATCTTGCTAGTTTTTGCACGATGTGGTATTTCAAGGAGGGTTCAAGTGATATTTTCTGCACTGCAAGGATGCAAGATCTTGTGAGTCAGACAACAAGTGGAAACAGATAAAAAATTGACACTGGAATCAAAAATTCTGTGGTGTGTCACAAGATCTTGGAAGGTTAAAGGCGGCAAGTGTCGCAGTAAATCCCACATGCCAATCAATGATTTTCTGATTGCCCCCCACTCAGGCTGTTGATCCGTTGGCAGCCGAACCGCCAGGAAACTGATAGATCACACTTTTGCGCCCTTCAACATAAATGATTGATCGCAGTATGCGGCTTGAGCTCGGCCACCACGGCACCACCAACTCTGGTGAGATCTTGCATCCCTATTAGACTCAATGGGCCATATTTTGACTTTCAATCCTTCAAAATCTTTGAACATTCGCTGCAAATCAGTGGAGTCAAAATGAGTCAGTGGAACTTGCACAAACTTTCAAGGTCCTGGGGGGAGAAAATTCACAAGATCTTGCAAGATGATGGTAAAATAATGCCAGGGAAAGTTGACAATCATCCAATATCTTCCAAGATCTTGAACAAACTGGAAAATCTTGCCAAATCTTGCAAGATCTTCGAAGATGTCACGGAAATGATGGTGCTGGCAACAAGAAAACACCTTTTGTCCACCAAGGGCCTTCATAGTGGTATATGCCTCTGATTTCGTGACTGGTTGGCTGGGGGTCCACTATGACCAAGCGACGCCCTTCCCGCCGTTCAGACACGAGGGTCTGCAGCTGGCGACAGTCTCTCACTCCCATGGAGTGCGCGGTGGTCTCGAATACTATGGCGATCGCTCCTTCTACGGACTCATCCAGGTGGCTCTCCGTGAAGTTCTGCCGGATCGAATAGATCTCCACCGGGTACGACCTTTACTCTTCTCCCCGCACAACGGCGCTCTCAGCCTTTGTAGATCATTGCACGGGCCCTCGGGACCAACAACGTCATGGGCGAGTTCATGGACGCTCTCGATATCCTCAAACGCACCAGGCCTGACAAGACCGCCGGGGATGCGTTTGAGACGGTGCTGGGTGCCCTCCTGGAAGACTACGAATACGGCGTCATCCAGAATTGGGTTACGAAGGCGTTCCGGCCTCTCATCCTTGTCGCTCTAGCCGCGCTCGACAACGGCAAGCGCAAGACCATGAATACCAGCAGCCCAGACCGTGCTGTGAAACGTAGGCGGATCGAATCCAAGACGCCTGCCCCCGCACAGCTCACGCTTGCTCCCTCTGCGACCTCGCTTGCGTCCGGCCAGACTTCTACCACACGTTCCGAATTCGCTACACTCCCGCCCTTTGCTCTCAATCTTGAATCGATACTCTCAGTGCTGGATTCCGCGCCGGCGTCACCTACTGCTTCGTTTGATCGGCCTATTGTCCTGGCGACGTTCGTGGTTGTTTCCAACGATTTGATAAAGACTGACGCTGCCACAGACTTGCGAACGGGATCGCTGGCGGCAGCAAGTCCAAAGCGAAGAGTCGGCCCGCAGGGGGGAAAGAGAATTTACACTAGTTCTTCTTATCGAATATATGCCGTTGTCTACAAAACGAGTGTGGTATCTTACATTTTGCACATTCAATCGCTGTTAAATCAACCCTTCCTTCCTGAAACACGGCGACGCGCAGCACTGAGCCCCAGTCTCCTTCACGACTTGTCCCATCGTCGAGGGAGAGGAGCAATCTGTAGATAGGTGAGATGAATGTCAGTGGTATGCAGAACCGATGAACTGACCTGTCGATCTGGTGACCGCCGTCCTCGGCCAGGGCGATCGACGATTTCGCCGTCTTCGAGGGCCTTCAGTGCCCGCCAGTACTCGGACATCTCAACAAAAGGATCTGACCAGCATTTCTAGCGAAGCTATGGGTTGCTAGAGCGAGGAACTCACAGGGAACACCCGGCGCTGGGCGAACGCTAGAAAGGAAAATTAGCAAAGGACTCCCGGCGCGAAATTGAGGACATACTCGTCCATGAGAGGCAGGACATACGCCAGCGTCTCGAAAATGAGATCCGAAATATTATCCTTAACCCAAGCATGCACCGCCGGAATAGAATGGCGAAGCGAGAGGTGGTGTATCGCGGCATAGAAAGTGTTGTGCATATCGAAAGGAATTTGGGGCTTTTCTCTACCGCAACAGAGGGCGTAAAAAGTGGTGGCTGGTGTGTCCGACATTGAGTCTACAATGAGCTGAAGTAAATCAAGTTGTCGGTATTCCTTCAATGAGTATACAGATGGCGCACGCACCCTGGAGGCCATTGAAGGGGAGGCGGCGAAACCGCCATATCTATCACGAATAGTTTTGGTCACGGCTGCCTCGAAAAGAATGTGCCCGTTCCAAGTCCAGAGTTGTGCCGCGTGTGAGTGTATCGCGGACGTTGGCCAGCCCGAACCGAAATCATCTGCCACCTGGGCCAGGTCAATGGGACTGGCGAGACGTCGGGAGCCTCTGGTATGCTGCTGAAAAAGAGCGAGTGCGAAGGTAGTTGTCCGGCTGGCAATCTCTTCGTTGGTGGGACGGGACGACATGAAGGTTCCAGATCAAACGACAGAAGTTCGGCAAAATATATATACATTGACTCTACGAAAGGTAGTATCTCGAGTGAAAATCCCCTTCTTGTAAGCGATATAACGAGTGACTGGTATGCGTGATGAGCTGTGCGCCACAGTGGCTAGTCATCGCCAACTCACCAGTCAAGAGTGTGATCAACAAGCTCCTCCGGAGTGACCAGCGAGTCGAATTTGCAAGACCGCAAACACTCCACTCTGAAGTCAGGATGCCTGCCGGGATAATTAGCAAGCCGTTGTTCACATTCCTGGTATTAGCTCACCGGTCATAACAGTGATATTCGAAATCATCTGTTGGCACCATGCGCTCACAGACACTGCACTTGATTTTGTCCATCCGGGTCCGCGTATCCTGGAACAATCTAGTGTGGTAGTCGAGCAGGTCGAGATCCATCTTCAGAGTGCGAAGGTCGAGTACTGTGAAACTGGGTCAAGACAGATGTAGCCAAGATGAAGGAAGATCGGACCATGGGGATTCCAGATAAGCGCTTTGTCCCGCTCGAAGAGAGCGAAGACGTCCTTGACTGTCGGTGATCTGACAACGTCGGCACCACGGAGGCCTTTGGATGACGCATATTGGAAGAGTCTGCAAAAGAGTTTGAATGCATCCTCAATCTCAAAAAAGGGGGCTTACACCGTGCGGTTCACCCGATCCAGGTCAATCGAATCGAACCGAGCCTTCCATCGCAGCAACTCGACGTGGGTCTGTATAGACATGTTTCACGCGCAGCCAAGCCTGGAATGAGGTTGTGAGCATACCTTGGTCCAAGCGCCGATCACTGCCTGGCGACGCCAGTGCTCCTGTTACAAATGTGAGCTCAAGTTCAAAACGGAATCGGCACGACTTTTGCACCTGGAAGAACGCCTCGTCTGACGGCCGTTCCTTGTACTCGCGGTCTGCAGCTAGCGCGGCCTCGGCAGGTATGAACTTTCCTGCCAGTACCTCCTTGGGTCTCGGTATCCAGCGGTGAAGTTGGAGAGCGTCGTAGCAGAACTTTTCCCGAATGGCATAAAGGAAAACCCAGCGAGCTCGATGTTGCCTCGTTTGGCCGCTGGAGAGACTGATGAGCACGACAGAAAGTCGCTACACACATATAATCAACATACGAGGTAATGCGTTCACGACACAGGTCCTTGGGAGAGTTCAACAAATGCGCGAGCACGTCCAAACGAACTCACCGAACAGCACTGGATGCCCAAGGGGAAGCACTCCGGTATACCGACGTAAGCGCTGCCGCATTCCTGGATATGTGTCGGGAAAGCCTATTCAGATGCACAAACTCTTACGCACCGAGCAAGCCTTCGAGCGGAAAAGGAGGCTCGCCCACGCGACTTCGGAGAAGCCTTCAGGTGGTGAAGGTACGCCGTGAGTGTTGCGGCGAGCAGCAGACCAGGCGAGCGAGTCGGACAATAGCTGGCGGAGCCTCCTGCACGTTGCTCGTAGCTGAAGTAGGTCGTTTGGGGAGCAGTACAAAGAGGTCTGGAAGACGGGATGTCAGTAGCCAACTCCAGCAAATAACAGGCACTGACCAACAAGACTACGTCCACGAGTTTTGGCGGGTTGTATAGAAGAGCCATTACACTTTGAAAGGGCGAGGGCGAGATAGCTGGTGTGGAATGAGCGGGGCTCGAAGACGTGGTCGAAACTGACAAATCAACATATAGGGTTGATCGACCAGCGTCAAAAGTTGCAATAAGTACTGTCCATTCCATCAGCCAAAAAGTTGTCTCAGAATGGGATGCGTAGGCACCTGCTCAGGCAACGGACAAGCGACTTCCCAGCGCACGACTAGATGTCAAAAAAGACGGGGGAGAAGGCTGGCACGGGGTATTGGGACCTTGATCACGTCGTGCGACGGTGAAGCTTGGGTGAAGCGCGCGACAAACGACGGTGGTTGTGCCTGTTCAACAATGAGTCCCCAGAATTAAACCAGAAAGAAAGACACGGACGCACAGATGTACACCGTCAGCCTGGCCAATTTTTTCTCTTGCCAGTAGCGACATCATAGACCGTTGTCCGAGATGCAGAGAAGATTGTCGTCATAGCTCGGAGTGAATTTGTCAATTTTGAAGGCCCATGGTCGTCTGCTTGCGTCGACAATGCAGCTGAGGTTAAGAATCGAGATGGTGGTGGAAGCGCGGCCGTTGACGTTGATGCTTCTGTCCTCATCGGGCCGCCCGGGCCTGGCTGACTGCGTCGCTAGTCCTCTCATTTTCTTTGGATAGAGACTCGGTTTTCGAAGTAAAAAATTGCATTAGAAGGGTAGAGAGATACATGAATGCAGAATTTTCGCGCGCTTGGTCGACTCTTGCGAGTCTCAAGCCCGGGGCCCACGACAAGGGAGCGCGAAGGGTTGCGAGCCCATCCCCCGGGAAAACTATCTACTGACTACCCCGGGCTGGGAGAAAGGGATGAGTGAGGGCACAGCGACGAAGAGAATGCGTACCGTCAAGGGATTGTTCCCCCGCCCCACCGACCTCGCCGAGTCTGGGAAGTGAGTTTGCCAGTAGATAGTACCGCAGTGACAGTCCACCTGGGAGCTGGTGCAATGCTTCGGCACAGATTTGCACCTGTCGGAAGCTCTCCCAGAGTGATAACTGCACCACGTCCATCCACCCCACATGTACGCCTGCGCACCCCATATCCTTGAGGACGGATCGCGAATTGAGGACAACGAGAGTCAGAAGCAGAAGATTGGAGTGTCAGCCGCCGAGAGGCTGGGTTTTTATACCCGCAGCAAATAATTTGTTTACTCGGAGATTGACTCGGGAACGCAGAAGTGCCACTGGAAGAATGGAGAGATCGAGACACCGGAGGAGGAGCGTTGTATCGCCGGTGACCGTTGCAGACAACGACGAGCGCGAGCCCTAGTACTGAGAAGAGCAGGAGACGACCCAGGACATGGTGGTCATGATCAGTGATCAAGCGAGTTCGGCGCTCACACAGCTGTCATTCTCTCTCTCTCATGCGCGACTTCCATCCAGCTCGATTCCCAACCAGCGACTCGACTTCAGTGCTTGTCTGCAAAGAAATTCCGTTGGATATCGGATTTCATGTGCGTGTTGTGCGCGTCTTCCTCGTCTTTGGGATCACATTTATGTCTAGATTTTTAGCTTCTGCGGTCCGTTCGATCTGGCCAAACTCTCTTGCACTTCAAAGTCTCTGCGTGCATTCATTCAAACCAACCGTCTCTGGGAATCATCTTATGGAAATATGTCCCGCGGGAACTGCTCAAGACTACCCCCACCTCCCGTTGTTGAAGCCAGCAGAAACTACTCTCCCTCGGCCTATGCGTTCTGGCTGCTCGGCGGCGGTCTTTGCACAGTTTGTATGCTATTTCAATGCCCAAATCCATTCAACAATACGGTGCAGCGTTGCTCTGCATGGACAGACTCCCAACCTTGCCATTTTCTCTTCCGTTTTCGGGCTTGCTCGGTGGGTCTTGACTCCGTGTTGCGCCATCCCATTCTCACGTTTGAAGCAGGCCGAATGCAGGGGAATGCTCCTCCAGTGAGTGTTAGCCAACTCTTCAAACCAAGGCCGACAATTTCAGCGGCAACTCGATGTGGCACGATAAACGACACAAATACACTACTCTGTCGTGGGGAAATTGGCTGCCTCGCGAGTCGTGCACCCTTCCCAACGGCGGGACCGTCTACCGATACTCCCGACGCGCGATCAAGGATGCTGAAAACAAACGAGAACAAGCGCTGGTCGTCGACCGAGGCGAACAGTTGGACGCGGTGGGTGACTCTATAAATGTCTTTTCTTCCGCTCATTTTTTCATGCAGGAATGTGCACTGCGAGCCCTGGATCGGTCCAAGATTTCTCAAGTTGTGGTTTGTCTCGACGTTTTACTTCCGAAGCTCAATGCTCCCCAGAACGCCAAGGCCCTCGAATCCTGGCAAATCGCGTACCTCGTAGAAAAGGCTGTCGTCAAGAGTGCCAACCTTTCATTGTACGTCGCTTGGCATCCTGTCCTACCCCACTGACATCCAACAGCATGAAGAGCATGTGTATGGCGGAAAACAAGAAGGTCCAAGGCGTATTGCGATGTCCGGCAGCGCTCAGCGTGTTTGACGCGTTCAATCGTGATCTGGAGCTTATTACCACCACGGGTTCGTGTTTTCTGTTCTCGTGAATAAAGGACTCACGACCTCATTAGTATGGGCCCAGATTCGTCGCCTTACCCTCGCCCAGCTCGAATGGATGAAAGCTGGCGTGCTCCCGCCCAACATGCCTGCGCGGCCTGGCGACAGAATCCGCTGTGAGCAATGCAACGAGTTGCGAGCCGACGGAGTGTCTTCTCATAAGCGAGTTGCCTTCCACCAGCCTCAACCGACACCTAAACTTTTGCTAGGCACAAAGCAACAAAAGCCCCTGAAACAACGCGCCCAATGCTCTGCCCAGAATGTCCACATTCGCGTCGCTCGTTCAGTGAGCAGGGTCTGCGCGATCACATGCTGAGCAGGTCCGTCAATTTGCCCTCTATCGTTTTCACGGCTGACGCGTCGCCAGGCATCAGCGACCTAAGTAAATAAGGATCATTTATATTCTGTTCGTCTTTATCGTCCGTCCTTGCTCCACAGTGCTCACTCTGTCCAATAGAAACCGGCTCGATTTGTGTATATCAATATCGCATTTGTACCCCCATTACATTCTGCAAACGGAGATACCTTCCTCTCAATTAGACGGCCGAGCATCTTGAGCGTTTGTTTCCACAAGTTCCGACAGACGGATATAGTCGACGAGCAGCGCACTCATCCATGCGCACCGTCTTGACGCGCGCACGCCGCGCATTCTCGTGCTGACCTTCGAGATAGACACGGGCCAGTGATGCTTTGGAGGACAGGCGCGAAGTGCGCCAGCGGCCAAACCACGGACCAAGACCATTGCGTCTCCAGCCGTCTCGGGAAGTTACTCGACTTGGGTTGATTCGGGCTTGCATTGAGAGAGCGGAGACTGCCTGAGCATCTGAGAAGCTTTGATTGCCAACGACGGTGGTGGTCAAGAACAAGAGGTTTCGGAAATTGCAAACAAACAAACAAACACGACCCTGACTCGGCACGCCGTGTCGGCTGATCTGATATTCTCTTTTGCCTCCGCTCCCCACCAACCCAATCTCTGTGTTCTTTCTCCTGGAGCAACAAGGAGCTATCCCTTCCCTCGAATCCTCTGCGCCCCCGCTTGTTGCCCGCATCTTCTGGTTACCCACTGTGAAAACAACGGCGCATGAATTTCATGTCGCCGTGCCATGAACAAGCAGAATCACAGTCTATGGCCTGAAATGAACAGATCAAATACCTCGGGTACTTCAGACGTTAATTTGCGATTTTTACAGAGTCCGTACAATGTATCAAATCATGGCCTCTTCGGTGAAAATCAGGAACAATTCCGCTGAATTGGTGAAGCCGAAATCATGGGAGAAACACATGAAAATCAGGGAGCAAGATGGAAATGAACATTGATCGAGCCAGGGTCTTCTTCGATCAACCTATACCCCGTCTGGACGTCCCTTGATGACCGCGCTGTTGCACAGTGAGATATTTGCACGGAGAAGGACTTGGGAAAGTTGTGGGAAGGCCGGTGTGGAGCCATGCTGCGGATGAGGTCAGTGGTGTCACGTCTGTCACGGCGCTCCACTCCTTCCTCCCAACCCTCATGTCGCCTTCCCCCCCATTCTTCAATGTACCTCTCCTCCACTCTCTTCTCCCCAGGAGCCCCCTGTCGACAGTACTTCATTGCAATATCAACGTCTGGACCCTTTGATGCCCTTCCACTCTGCACATCATGAACCTCGGACGACAGCTTGAAGACAGCACAAGAAGCCGCTGTGGCTGTCTCGACTGAGTGTAGGGCTTGGTTCTTGGGACCCAGTGTTCCAATCACTGTTGACCTCAGGTGCGTCACGAGCTCATCCTGCTACGATCTGTTGACCGGATACGAACTTGATGTCCTCAAGCTTCTCGAGTCGATGGCGGGGCCAGAGCTCGCTTCTTTCAGGTATGTGCCCTTCTATGGCTTTTGTCCTTGAGCTTGATTCCCTCCCCATCTACGACGCCGCTACTGTGGCCTCCCACTGCTTGAGGTGTGTACTAGTGTACACCTTCGAGCCGCATTCTGATCTGACATCCAGCCGCAGGTTGATCTTTTCGAATCCGGTGATGCGTGTGTGGCTCTTGAGTCCCGGTGGTGGTGGAAGCAATAGCGGGCGGGCTGCTGGTAGCACTTCCTTGTATTAGCTACATTACTTTGAAATTCATATTCCTTTCATCCGAAATTCAGTCCCTCAGGAATAGTATTCATTAGGAAGCTGCATTGCTCAAAATCAAACCCACTCAGTTCCCAGTCATTTTCATGTCATGGGAACATGAATTCGGTACATGAAAACGTCGAAAACGGACATGAATTGGTTATTCACATTTCATGGAGGAGGAGGTGATTTTCGACCACCCTCACGTGAGTTTCATGGCATCGGTGCATGATTTGGGGGTACCCGGGGTACATGAAAATCATGTCCCCCGGGTCTCACAGTGACCTTCCTACGACTGCGGACTCTTCAACGGTTCTCCCCAAAATCTCGTCCGGAAAAGGGGGGCCTGAGCGTTCAAAACATTAGGGTGCTGTTTTTAATTCCCAGACCCTTAAAAACCGGTTTACAAACCTGATTTGCAAACAGGGCGTTTATAAACCAGTTTATAAACCGAATAGCAGAAGAGGAAATTCACGGTTCTGAGAGCCATTTGTCAACTATTTTCACCTTCCCCGGACGGTGGAGCCTCTGACGTGCCTCTGTGAGTTTCCATAAGCTCTGACTGGGCTTTGACCCACCATTGAGCAAGTAGAACACTCATCAGACTGCCATCAGCACGATTGATGGTATCAGATTGATCCTGTGTGCCGTTTATAAACCGAACATCCGTCGAGAAACATTATAAACCGGGTTTATAAACAGCGGTTTATAAACCGGTTTGCAAACAGGCATTAAAAACAGCACCCTACAAAACATAATCATTGAAGCAGCATCGTGTCCCCCTGAGAGCAAGACACTCTCTCAAGACGTATAAATAACAATTTCTGGGGTCAAAGCGAATGATGAAGTCGAAGGCTCGAAGCTCTCCGTGTACACCGAGCTCTGGACAAGCTATTCACACACGGCTCTCCTTAATGCCTTGCTGGCAATGCTCTCACCGAAGCTGATGCACCTGCCTTACAGTCTTCCTCCATTCTACAATCATGCAGGACGACACTCTGATCACTGGTCATCTTTCTCCATTCATGCTACATAGTCCGTACCATTGCGGCGTTGCTTTCTTTTCTGTTGCGTTCACGCCAACCCACACCAACTCATCCGGTAACTCATCCACTGGCGTCGTGACATGTGACTGCAAAGAAAATCTACTTCAAGTTGCTGGTGTACTCGTTAAGTGATTCGACGCCAGGCCTCCTCCCAACGGCGTCTACCGTGTTGGGTATACCGTCCTGCGCGCGCGTCGACTGCCACAAGATGTCCTCCAAGCCGACTATGCAAGAGCGAGAGACTGCCAAAGTCCGTATGAGCCCCGATCGCGACTTTCGGAGGCTCTTGCGGGGAAGGGGGATTCTTGATCACACGAGTTTGGCTACCGCTGTATTCGTCCACCAAGTGTCTCTTCTTCAGAGCATTGGGAGGCAGACCGAGCCGATCGCTGAATATCTGAAGGATGGTATCGTTGACTTCCATGGATTTCTTGATTTCTTGACAAAGGGCGTGATTCATTCTTCCAGTGCGCGTACACCGTCGACGGATACGCGTGGCGGGCTTTTTGAGGCCAGGCGAGGGCGTCGTCCTTTGCGACGTTGATTAATTCCACCGTGTCCGGCTGTCCGGTCGCATCGACTGCATTGGCCCCCGTGGCTTCTCGTCGCCTCGAAGCGAAGTTTCTCTTCCATCGGCAGCAGCATGGTCTCGCACGCCATTTGGAAGATGCCCTCCTCCAAGTCGTCGGGACCACGGTTCTTCAGGCTGAGATACATTGTCAGCAGTGCGAATATATATGATACAGGGCACACTCACTACCGAAACCCAAGCCATCAGCAACTTGACAACTTGGGCTTTCGCGTCTTTTTCGTCTTTTTTGGAGCCAAAAAGAGCCGAAAGCGCGAAAGAGGAAAAAGAGGTCGGCACTTTTTTAAGCTAGGTCCGGTTGCGTTAAAAAGCGCTTTTTTGCCCAGAAAAGACCCCAAAAAGCACTCCCAAAAGGTTCTCCGAAATGACATCCACACTCATTCATAATCCACACAATGAGGCTAGACAGTATATATTGGATGTGGCACTATCGAATGTACAAGTCTACTTAATTATGTGAACGAGATGGTGCACGTGCCCTCAGCGCTCAGCGACGACGCAGCAGCGACGGTGCGCGGGATGACACTGTTGGGTCTAAATCAGATTTCGGATTATCCGGCGGCCAATGAACACGTACCGGGCGGCAGCGCCCACAGTGTGAACGTCGATGACCGCTGGAGTTGAGGCCCAGGCTGACGGAAGCTGAGATAATGAGATAAGTCGTAGGTGTGTGTGCGTAGCCGATTGCGTGGGTGGTAGCCTGTCCCAACGTTAGGATGTCAATATCACAGGTCACATAGGAAAACTCACCGCGCCTTCCGTACCAGGCAAGCAGGTTCTCGGGAGAGGGGAGAAAACCTGGTTAATTGGGAGGTCAGCGACTGTGGATGATGCGGGAATATAGATGACATACTTCCAGTTCGACATATGTGGCAGCGGACGGTCGGCGATGTCGGTCACTCTACGGGGGACTGTATCATAAGTGGGCGAGAGCTGTAGATGAATCAAGGCACACACCGTTTGCCGAAGGTCTGCCGGTCAAAACTTCCAAGTCCAGGACCGAGTCGGCGCCCAGCGGATGGAGTCTACAAGAATGAGTCAGACTCCGACGGCCCGCATAAGCCAGGTATGCTCACTGGGAGCCATCGTGGGCTAGTGGGACCAAGTCCCGAGCAGGAGAAACCAGCGGGAGGACGGGACAGAGAGTCGGTGAGATGAGGGAAGAGAAGAGGGTGTTGTTAGCGTTTGTTGTCTTCTTTCCCAATTCAGTCATCAACCAGCACCACGTGTTCAGCAGCCGCAAGCTGCAACGCCGATCACCGATGACCGCGTGGCCTCTTTGCGGGCAGAGTCTTTGACTTCTCTTCCACTAGTCTCGGCACCAGACCCTTATCACATCCCAAAGGGAACCCTGTCATAAGGGTCTGGGGTAATCGGTCGCAGCTAAGCGGGACATTGCGCTATCAATTTTGATGGCAAATTCCCACCATATGTAGGGCTGTAGCATAGCTTTGATAACGATCCGATAACGATTACACTACATCGATAAGCCTTTCTCCTGCTCCCTCCACCATCCCGGGACATCTAGACACCCCAGACAGCCTCTAGCAACCCCATAGCACCCCACAGCACACAATGGCTTATCCAATTAGACCACACTGGGGGGAAATGCACTTCTCTGATGGATTTGAGGAGGAAGAAGCTGAAAGTACCATTGGAGCCTCCTCCAGCCCACCAGGACCACATATTCCAGACCTCTACTTCCCAGGAGTAGAGGAAGACACCAATTTTATGGATTTGGACCCCAATCAGCTTGGTGACAATTCAGACAATTCAGATGATGAAGAAGACGATGCAACATATGGAGCCAGCTCTCGGGCCCATAGATACACAGATCCAGAAAAAACAAACATTATTCTTGATTTTATCAAGGAAAGGTTCCCCCGGTACTCCATCCACACCCCTGCCGGCATTGTCCCATGGATCCAGATTGCCGTGATGAACCTGTTTGGCTCATTACAGTTTAATGTGGGGTGCTATGGGGTTGCTAGAGGCTGTCTGGGGTGTCTAGATGTCCCGGGATGGTGGAGGGAGCAGGAGAAAGGCTTATCGATGTAGTGTAATCGTTATCGGATCGTTATCAAAGCTATGCTACAGCCCTACATATGGTGGGAATTTGCCATCAAAATTGATAGCGCAATGTCCCGCTTAGCTGCGACCGATTACCCCAGACCCTTATGACAGGGTTCCCTTTGGGATGTGATAAGGGTCTGGTGCCGAGACTACTCTTCCACACCCATCGCGACCTCCCTTGTCCTTCTGTTGAGACGCTTGAAAAACGAGCTGGATGCCCCGCCGACTCAAATCCTCTTCCGATTGCCTCGGCTTCCATTCCACTCGTCGGAATTCCTCATCTGTGACTGGACTTGGCACGCACGGCACATCGGATGCACTCAAGGCATAGGGTCATTCTGTGGGAGTCGGTGAGTGGTTACTTGGCTGTCTTTTTGGCCACCACCACCATCAGATTGTTGCCACCCTGCGCTGCCTGAAGAACACCGTAAGGACTGTTTCAAGGTTCGGTGTGGCATTGTTGGGACGCACCCAGGGCATTCTGTGGACTCGGTGAGTTGGTCTTTTTACTGCCTTTTTGGCTCTGCTTATGCGCCTAAATATCCCTGTATATTAACTATGTAATACATGTCCGTATCGAGCTATACAAACCATACAATCCCCCTCCGAGCCGTGCCAGTCTCTCAGCTTCTGTCTGTCTTCATTCTGCCTGACCTCGCCGTTAATATTCCCGCGATTAATCCCACTCTTCTGTGTCCCTTCGCTCCGAGGGCTCAGTCGGATTGCCAGCCAGCCAAGGCCCCATATTTATATCTTAACAAGTGCACAGACCGGCCCCCACATACTCCCGGAGTGCATTCCCTACACAACTGGAGCCGTCTCTTTTTTGACCACTTTTTACCCAGATTGAAAAAAGCATACTTGCAAAGACTGGAAGGATCAAAAGCTACCGTCAGCTCCATGAAAGCTGAACAAAAAGCGGTAAAAAAAGCGAAAGAGGAAAAAGAGCCACAAAAGCTTTCGAGCCTCCCCGAAAAGAGGGTGCCAAGTTGCTGATGGCTTCGTAGCCGCACCCCAAAGCTTGTCGATCTCAGCCTCGTTACCCTCCACGACGAGGGGGTAGTCGGGGAACTCGGGGAAGTTGATAGAGGGCATAGTTAGTGGATAGAGTGCTACTCCCTGTTAGTGCCCCTTCTTTTGTAGTCAAGGAATGGGCCTAGGTGGGTCAAACACCGACGTAAGTACATTATGCAGCGTTCTTTCTTTCCTTTACAAGGCAGAGGTTCGGGCCGGATGAAACAGCGGGTCAGTCAGACGAGAAAAGAGTTCAAGTTGCTTCACCGATCTCCAGTTTATTGAGTATCGAATGAGTTCGGCGTTCCTAGAAGCAAGATCCGAGGTCAGACGCAATATGAATCGGGCCCGGGAAGTCTTCGCAAGCGTTACAGAGACAGGGATTAGATTTTCCAAGGAGGCTCCAGTTGTGCTGCCCCTGTTGTCGATCTCAACGACCGCCTAGCTGCGTGCGCGAGCTAAAACAACAAGTGTGAGGCAGTAGGCGGTTGCGAGAGAAAATGTGCAAGTGTTTCACCACGTCCGGCGCCGAACCAGGCAAAATGCAGCGCTGGCAGGAGGGATAAGACGAATGGGACGGTGACGGAAGCGAAGGCGTGGGCGTATACGTGGACGGAGGCGTAGGTCGAGATCGGAGGCGACGAAGACGAAAAACTTAGAGCTGATACGAGGGGGAGAACAAGTCTGTGTTGAAAACCTACACAAAAACAGTCTTTTATACATGGTAGAGTAAAGGGTGAGTGTAGATAAATCCGAAGCAATGTACAACTTAGCAAAGATGAAAAGCAACCAGGGAAGAGAGTACAACGGAAAATCGAGGGATGGTGCACGGTGGGACGCCCGATGAGTGCGTAAGTGCAACCAAAAAGGTAGAATTAGTGGAATAAAACCAAAGAGAGGCAAGGTGTCCGAGGAGTAAGGAGGAGGGGGAGATTGTCGTAGTCGATGAGCGCAGGGCTGGAGGTGTAGGATCGCGGCGACATGGTGGTCGTGAAGCAAGAGACAACTGCAGCCGTACTGATTGATTTGTACTGTATGCCGGCAGTTTGAACATGCTCCGTGTCGAGCGCGTTGGCGTGCGCGACATCTCCTCCCAACTGAAATGTGACCGTCCCCGGTCACTTGCCGAGGGGAAATGGAAAATAAGGAAAAATAAAGGCTCAGAACAACTTCATAGCCTTCGCTCAACCGAAGTCGAACGGCGCAAGCGACGGCGAGAAGCACGAAGTATGCGACGGGGGGGTGTGCAAAAAATTGGGTGCACAAAGTGTATCCTCCCAACTGAGAAGTGAACAGTGGGGGCACGGCACGTTAGTCGGATGCAGGAAGTTCCACATCGACATCAAGGTCGTCCGGGTCCGAAAGGGTAGATTGTTCGAGTTGCCGAAGTCGTTCCGTTGATATGTCCAAAAATTCGTTGAGGGCTGGGATCGGGATCGAAGTGCGCGCGAAGTACGGAATGACACGGAAGGCGGCGATAGGGCGATGGAATACTGATCCGTCTAGTTCGCATAAAATGTATGCTCCACCACGATTGCGGGATATGACGATGAGCGGGCCGAGGTACCGTTTGCGCATCTTTCTGCTGAGTGATTTCTCGATGGCCGTGTTGCGCATGAGAACCAAATCACCGCGTTTGAAGTCGTAATCGCGGATAGTGGCAGCGTGGTCGATTTCGAAGCGAGCGGCATGGCGTAAACGTGCCTCGTAGACTGTGGAGTGAAGTGTGGCCAGCTGATCACGGCGTTTCTGTAGGGCAATAGCGCGGGTGGCAATAAGATCTGTGGTCGAAAGGACAGAGTCCGGAGGCGGGAGCAGATATGTGGCTTCGGATATATCGAGCGGAAGGAGCGGATGGGTGCCTGTCGCGGCGAAGTAAGGGGAGCAACCCATGCGCTTGCGTACGGTGACTCGATCTGCCCAAAAGACAGAGTACGTGCCGGTATGCCATTTGCTCTGATCACCGTCGACTGCCTTGAAAAGGGCTTCTCGAACATCAAAGTGGGGACGTTCAATAAGACCATTTGCGCGAGAATTGTAGCCGGAGATGCGAATGTGATGGATGTGATATTTATGCGCCAGGTACTCAAGGGCCTTGATGAAGGGAGTACCGTTGTCGGTAACGATCTCGCAAAGTGTGCCCCAACGGCAGATGATATCCTGGAAAATCCAATCTCCGATGGCCTGTGCAGTTTCTCGACGTAGCATGCGGAACTCTGCATATGCACTGAGAGAGCAGCGGCCGTGGACAATATATTTGAATCCCCCACTTGGCGGCATGTGCATCGTGTCAATATAGACCTTGGCGAACAGCGGCGCGGGGGTGGCAACGGTGGGTGGAATTAAAACTTGGCGTGTCTGTCGAATTTGGCAAAGATGACAGGTTTTAATAAACCAGGTGATGTCATCGGCCATGTGCGGCCACCAGAAGCGTTCGGAGATGAGTGCGCGAGTTGCATAGAAGCCTTTGTGTCCAACATCATCGTGTGCCGAGCGGAGAATGAATAATCGACGCTGAGGCGGAGTGACGAGTTTATGCTGAGACTGTGGGTCTTTCCGCCAAAGCTGTCCATCGGCAACATAAAACTCGAGGCAATAGCGCACGAATTTCTCGTAATCGTGATCCGAAATGTCGCGGGGGGCGTTCCAAGGTATCGTGCCAAAGTCGAACGACAACCACACGGGCATCAGCACGCCGTGCAGAATCGGAACGGGGGACAAGGTCGTAGTCAAGGGAAGGTGGCGCATCTTGACCATCAGGTGCAATTTCTGCAGCCAGTGTCGCAACAAAATGCTGTCGGCGAGGAACATACGGCGTGTCGTTGATCATATGCAGGAAGCCGTGTACTTGATCAATCCAATCATCAAAATCATCCTCGGGTTCTGGCTGGTCTCCAGGCTGCGGCGGACGACGCGAGAGTCCATCTGGACCGTGTGAAACACCGGGGACGTGGACGAGAGTGAAGTGGAAAGTGAGGATGGCGAGAATCCACCGATTGATGCTGGCACTTGGTGCAAGATCAGGGTTAGCGAGCATACCCTTGATGTAGCGCGCATCAACTTCGATGACAAGATTGCGGAGACCGATGAGGTAAACCTTCCAGGCGCGGAGAGTACGGAATAAACCGTATAGCTCGAGTTTGGCTTGCGAGAAGCGAGCCTCACGGTCATTGAGCGTGATGGAACCGAAGCGCGCATAATATCGACGGGAGAGGTTGTCCGGATCGCACTGAGCGAGGAGGCTGCCAATGGCGAGTGATGAAGTGTCGACAGCCAGTATGACGGGAGCACTGGACCAATAATTAAGCGGTCGGAGGGCGGGGGAATGAAGGAGTGCATATTTCAAATCCTCCTGGGCAGCAATCTGCTCGGGTCCAAAGGTGAACGGCATATCTTTGCGCGTGAGCATGATGAGGTAGTGTGCGCGGTGGGAGAAATTCCGGATAAAAATACGAACGACACCAATGGTGCCGAGGAATGCGCGTACTTCGGAGAGGTCACGACAGGGACCCCAATTGACAATCTTGTCAACACGCTTCTCGTCGGGGATGCGACCGGCAGGGGTGCAGACATGTCCAACCACAGTGATCCTCTCTGCGCAAAGGACGAGCTTGTGGCCAGAAAAGGTTCCGCCGGAATATTTCATGCGTTGTACGACGCGGATTAAATTGTTGAAATGTTCCCAAATGAATCGTCGAATGCCGGGGTTCTCGGGAATGGTCTCGTATGAGCCATCGGCGAGCTGATAAGCCGAAGCGGGGCCGCGGAAGGGGACGTCGTCAATATATGGCCAGGTAAACTCGGGGATCTCGGGCTGGAGGATGTGCGTCACGTCGTCGTGAAATATGGGGACCGAATTTGTCCAACCCATCGGAAGGGTGACAAGTCGGAGAGCGCCGTAAGGTGTCTGGAACGTGGTAAAATCCCGAGATGCGGGAGCAAGTAGACGTTCATCATAGCCAACGTAAAGATCAAGCATGGCACCGCATGCACGACCAGCGAAATGTTCTGCTAGCTGCTCGGTGAAGGGTGTAACACCAGAGTGCTGGATGGTGACGGCGTTAAGTGGCTCGAGGGCGTGGACTATTCGTAGACTGGTTCCGTCCTTCTTGACAACGCAAAACCACCGGGAGCGGTAGGACGAGTTTGACGGCTCGTAGACGCCAGCGTCAATCTTCGTGCGAATGATCTTGCACACCTGGTCATAAATGCCAGGCGGAATGGGAATGTTCCGTTGAACCCAGGGCGTGTGCGGCATGACGGGGATATTGACGGGAGGAAAGAAGTCGGTGCGGAAGCTGCCGCGCTCCGAGTCTTCCCAGGCAAAGGCCTCATTCTGCAAACACATAAAGTGGTGCATCAGATCGCGCTCGGCAGGCCACAGAAAATCGCCGGAATGAGCAAGGTCGATCGCATCACGGCGTTCAGCCGTATAGCGACCGGTGGGAATGAACGGTGGCGGGTTTGGATCAAGTTTCGGCATGTCGGCGAGTGGATCACCGAGGATGTGACGTTCGATACGGAAGTCATCGGGGACGGAGCCGAGAACCGGTCGGATCTTTTGTGCGACGGGTTTGTATTTCTTCTTGGCATAAACTTGGGCCAAGGGAGGAAGCACGGAGGGGGTATTATTATTTTTAGACCCGCGAGTTGAATCGCGGGGCATCGGGGACATCGGTTGAGCGACGGGAGAGGAACGGGTCGGAGAGTGAGAGGAAACAGAATATATTGGGATAAAATGATCACCACGAGTTGAATCGTGGGACTCGGGGAATGTCGGTTGAACAACTGTATGTGCAAAAACCACCGTATCTGCATCGCGGCCTAGATTAGTGCAGGCCGAGAGATAGGTGTGCTGTATGTGGGAGAGGGTGTCCGATTCGAGTGCCGAAGTTGATTCAATGATAAATTTACCGGGAATGTCGGGGTGTGGCGCAATAATTAGGGCAAGCTCTTGTTGATCAGGGATCAATTCCTCGAGTTGGGAAAACCCTGTTGACGCGCACGAGGGGACCCACGAGGTACAGTGGGCACGGTGACAACTCTGCCGGAGTTCGGATCACTGATGGTGATGGTCTGGTCCTCGTTGGCAAAGGTGCGGACAATGCTCTGCGTCAAGACGTGGAAGGGATGACCCAATAATACATCATACGCTGGATTGCGGACAATATACACCTGCAGATAAAGTGTGATGTCTCCGAGCGTGAACGGAACGTTGCGAGCTAAACCAAGCGAGGGGGTGACGGTGCCGTTGGCCGATTGCATGTGCAAGATGATCGTGGGGTCGTACGTGAGCCTGAGACTGTGACAAACAGCCTCTGACATGGCTATAATCTGCGAGCCGCCATCCACGACAGACTCGACGACTTCACGGTTGTCGATGGTGGGGAGTACAGACCGAAGGGCACAACAATTCACTGAGACGATGAGATCTGCCGGAATGGGTAGACCAGCGTCGTAGTAAACGGCATAGGGATCGGGAACGACAAAGGCGTCCGGGGGCAGACTCGAAGTTGCAGCGTCCACATTGAACACGGCGGGGAGGGAATCAATCATAGCCGTATGGCGTGCATCCTCCTCGCGTTGCTCGTCGATGGTCTCGTGGGCGGGGTCGTCGAATAAATCCGAAAAAGGCAAAATGCCGTTGAGAAGCTGCCCAACTGGAGCAGCCGACTGAGAATCCTTGGGCGGTGCACGACGTGACGTTGTGACTTCACGGTACTGGGCGCGGACTTCCGGTGCGATCGACAATAATTGCCGCATGGGAATTGTGACGGGGGACTTGAGTGAAGCATTGAAAATAGCCTTGGCATCTCTCTCATCGTAGACGGGGGCTGTAGTGCGATATGCGGGACCTTTAGGCGGCGGCGCGGCAAAGTTGCGTTCTGCAGGCGGCGCATATGCAGCATCACGAGCATTCGCGAATGGATGAATCTGCGGCGCAGCGACAGGTTGCACGGGGGGAGCGACAGGTGCGGGAGCCAGACGGGTAGGAGCAGGTGCGGGAGCGGGAGGGACGGCACGAGGCTGCGGTGGCTGAATAGTATGATCCGGGGCCTCACGACCAGCGTCCAATGCACGTTTAGCTTGTCGGCGAGTCTGGATAGCCAAAATCTCGCGATGGCATGCTTCCTCGCGTTCATCATCCGTCAAAATGTATGTCTGTGCGACTGGAGCGGAAGTCTCCACCAAATTCTGCGCCGTGACGATGAGCTGGGCCTGTGCGATCTGACCGGGGTTCTGCTTGTGCCACTCGTCAATCCGTGTACGTAGGTCTCGGCCGGTAACCGCACGCGGGACAAATGCACCGCTGGGTAGTACGACTCGACCGTCCGTGTTACGGCGACATTTGCCGGCATTGATATCGTCGAGAACCCGGGGGCACTGGTTGATGAAATGATTTTGCTCGCTGCAATATCCGCAGCCGTCGGGACGGGGAGGCCTTGTTGAATTCGTGCCAGTAGTGCCGTTGCCGGTGTTGCCTTTCTGGGTGGCAAGCACTTTAATGAGCTCTGCAACCGTGCCGACGAGGGCGGCAATGCCAGGGTCAGATTTGATGTCAGCGGATGTAGATGCAATATTGTGGGATGTGGGGGAGGCGGCAGCAGCGATGAGCGTACCACTAGTCCCAGCAACAACAAATTCCGCAGCTTCATATAGATCCGCGAGGTCATACGGGTCCTCGGGATGAATGTCAGGCTTTTTGATCTGAAGCCGATGCTGGATTGCGACGGCGAGCGACGGCGGATGCATGGCACGGAAGAAGGCACGGCTCTGCTCGGAAGCCGAAAGCCGATTCTTGCCAGTGAGGTACGAGGTGATCAACAGGAATTGACGGTAGAACGTCGTCAGATCGAGCTTGGTGTGAATGCCGGTGCGGGAAGTCTGACCGACAAGGGCATCAAGGTCGTTTAGGCCAAATCGACGATCCTCATCATTCCCTGAGTAAAGTTTCAGCACGTCGGCTTTAAACGAATCATATGATGTGGGGGCATTGGTGAAAGACGGTAAAGTCTCCCAGATCTCCTGGTCATCGACGGGCAAGTACCGGGTGGCGTGTTTCTTTTTCTCGGTGCTGTCCGTGACCGAGGAGACGTCGAACAAAAACTCCAGGTCGGCAAAGTACCGACGGAGCTCGCGGGGTTTAGAGGAGTCAAATTTGGGTGCAGTGCGATCACCGCGGGCGGGCATGGGAACGGGAGTGGCCATGGTGGTTGTCGGGGATTCGGGTGGTGAAGTGTATAGTTGGAACTCGGCAAGCCACGCTAATGTGGGTGAATCTGGCGAGTGTAGTGAGAGGTTGTTGTGATGGGCGATGTGCTGGGGGACGACGTCAAATAGGTCGTCGGCGGGGAACGGCTCGCTATCCTGAAGGTTGTCGGGGTTTTGTAGTGAGGCGAGCAACTCGAGTCGTAGGGTACGGGAAGCTGTGCGCCGCAAGGTGCGAGAAGTGCCGGTAGCAATGATGAAACCCTCGCGGTGGGCTCCAAAATGTCGATCTCAACGACCGCCTAGCTGCGTGCGCGAGCTAAAACAACAAGTGTGAGGCAGTAGGCGGTTGCGAGAGAAAATGTGCAAGTGTTTCACCACGTCCGGCGCCGAACCAGGCAAAATGCAGCGCTGGCAGGAGGGATAAGACGAATGGGACGGTGACGGAAGCGAAGGCGTGGGCGTATACGTGGACGGAGGCGTAGGTCGAGATCGGAGGCGACGAAGACGAAAAACTTAGAGCTGATACGAGGGGGAGAACAAGTCTGTGTTGAAAACCTACACAAAAACAGTCTTTTATACATGGTAGAGTAAAGGGTGAGTGTAGATAAATCCGAAGCAATGTACAACTTAGCAAAGATGAAAAGCAACCAGGGAAGAGAGTACAACGGAAAATCGAGGGATGGTGCACGGTGGGACGCCCGATGAGTGCGTAAGTGCAACCAAAAAGGTAGAATTAGTGGAATAAAACCAAAGAGAGGCAAGGTGTCCGAGGAGTAAGGAGGAGGGGGAGATTGTCGTAGTCGATGAGCGCAGGGCTGGAGGTGTAGGATCGCGGCGACATGGTGGTCGTGAAGCAAGAGACAACTGCAGCCGTACTGATTGATTTGTACTGTATGCCGGCAGTTTGAACATGCTCCGTGTCGAGCGCGTTGGCGTGCGCGACACTGTTCTGAACGATATTTATCGAGAATCTATTGGAGATTGCGCCACCGAGGAAGTAAGAACCAGAAGATAACGTTCAGAGGTATATTGTTGCTAGAATTTGGGGATGGGATAGCGGCTATTAAATCCAGGACAGGGAAGAAACCAGTTGAGTAGTAGCAGATGGTGGTGGACGGAGAGAAGGAACAATTTTTGATGCCCGGAGGGTTTCAAATTTGTTTCGATCGGAAACCACTCTTGTCAGTCGACCACTACCACCGACCATGCTAGTTCTACTCTGGGGTATCTTGTCGCAGGACTCATATTCAAACAGGTCTCAGAATGGCTTTCATTGGGGCGAATTCCAAGAATCTCCGAGACGTCGAATCACTTCCACTCCTTTTCCAGAGTCTGGTTCGGAGTGGTCATTCTCAGTCGTCTGGCTGGCTCTGTGCTCTCAAGGTCTCTTCAAATTCAGCCAATCTCGACCGCCATCAACAATTGTTGCACCTCCTCGTTAGCAGTCTTCAAGAATCGACGAACACCGGTAGGATACCTTCAATAATAGTCCTTCACTTTGGCTTGCAGTTGGGGCTTCGCATTCGACCTATTTCCTACTGGCACTGATCCATATTCGAATCTCGATACCCATTCTGATTCTTTAGCGATCGCGCTCGTCAACCACTTCCTGGTGCTGAGGGGACTCGCACAGACAATGGTATTATGCTTTTGTTCCCTTTTAGACTGTACTGCTGAAATACTCGGTAGACTCCGAGTAGACGATCCATACATCTTATGGAGCATCAACGCGTCAACTCTGGAGAAGAACCACACATTTGAATAAGTCACGTCGAGGCCCTCTCACTTCTTTCGGTCAAAACTGGTGCGCGAGAGGTGCATACTCGTTATACTCGAGCTCCGATTCACTGCGTCACCTCCAAGATGAATTTTTTCGTCGACGATTTCAGACAGTACGTTTGCTGCCAGTGATTTTTTCTTGGTTCTGCTGCAGGCGCATGGCCCGCTCCCGGACTATGCAACTTGTCAGTCTATCGCATTGGCCGCAGTGGCTACTGGCAAGCTCTGTAGTCATGCAAACCGCCTTGTGTTCCTATGCACGCATGTCTTCGCTCGACATATAACCGGCGGCGTCCAGGTTGCAGGCACCCAAAAGGAAAGTCTCTTACCTTCACCTTTTGCGCGACATATGACGCATCCCATCCAGGGAACAGCTGCATTTCGAGCATTGCATTCTCGGTATGTAGCGATTCGTCCTGGGCCCAGTTCCCTTTGTAATTCAAGTACAATGAAAGAACAGAGAAGAATTTCTACTTTCCATTGCTAAAGCTCGCGGGCTCATGTGCACGAGAGTAAAGAAAAAGAAGTATATTCACAAGGCTACATCCAAGCATATTGTCGCGCTCTTGGTAAACTCTCGTAACGAGAGAGCCCGGGGGTCCACGGGAAGGAGGCGCGATGGGCTGCGAACCCACCCCCCGAGAATCTACCTACTGACTACGCCCGAAACATCCAGCGAAACTCGGGTATTGACGGGCGGTTGGAAGCTGCAGAGGCAAATGCGAGTAAGGAAACGAAGAGGAAAGGAAAGGCATTGGTTGTACCTTGAAGCACACTGTCGACGTCGAGCTCTCTCATCCAAGAAGCACGGTCATCCAGGCACCACCAGTTGTCCTCCGGGGCCCACCCCCCCCGCAAAGAGGTACCACCTGCGAAGCGACTGGCCCAAGACGCAGCCAGATTCATCGAGAGCTTGTCGGGAAAGTATCTGGTCAAAGGCAAGGTCAGCGATGGTGAACTATACATGAGGAACGTACCGTTGGCAATGCGACGAGGGGCGTTAATGGCGTCGGCGGCGGTTGAAAGCTGCACGGAGAACTGTGAGTAAAAGAACGGAGAGGAAAGACTTTCGCACCTTGGGAAGGAAATTGGCAAAGCCGAGCTCTCTCGTCCAGCATCACGGCCACAGGCATCGTCAGTCGTCCTCCGGGGCCCCACCCAGTCAAGAGGTACCGCCTTTCATTGCATGACCCAGAGAGCCGGATTCATCGAGAGCTTGTCGGGAGTAAGGTATCTGGTCAACGGCGAGGTCAGCGATGGCGGGATGAGTGGACATGAGAGGCGAGACGTACCGGATAGTGGTGGTGGTCGGAAGTCAAGAGGTGTGAGGAAGTCAGCCACTCAGTGGCTGGTTTTTATATGCGCAGCAAATAATTTTTTCATATGGTGACTCGGGAACGCGGATATGGAATGGAGATCGAGACCGGCGCTGGAAGTGGTACCGCCGAAGCTCTAGTGAGCGATGTGGTCGTCGCGATGGAGGACGACGAGGAGAGCAAGTTTGGTGGTGGCCGACGTGGTGGTTAGCGATCAAGCTTCTGCACGGCTATCAACGACCCTTATGCGCAACCTCCATCCATCCCGATTCCCTACCAGCGTTTTAACTCCAGTGCCCGTCTGCAGCGAACTCCCGTTGGACATTTGCTTGAATGTAAGCGTCTTGTCGTCTTTAATGGCCTACTCACACCCTCACCCAGATATTTGGATTTTGCAGTCCCTTCGATCTTGCTCAGCTCTCTCTGGCTTCCAAGTTTCTACGCGCGTTCAGTCAAAGAAACAATCACCTCTGGAACTTTGCTTTCTTGAATATCTGTCGCGGCCAATGTCCACCCTTGCCTCCGCCTCCCATTGTTGAAGCAAGTGGCAATTACTCTCCAGAGGCCTGCGCGCTGTGGATTTTCGGCGGCGGTCTTTGCACGGTATGCTTCCTACTTGGCATCCACGTGCATACCTCAACTACGGTACACTGGTGTTCTGTTTGGACGGACTCAGCCGTGCCATTTTATCTTTCGTTTCCGCGCGTGCTCGGTCAGTTTTCATCATAGAAATCGGCTAAAGTCAAAGCTGACCCCAGTCTAGAGCAAATGCAAGGGTGAACTGCTATTCCAGTCAGTCCCGAGCATCCCGTAACCTCCTTATGCATCTCATGCTCTGCAGGGGCAACGCTCTGTGGCACGATAAAAAACACCAGTGCAGGAACGAGTGGCTTCCACGTGAGGCATACACTCTTGATGGCCCCGAGCTTGTCTATCGTTACTCTCTTCGCGCGGTCGAGCGTGCTCAAAGCGAACGGGTTCAAGCCACCGCGGTCTCCTTTGGAAGTTCATGGCGTCATCCTGAACGCATTCCTGTTCGAAACACCGAGCAGTTGGACTTGGTATGTATGACGACGCGCAACTCATTCTGGATTGTTCATCGTTGATAGGAATGTGTGTTGAGAGCGCGCGATCGGCTCCCGATTGCACAAGTGGGTCCGCTTCCTCTTGAGTTTTTCTCATAATGACTGTCAATGTTCACCAGAACGCTCGGGAGTTGCGGATCTGGCAGAAGTTGTATTTCGACGAGAAAGATATTGTGGAGAGAGCCAACCTCTTATTGTGCGTTCTCTTCCCTTTCAACGCGTATTGTGCTGATAGAAATGCCACAGTATCAAGAGCATGTCTATGGCGGAGAGGGAAAAGGTACAGGGTGTCTTGCGATGTCCCGCCGCCCTCGGTGTCTTCAAAGCATTCAATCGGGACCTGGAGCTGATCACAACCACTGGTGCGCAGCGCCATGCGCCTTCTTGTATTCACGAATTGACCAAAACTATTAGTGTGGGCCCAGATACGTGCCCTCACTCTTTCCCAACTCGAATACATGGAGAATGGCCTGCTCCTGGGAGCTCCACGACCTACGGATAAAGTAAGATGTGACCAGTGCAATCGTTTAATACCCAAGTTCGTGCCATGTTTTCTCTCGACGAGTCTTTCACTCGGACACGAGGCCTAAACGTCCAGCAGGCACGTACAAGGCCATACTTGCAAGCCCGCCAACGTTATAAAGTCGAATCCCCCGCGGCAAGCGTCGTGCCCGAACTGTCCTGACTCACGTCGGTTGTTTAGCGAGCAGGGCCTCCGGGATCACCAGCGGAGCAGGTCTGTTATGTATGGATCCTCCCGTTACAAAAAGATTGACACTCCACTAGGCATCAGCCTCGAGCGAGCGACTTCTCATTTGCCACCAACTAGATTTCCGTCGATTCCAGTCCGACCACCAACACCAAACCAAGACTACCACATCGCAGTCGCATTTAAACCGGTCAAGCCTCATAGGCAACTGCGACGCAGTGATACAAGCACATCTCTAATCCTTGGGTATGTCCCCGTCCTTGTTCATTTTCTCCATTGCTTATTGTACGACAGAAACCGGGTAGATACTGTCTGTAGTTCAGTATGAGGATTTCAAAACCAAACTGCTTCCGAATCGGACTCTCAGAGTCGAGCAGAATGATTCGTACTTGTATAGGCGAGAGGAAGCACAGTTGTAGACTACCCATGTACGCCGGCACTGAATCATGAATGTCAGGCACGTGATCGTTAACACCTCTCTTGCTCTTCTCTTCCATCATCTCGCCCGTCTCCCGTGAATATGAACAAAAGAAACACCTTTACCCTCGCCAAATTCCCTGCATATCCAGTTCTATCACACCCTGAAAATCATCGCAACCCATCCCAAATCGCCTCGCAAGGCGCTCTTCGGTCGATCTACAATCTTTCAAGCAACCTGCTGCCTCCGCCCCCTTTTCTAGATCCAAGAAATCAAGAAATCGCGTTTTCCAACTCTTCGGCTATCCGCAATACCGTCGAGCATGGCGGCGACCGTTTTCTTGCCGTTTTTTTTGGGCACCGCGGTCATGAACGTTGTGCCGGAACACAAAGGACTCTTTGTAGTATGCGTCCCTCTTTGTGACTGTGTCGTCTGTATTCATTTTCTGCTCGTAGCATCTGGTCTCGGGACTCGGTACCAACGCAGTCATCGGACAGTTCCTGAAGGAGCTCTACATCATCGACAAGCGGACGGAGAAGAAGACGGCAGGAGACGTCTTCGAGACCCTCCTCGGCGCCCTGGTGGCTGACCGGGGTACAGACGTCGTTCAACTGTGGATCACCAGCGCTTTTCAACCTATCATACTCGCGGCCGTCGCCGCTTTCTACGACATTGACAACATGATTGAGGTTCAGCCTGAGGACCATGGAAAGCACTCGGCCACTCAGCTCAAGCAAGCCGAGTCTGTTCGCCTAGGAAAGCGGCCGTCTAGATTTAATTATGACGTCGCCATCCAAGAGCCCTCTCAGAAGAGAATGCGGGCATCCCAAGATGCTCCACGCACCACCATTCCGCTCTCCCAATCCGTCCCCAAGGCCTCCATCAGCTGTTCCCCCGGCAGTTCCGAGAATCGCGTTGGCGGCGCGCGCAGCACGAGCATGCGCATGTCTTCGTCTGCGTCTGTCGAGAACCAATACCCCCAGGTCCAGGCGCACCCCCATTCTCCACCACATCCCACACTTCTTCCGCTTTCTTCTAGCAATCACAGCCTGAATGGAAGTCGCAAGCGTCATGCTGACGGCGCCGACTCCCAGTACCATGAACGACCGCAGAAGAAGCATCACGCCGGAGATTCTTCAGCTGACTCCTTCAACTCCAACACACGTCCCCTGCTACCCCCCCTCTCGAAGTGCCTTATTCCACCGAGTCTTGTCCTCATTGCTCAGTACTACCGACTACCACTATCCCGCACAACCCAGTCCCAAACTCGTTTTCTTATCACCCCACCCGACGGCACGTTCGTGAGGAACTGCTTGCCATGTAGGTGGTCATTTGTTCCTTGTTGCAGGTATTGACCTTATCTTACAGGGTGGCGAAGAGTACTGCGCGGAGAGCTTAGGCGCAGTGCTTGGTTGCGAGCAAACAAAGGAGACAATTTGGGCATGAGTCGTGGTTCCGCTACAACCTTTCTATCCAATTTCTATCACAATCCATGTGCATATATGGCCATCTATCTACGTGTTACTTGTCCGTTGTGGCTAGGAAATAAATTATAAGCGAGTGCAGCATTGTGTGTTCAAGTGAATGTGCAGTGCTGTGATGTAGTATGTAGGTAGAAGAGGAATTTGATAGGAATGTAATAATCACACGAAACAGCTAATTCAACTGCCGTGGCTGCAAGGGGTCGCGGTTGGTTCGGGGTCGCTTGCCATACAAGCCATCAACAAATGAGAGAGGAATGAGAGCTTGCTGAGAAGGACTCACAGGGCGCTTCGAGTCTCCGCCTTTGAGGTACCTCTTGAGTTGGTGGAACGGGCCTGAAAATGAGGTTCATATAGACTCAAAACACACAAAAGAAGCTCACGCGGCAGCGGGGTGTTGTCGGGCTCACGAACGCGGAGGTGTCGTATACTAACAAGGCTCATGGTCAGTCAGAGTATAAAATCAGGAAACGGCTTTGAATACCTTTCGACTACAGCCATTGTGTGCTTGACAGTCGCATATATGAGGCCTTGCAACTCCTGCTTCACCCACCGCGCAACGCGACCTAACGGATCCAGGTGACCGAGCCCAAGATGATAGATATACACATAGAATGTATTGTGCAGGCGGAAGGGATATTCTGCCCTTCCCCGGTTGAAGAGGCGAAGGTATAACGACGGACATGGTTCATTTGAAAGCGCTTCACAGACAAGCTAGCTCTGAATGAGCCTCGCTCGAAACCAGAAACATTGGACTCACCATGGAGACCGTTCCCGACCATTCGTTCGAGAGATCGAACAGTCTTCTTGCGACTAGCACCACAGCGCCTTGGAATAGATGTTTACCGCGTGCCGGCCACCAGGAGGGGTCGACAGGCACCGACCAATGTCGGCCGTCTTTAGTTGTGTGAATTGGAAGAGTAATGGGGCAGGAGACAGTGTGGCGTGACTCGTAGAGCGCTATGAGGTAATCTACTGCGAATTCGCGGATTTGGGGAAGCAATTCGATGGTGGTCGAGGAAAGAAGATGTTTGATGGCTGCTTGCCGCAATGCTGCGGCATCCAATCAACTTGACTTGAGCCATTTGGTGCCCATTTGAGTCGTTTCTCAGTATATTCTGCATCTGCATTCACTTGCACGGCGTGGGTGTGCTTCTTGCTACACGCGTGGTAGACTCGTCCGTGTTGTGCACTTGTGCGATGACATCACATCAGACTTCCTGCAATTTACTTTTGACACTTTTCCACGCCAAAAAATAGCCGGAAAAGTGCCGAAAAGTGCTAAAGTCGACAAGTGAAAAGCCAGGTGTGATTTCCGAAAAAGTCCCCGGCAACGCGGAATTGATGCCGCTGTTGCGGCTCTCTCCTTGCCGGAACCTCCCGCACATTTTGATATTCTGTGACCTTTCAACTCATATTTCATTCAGATAGCTACATGGTCTGTCCAAGCCTATGTTTGAGGGAGCTGAAATGTGGACTTTGCCACTTTTCACTTTTGCCGAGCTCGTGGCAAGCGGAAAAGTGCCATAAAGTGCCAAGTAAACTGTCAAAAGGCTGATGCACTGCTCGCTAAACTGTCCCTCCATTCCATTCCATTCCCGCTTCCCCGAGCCAAGTCCCGAGCCAGCACTGCAAATAAACTATTTGAAATCCGTCGACGTATAAAAGCCAGCCACCGGGCGGCTGACACCCAGCACTCTTGCCTTCAAACGGCCACCATCTTCCTTGCGTCGTCTCAAGGTAACCGTCCGTCTCACAATCTCGCCGCGACGCATTTCTCACTGTCGCCCTCCCCCAGATTCCTTTGGTTGCCCTCGATGATTCCGGTCCTGGCTCGTTTGCTGGCAGCGATACCTCTTCGCGAGAGCTTCGGACGGGTTCCTGGTGAATTCGTGCCGTTGCCTAGACCCAGCTCCCGGGAGGACGTCTGCCAGTGCGCGCGGTTACAGGGCGTCTGTTTGATGAGAGGGCCAGAGCACGAGTGCTCGTTCACGGTGCGTCTTGCTTGCTTTGTGTTTCTTGCACTCTCATTGATTGCCTTCTTTCGCTTTCGCCGTCGCTGCCGCCGGTTTGGAATGGGAAGAGGAGGGGGACGCCGGAGGAGTAGTCAGTAGATAGTTCCCGGGGGATGGGTTGGCAGCCCTTCGCGCTCCCTGTCGTTGGGCCCCGGGCTTGAGATCCATTCGAGGGTCGACCAAGCGCGCGAAAACTTGCTGGAATCGTGTATCTTGTACTTTTGAATTCACTTGCTTGGTTTCGTTGAAGCGCAAAAACAGACTGGGGAAGTCAAGCAGTAGAGGTCAAATAGTCATTATGCATGCAACGTACGACACGAGGTACTGTCTCTGCTCTCCACTTCTAAACGCAATTTGAGCGAGCCCAAGGCTGGCTCGCATCACAGCTCACATCCGCATCTGGCCGCAAAGACGATCCCATTTGACCCAACGCAACGCAATCCTTTACGGACTCGCGAAAGGGCGAATAGTATCCAGGGGAGATCGGGGGTGAAGACGCCCGAGGCTGGCAGACGGTGGCGTCGCGTTCACCAACGCTATACAGAGGGAGGCGGTCTGCTTCGGCTACAGAACAGCTCGTCTCTGTGGCTTGACGTGTACAGTGTAGGGCTCGAGTGGAATGGCGGAGCGTCAAAGTAATGGGGCTATCGCGGGAGGTGGTAAAGAATCGTTGAAGAAAGGGCGGAGATGGTGTATCTTCGTTGCTTGCGTCACATTAATGCACTGCCGGCAATGACTGTGGGCTCAGGATGGGCTAAGACGAAGGTTGGACTCAAAACATAGAAACAGCAATGTAACGCACCTTGGGTGAATATTCCCAGAACAACTTAGACACGCAAATCGACAAAGACTTGGCCCTGCACTTCCGTGAAGAAAGGATAGATCTACAGGAGGCAAGGTAAGAAAGCTGTATGGCCATGAGGAACAGTATGCCAGCATACCCGAGAGAGTCGTGGTGCCCCAGAGGGATGACAGTATATTCGGATTCCGCCAGCTATGTGTGAGACCACCGAGGCTCGAGGGTTCCAAATAGTGCGTCGAGAAGGGTCAAGATTTTTGTTCTCCGCATTGTGGAACACGAAAAGCAGAATGGAAACCAAGTAGCTGGGACTCGGGAGCACGGTCCGACGCCGAGGTCAGAGTTCCGCAGCGCTTACTAATGTTAGCTTCGGGTTTTTCCTCTTCCTCATGCCCATCGCACAGTGAACGGACGGACGGCAAACAGGTATTGTATGAGAAGGTGGGCTTTTCCGCTCGTGTTTTGGTGTCCATGCGTCTGAGAGAGTCATATCAAGCGCTCGTCTTTCAAATCCTCGTCGAATGCAGCAACTCCCTTCCGAATTTCATGGGCCTCCTTGTGCCACCGTGCCGTTCGAGCCCTTTTACTCGAAATCTGACGCCCATGGAAATTCTCGAGCGCTTTCCAGCCAAGATAGGCTTTCCCTCAACGAGGCAGGGACGCCTCGTGGGTCTTGATACATAACACCCTCTGTGAGGAGTCAGGACGTACACATACCACCCACCTCCCACCCACGATGAGCACTCTGCGTCGCCTCATCTCGCGCCGTGGTACCACCACCAATGGTTATGGGGACGGCGGTACTCCTCGTCCCAGTACGAGCGATTCCGACCACGACGAGCCTGTGGATGCGCCAGATGCCCGAGAAAACTCTGCCATCTCCTCCAGCGACTATGCACGCCGTCGTAGGGAGCTTATGGCTCTTTATAGAGATCTTCGAGCACTCGGGTTCATGCCAGTTCGCCATGTCGCCGTCTCTCTGACATTCCCTTGCAGAGCAAATGCCTTTCTGGATGTGCCCAATATTACAGTCATCGGGGGTCAATCTGGTGCGTCTTTTTCTCTCCTCTTGATACCTATTTTGACGCGTCTGATGTAGCTGGGAAGAGTTCGCTTGTAGAAGCTGTATCTGGTGTAAATTGCCTTTCTACTCGTCGATTTCATCCTGATCCTATTGTAGATCAACGTACCTCGCGACAGTGGGACGTGCACGAGGTAGGGTGGTTTCACAGAGTCTATCGTTCATTGACCCAAATATCCCAGATGTCCTATGGAGTGCACAATGTCGGGCGAGAGCGACTCCTGGTCCTGTCAAATCTCCCTGCGATTCGATTACAAACAAGACGGCAGCAAATACGCTACACCCGAGACCCATGCGTTTGGATCGATCCTTACAGATAAAACCGCCGTTGAGCTGTGGCTCCGTCGCGCCCAAGCAGCGATCCTGCATCCTCACATTCAATATCAAAACTTTTACACCAAGACGGAGGACCAGCTGAAAAACCCACCGGCGGATGACCGACGCCTATCGTTTTCCAAAAACGCGGTTTTGGTAGAGTTGCGGGATTCTACACTCACTGGTAAGAAACATTCCCATTCTTCCTGCCCGTTCACTGCGCTAACGAATCCAGACCTTGGGTTTGTCGACCTCCCCGGACTCATTCAAAACGACGCCCCAGAAGCAATTAGAGTCGTTCGCGATCTGACTGTTTCACGCATCAACGCCAGGAAGACACTCATTCTCGTTACGATCCCAATGAGCGGCAAGTTTTTTCCGCACTCGTTTTGTCTGTAATTCTGACAAGTATTCAGATGATTTACAGAACCAGGAAGCCGCTCGGCTTGCCAAGGAGGCCGATCGTGATGGAGTGCGCACTATTGGTACGTGTTCTACAGCCATGACGAGACGCCTTTTTCAGACCCAATGATTAGCCGTGCTCACCAAACCGGATCTATTGGGACCTGGGGCGACAGGATCGCGGCAAACGTGGACGGACGTGTTGGAGGGCCGTCGGTTCGAGCTCAAGCACGGATATTATTGTGTCCGTCTTCCAGATGACGCAGAGCGTGCGCAAGCCATCACCAAGACCGAGTCCGAGCGGCGTGCCACGGAGTATTTTAACTCCACGCAGCCTTGGCGAGATATTACAGATCGCAGTCGGTTTGGGGTACCGAACCTTTCGGCGTGCTTGAGCAGGCTGCTCGTCAGTCATATGGAGGACAGGTACAGTTCTCTTTGCGTGAAATTCGACTCCAACTGATTTTTTGACTAGCCTTCCTGGACTCCGACGCCAGGTCACGGGGCTGCTCGAGAAATGCAGCGACGACCTGAATCGTCTTCCGTCACCGCCCGTCAGCGACAGCGAGCCCGCGGCAGCAGTTCTTCTCATGGTGACGGAATTCTGCAGGGCTTTTCGTGCCGCGGTATTTGGGGACACGGAAGACCACAAGGCTTTTGTTCAGACGAACCGACAGCATTATGCTCGATTCCAAGCCGACATCAAGAGCACTGTTCCCGATTTCCGGCCGTTCTCAGGTCATGTCAACTATCGAAATCCGAATCTGGACGTTGTCGAGACGAGAGACGGTGTCGAGCCGGTCGGCCCGTTGGACTTGGTGGATGTGCGGCAGGTGATTACAGGGTATGTTGGCTTGTTTTTCCTCTTGATAATAGTGTTCTCAATGTCAGACAGCTCCATTACCTGGGAGTTGCCGAGCCATGTCCCATTTGACGCGATGAAGAGCCTCGTTTCGCGGTTCACTGGCCAATGGAGGAATCCGTCCTTGGCGTGCTTCCAAGCTGTCGTCAAAAGTGCTTCGGATTTTCTTTCGGATACGCTCATGGACAAATATTTTGCCCAATTTACGCAACTGAAAGATTACATTCGGTGCGTCTTCTACTTCATCTCCACTTGTTGTTGCTCAATTGCGTGTATAGAGAACTTACCTGCGCGGAACTCGACCGCTGCCGAGTCGAGGCCTTGAAGACCCTCGAGAAAATGCTGGTCCGAGAGGGTACCGCTCCTTACACAGAACACGGATCATTTGCAGACTGAGACCCACGCTTGGCTTGGGCGGTACAACAGTGTCCATCGCCATTCAGGGCATTATTTGCCGTCGGTGTTTGGATCGCCGGGTCGTCCTCGATCCCCTTCCCCATCTCCCGTGCGCTATATTGAAATCGAGGGTGTGGCTTTCTCAGACGAGCTCCACCTCATGGCGAAAACTCGGGCGTACTGGCAGATCGCGTACCAAGTGAGTTTATTCTTTCCATGAAGGTTCATCCAACTGATATATTGACAGCGTATAATCGACTACGTCCCGCTTCTCATCGAGCACGAATTCAATCAACGCATGGCTGAGCGGCTGCAACCCATGTTGTTTGAGCAGTTGCTTAGTGGATCGGATGTGGGCGTCAAGATGCAGGAGCTGATGGCGGAAGATCCTGTGGTGTGTGCGCAGCGGAGGTCGTTGAAGATGCAGATAGAGAGGTTGTCGGAAATAAAGCAGAAGCTGGACGGGTTGACTTGAGTTGTTTCGGACGTGTCTTGGCGATTCGGGTCTGTATTGCTTGGTGAATGGAACTTTGAATTTCTTGGATATTTAACAGGATTCTGTGAGGATTATAAGGCTCTATTGTCTGCCTGTAGCGCTATTATACTTGCGCAGTCCACGACATGAACAAGCGGGAAATCTCGAGAAGGTACGCGTCATTGATGGCCGCCGTCCCGACCTCTTTTGATCACAACCACCACCACGTCCACGTTCCACACGGAGAGCTCGGAGTGCGAATCGCGCTCGTCGTCATCTACAACGGTCCCGGCTGCTCCTCCGGTCCCTCGATCTCTCCATTCTTGCAGTGGCACTGCCGCGTTCCCGAGTCAATCTCCGAGTAAACAAAATATTTGCTGCGCGTATAAAAGCCCAGCCTCTGGGCGGCTGACACTCAACCCTCATGCTTCTGACTCTCGCCGCTGTCCTCGATTCGTGAGCCGTCCTCAATGGTCTGGGGTACGCTGGTCGTACCTGTGGGGTGGCTGGACGTGGTGCAGTTATCACTCTGGGAGAGCTTCCGACAGGTGCATATCTGTGCCGAAGCATTGCACCAGCTCCCAGGTGGACTCCACTGCGGTACATCCACAACCCCCAAGCCCACTTCCCAGATCCGGCGAGCTCGGTGGGGCGAGGGAACAATCCCTTCACGGTGCGCACTGCTCTCTTCCTCGTTGTGCCTTTGCTCATCGTTTCCTTCCAGCCCGTGGTAGTCAGTACATAGTTTTCCCGGGGGATGGGCTAGCACCCCTTCGCGCTCCCTTGTCGTGGGCCCCGGGCTTGAGACTCGCAAGAGTCGACCAAGCGCGCGAAAATTCTGCACTCATGTACTTAGATAGGCCTTTCAATTCCATCGCTTGATTGCCACGAAACGAGTAGAGTCGAAGAAAAATGACATTCCAGCGCCCAAGTAGGCTATCCACTTTCCGTTACAAGAACCCGGACCAAAATGTGGAACCCTTCTCACAAAGGCCACGAACGGGTGACCACCCGAACCTATTCCAGTAACCTACGCCAACCTGGTAAGAGCCTCCCGCGTATGGCTACGTAGGTGTAGTATCCAGACTGAAAGCTGTTCCAAAGGTCGGTAGAGGGAAGAATTCAGGATGAGACGAACAACGCACCTTCATCCAGCTAAACAACTCCACAAACGAGTTCTCCGGCATCACCAACGCGTCGATATTGTGCTTTCCCAGCACGGCGTCGCCCCTAGTGGCACCAGTACCGCCGCCATATGCTACTTGGCATCCTCAAAGTGCAGATTCCACTCCATGTACGCATTCAGACAGATTGGGCTCCTCTTGATCCCTTGGCGCGTCGTCGTCGTCCTCGATGGTATGGACGTCGGTCGGGATGCTGGTCAGAGACTCAGAGTCAGAAGGTATGCGTCGATATTGGATTTCTTGAGCTCAATCTGGATGCTGATCAATTGGAAGGGACAAAATGTCGAAATGCAAGGACCCACAGTGACTGTATCGTTCCCCCGGTTACTTTGCAAAGGGCCCTGTATTGTATATAACCGAACAACGCAACGACCGACGATGTAAGCAGGCTGAGTGCCGAGCTGAGAAAACGATCGGAACCGGGATGACTGTAGCCAGACGTCAGTCCATTGGCGATGCATGGCACATGAGACTCGCCGCGTCAGGGTCCGATTGTCAATCTTAGCAAAGTTCATGCTACGTGCTGAGGACTACACCATTAAGAAATGAGGCGCGGAGCCAAATGAGACGAACCTAGTGTGGCCGTGGCTACTACTACTGGTAATTTGCCCACCATACAAACTGAGAGAGGTTTTTAATTCGAATTCACCAGTTAGGTCCGATTGTCGAGTCAAAGAGCCAGCCAGCGTTCATCCTGACTGTTGGGTAGTGTTGTCGTCGTTTAAGAGAAGCTGGATGCGGATACCGTGCAGGGGACAGGTAGTAAAGTCGCCTGCAGTGAGTTGGGATTGCAGTGAGGTGAACGTGGCTTCGTAGAGGTCCTTGAATGCGCTTGAGGTGGATTCTTGGCGAAAAAATGGTGGTGAGTGGTGGAGGTGTGCTCCCACATGTAATCTACAAGCCCGACCCTGCCGGTTGGCTTTGGAGTGAGATGGACCACCTGCTTTCCGGAGGATTTCAGAACGACCACAGAGATGCCGACTTTTATGTGGGAGGAACGAAAAGAAAGGCTGTCGCCGAGTAGCCGGGCCCAGACACAGTCTTCGTGGGATAACACAGCTAGCCCCATGCAGCGAAGATGCAGTGCTTGGTGTCGGTTCTGCCATCTTACTTACTTACACTCACTCCCAGCTCCCAAACTCACTGCGAACTCTGGAGGGCAGCATGGACTTTGAAGGAGATGAATCGTGAGCCAGATATGACTTGATTCCAGATAGTAACCCACAAGGAGCTTCCAGTTGCGCTGCCAGAGAAGAAATTTGTCCTTGAAGTTCCTGGAAAGTCAACAGAATTCGCGTACTCCAGCAAGTTTGTGAGAAGGCAAAACTCAAGAGTCAAACTGTAGTCCGAATCGGGTCCCATCAAAAGCACAAGTTTCCGTTCTTCAAGTTACACCTGGCGAAACCTGCACGTACGGTCTTTACTACCGATACTACCAGCCCCCCAGCGCGCTCTCTCTCTCCATCAAAACTGCTCAGGTCATCCACCTCAAGACACCCCACACCCCACACCCCACTCTATTCATGCACCTCCTCCTACACACTCGGCGTGCATTTTTTGTACCGCCCGGAGATCCTGATAGGCCGCAGGAGAAGGCAGCGCTCTTATATGCCTCCGGCCACGCTCAACGGTGGCTCGCCCAGCACCCCAGAGCAGCGACGCCGTTCCCGGTTTTCCTGAATCGACATCTGCGTCTCGCGACCGTCTCGCACTCCCATGTGGTTCGCGGGGGCTTCGAGTTTGACGGAGATCGGTCGTTCTATGGCCTCATCGAGACAAGTATTCGGACCGTAATCCCGGAACGGGTGGACATTCATAGAGTATGGCTGCATCTTTCGCGCCACAAAAATTGTTCTTAGCCTTTGTAGATCATCGCGCGAGCCTTGGCTACCAATGATGTGCTTGGCGAGTATATGGACGCTCTGGGCATGCTCGATGCCACCAGCCCAGACAAGACTGCGGGCGACGCGTTCGAGACCGTCCTCGGGGCCCTGCTCCAAGATCGTCCGTACACCGTCCTGCAAGACTGGGTGACCACGGCATTTCAACCGCTCATCCTCGTTGCTCAGGCTGCGCTGGACAACAACAAGCGCAAGATGCCGGACCTCTCCACCATCGAGCCGCGGGTGTCCAAGCGTCGGAGAGTTGACCATGGATCCAACGCCTCCACTACCTACTCTTCCACAGCTCCATACTCTTTCCCTGCATCTACTCCCGCCTCTCTTGACGTTGGGCTCGAATTTACGACACTTCCGCACGCGCGTGCAGACCTCGATTTCGTGCTTGCTTTTCTGGACTCGGTGTTGCCTGCCCCTGCCCCTGCAGTTGCAGAGCCTTGTCCGGCGTACGTAGCCAGTTCCAGAGATTCTCAACACACATACTGATGCAGTGCCGCAGATTAGCGAATGGACTGACTGGTAGCAAGAACACGCCCAAGGTGGCTCAGTCCGTTCCTGCTCAAGGGAAGGAAAATGTGGCGCCGTAGACAAATCGATTTTTCCATTTCCAGCATATGTAAGATAATATTATTATGAAAACCTCCACCGCCTACAGACCACGGCCCTCCTCCTCCTGCAATTGTCGAGGGACATGATGTTATATCCATGTCATCCCGACTTCGATCCGAGGCCCTCCGATCCCTCCGGGCCCTCCGATCCCTCTGGGCCCTCCGGTCCCTCCGACCTTCCGGCCTCTTCCATCCAAGATGCATTCGATCACGTCATATTGCACAATCTTACGTTGTTATATCCATGCATGTCCAACTCTCCCGACTCTCCCTTGGACCTTCCGACTCCTCCGGTTCGGATCATTTCCGACTGATCCGGACATTCCGACCTTGATGCATCCGATCTGTTCGTATTGCACAATCCTATAGGGTTTTCACGCAATGAAGTTCTTCTGAGCGTTTCCCTTATTGTGATTATCTTTATCTTCTTCTCTCTTATTGTTGTAGTATAGAGCTTATTGTCTTTCATACTTCTGACTCCATTAGGTCGTGTCATACTTACTTAGTATAAATAGGACATACGATTGTGATGTACGTCAGTAGTTAATTAACGTGTGTTGCCTCCACAACTCCTCTGTGCCATCTAGTCTCCGAGTAATCCTCTCTCGGAAGTCAAGTGGTTGGTGCGCTCTCCCTCCGAGTAGCGTTCACCTCATCCGGATCACCTTCGGTCATCATCCCACGGTCCTCCGACCTCCGACCCTCCGACCTCTGACCTCAGGTTCCGGCCCCTTTGTCCTTACCCTCCGGCACGGACATTACACATGAGCAACCTGTAGAGAACACAGTTAGATCGTTCTTGTGCAGGGCCAACGATGAACGAACAAGTCGGTCCTCGGATGGGCCAGGCGTCTCCGTTGTCTCGTCCTCGTCCCAGTAGAAATCGGCCATTTGAACGAAAGGGTCTGACGGCTGCGTCAAGTTTCCAGCAGAGACTTCAGACGGAAGGACTCACAAGAGATCCCGGTTGCTGGCCGTACGCTAGAAAGACGTCAAATCAGGCCAAAGGACACCTCTGCAAGATTATGGGCACATACTGGTTGATTAATACCATCACCTTGCCGAATATCTCGAGGATGAGGTCGGAGAGGTTATCTCTGGCCCATGTTTGCACGCCGGGAAGCCAATGGCGTTTATAAAGATGATATATTGCAACAAAAAATGTTTCGTGCCTGTTGAAGGGCTCTTGCATTTCTAGGCCGCACGCCACGGTGTAGAACGAGGTTGCGAGAGTGTCACACATGGCATCTGCGATGAGCTGCGGAAACCAGCTTGTAAGTATTCGTTTGAATGGGTCTCAAAATGGCCCACGCACTTTGAGCGCCATGCAGGGAAGACAGGCGAAACCCGCGTAGTGGTCGCGAAGGACGCCATTGACGGCGGCTTGCAGGTGAAGCTTGCCAAAGTAAGGCCAATTCTCCGCGTCATACGAGCCTTGCCTCGACTTCGGCCACACCAGCTGAGCAACCACTCGAGCCAAGTCGATGGGGCTCTCCAGATGAGGGCGGTTCTGGGTGCGATGTTTGAAAAGTTCGCCAGCGAACTTGGTGGTCTGCTCCAAAATCTGCTTGTTAGATAGTCCCGTCGACATGACGGGTGAAGACAAAGGAGTGCAAGATCACATGGCACGCGTATAGTAAATATCTACTCCGCGTCAATCTACTCTATGGTACTGCGAATGATGATGTCCTTCTGCTATACGGTAGAGGGCATGGCTGGGACGTTTGGTGAGTTATATGTGCCCATTCAGTTCGGAAACTCACCAGTTCCGATGATGCCTCTTCAAGTCCCCTGGACTCATTCGTTCATCGACGGTGCACTTTCGCAAACAACACTCCACCCATTGACTACGATGCCTGCCGATAATTATGAGCAAGTTATTGGTGCCCACTGGCAGCAAACCACTGACCAGGTTTCGCAATGTCGCACAAACAGATCCACTAAGAGACGTAGGGACAATGCAATGTGCCCCCCGGCTACAGTGGGGCGCAAACCATTGTGCCCTTTCGGACACAGTACTGTGGCTTGAGTGCACAATGCAATGTGGCAGGGAAGAGTGAATTTGGAAAAGAATAGGAAATGGCAGAGGCGGGGATCGAACCAAAAACCTCCTGAATCTTGTGATCACAATGTAAACCACAAGCATCCAGTTGAGCCAAACCAGCATTGTAGGGCTGGTAGCATCATTGTACCAAACCATACTGAGATTCAGCCGTGAATTGGTGGTTAGGCTAGCAGGTTAGGTTCGGTTCGGTTAGGCTAGGTTAGGAGGGTTAGGAGGGTTCGGTTAGGCTAGGTTTGGACCCCAGGAACAGTGTAAAAAAAGGGTTAGCAGGTTAGGTTCGGTTTGGTTAGGTTTGGGTTTGTTTGGTTCGGCTTGGTTCGGTTAGGTAATACACCCAAAAAAACACATATTCAGCAGGGAATGACATCCGCCTGAACCTGGGTCAGCTTGCCTGGCCCAGGTTCCGCTGTAATTTGCCTGGGTTAGGTCAAGGGGTACCCTTGACCTAACCTGGGCAAAGAAACTGGTGGGTAGTGGTGGCATCATATCTGCTGCTTATACATTCTCAGTTGCTGTAGTGGTATTGTCCTGTGGATTTAATTGATGGGCCTTTCGGAAGGCTCTGGGTTCGGTTTTGGCTGGTTGCATTCTATTTTACGGCTGCATGCTAAATCCTGTTCCCTGCCACATTGCATTGTCCCGCCAACCTACAGTACTGTGTCAGAAAGGGCACATTGGTTTGCGCCCCATTGTAGTTGCAGGGCACATTCCATTGCTGTTACCGTCCCTACATACAGATCTGTCGTCACCCTGTCTCTACACAGACTACACTGAATCTCATCCACTTGCGAGCCCGGATTCTGGAAGGATCGGTGGTGGTAATTGAGTACGATAAGGTCCGTTTTCAGGCTTTGGTGATCGATAGCTGCAAAACTGGGTCAAGTACCACCAAGATGATGTAGGAAGATCGAACCAGCGAAGGGATGGAATATAAGCGCTTTATCGCTCTCGAACACGGCGAGTATGTCCTTCGCAGCTGGAGACTTGACGACATCGTTCCCATCGAAGCCCAGGAATGCGGCGTGCCGGGAGACTCTGCAAAAGAGTTTGGGTCCCATCCCTGGTCACAAACAAGGGACTTACGTGGTGCGGTTCGTCTGATCTACGGAGATCGAGTCGAATTTGCGCTTCCAGCCCATCAACTCGACGTGCTTCTGTATGCACATGTTTCACGCGCCGCCTGGAATGAGTGTTCGAGCATACCTCCGTCAATGCAACGATCTTTGTCTGGCGACGCTGACACTCCTTTCAAAACGGTGAGCCCGAGTTCAAGATGGAATTGGCAGACGTACCTGAAAGAACGATTCCTCCAGCTTGCGTTCCTCACACTCGGCCCTCAACGCTATCGCTGCCTCGGCTGGGATGTACTGCGAACCGGCGGGTGGCGTGCTCGTGCTCGTCTTCGTGTTCGGTCTGGGGACCCACCGTCTAAGATCAAGGGCATCAAAGCAGAACTTGTCCCGCAGCGCCAAAACGAAGGTCCAACGGACACGATTCTGGGTTGTCTGGCCGCTGGAGAGACGGGTAAGCACGCCAAAACAGTTGCTGCGCGATCATCGACGTATGAGGTGACTTGCGTGCGGCATATATTCTTGGGGAGATTTCAGCTAGTGGGCGAGTGTGCCAAATCCAAACGAGCTTACGGAACAGCATTGGATTCGAAGAGGGAAACACTCTGGAATTCCAACATATGCACGGCCGCATTCCTGAATATATGTCAGGAACGCCGATTCAGATGCACAAAATCTTACGCACCGAGCAAGCCTTCGAACCAAATATGAGGTTCGCCCATGCGACTTCGGAGAAGCCTTCCGGTGGTGAAGGTACGCCGTGAGTGGTGCGGCGAGCAGCAGACCAGGCACGCAACGAAACACCTGGAAGGCGGAATGTCAGTAGCCGACCCCGGCGAGTACGTGGGCGTAGATCAGACGAACCGCACCACGTAAGTCCCTTGTTTGTGACCAGGGATGGGACCCAAACTCTTTTGCAGAGTCTCCCGGCACGCCGCATTCCTGGGCTTCGATGGGAACGATGTCGTCAAGTCTCCAGCTGCGAAGGACATACTCGCCGTGTTCGAGAGCGATAAAGCGCTTATATTCCATCCCTTCGCTGGTTCGATCTTCCTACATCATCTTGGTGGTACTTGACCCAGTTTTGCAGCTATCGATCACCAAAGCCTGAAAACGGACCTTATCGTACTCAATTACCACCACCGATCCTTCCAGAATCCGGGCTCGCAAGTGGATGAGATTCAGTGTAGTCTGTGTAGAGACAGGGTGACGACAGATCTGTATGTAGGGACGGTAACAGCAATGGAATGTGCCCTGCAACTACAATGGGGCGCAAACCAATGTGCCCTTTCTGACACAGTACTGTAGGTTGGCGGGACAATGCAATGTGGCAGGGAACAGGATTTAGCATGCAGCCGTAAAATAGAATGCAACCAGCCAAAACCGAACCCAGAGCCTTCCGAAAGGCCCATCAATTAAATCCACAGGACAATACCACTACAGCAACTGAGAATGTATAAGCAGCAGATATGATGCCACCACTACCCACCAGTTTCTTTGCCCAGGTTAGGTCAAGGGTACCCCTTGACCTAACCCAGGCAAATTACAGCGGAACCTGGGCCAGGCAAGCTGACCCAGGTTCAGGCGGATGTCATTCCCTGCTGAATATGTGTTTTTTTGGGTGTATTACCTAACCGAACCAAGCCGAACCAAACAAACCCAAACCTAACCAAACCGAACCTAACCTGCTAACCCTTTTTTTACACTGTTCCTGGGGTCCAAACCTAGCCTAACCGAACCCTCCTAACCCTCCTAACCTAGCCTAACCGAACCGAACCTAACCTGCTAGCCTAACCACCAATTCACGGCTGAATCTCAGTATGGTTTGGTACAATGATGCTACCAGCCCTACAATGCTGGTTTGGCTCAACTGGATGCTTGTGGTTTACATTGTGATCACAAGATTCAGGAGGTTTTTGGTTCGATCCCCGCCTCTGCCATTTCCTATTCTTTTCCAAATTCACTCTTCCCTGCCACATTGCATTGTGCACTCAAGCCACAGTACTGTGTCCGAAAGGGCACAATGGTTTGCGCCCCACTGTAGCCGGGGGGCACATTGCATTGTCCCTACGTCTCTTAGTGGATCTGTTTGTGCGACATTGCGAAACCTGGTCAGTGGTTTGCTGCCAGTGGGCACCAATAACTTGCTCATAATTATCGGCAGGCATCGTAGTCAATGGGTGGAGTGTTGTTTGCGAAAGTGCACCGTCGATGAACGAATGAGTCCAGGGGACTTGAAGAGGCATCATCGGAACTGGTGAGTTTCCGAACTGAATGGGCACATATAACTCACCAAACGTCCCAGCCATGCCCTCTACCGTATAGCAGAAGGACATCATCATTCGCAGTACCATAGAGTAGATTGACGCGGAGTAGATATTTACTATACGCGTGCCATGTGATCTTGCACTCCTTTGTCTTCACCCGTCATGTCGACGGGACTATCTAACAAGCAGATTTTGGAGCAGACCACCAAGTTCGCTGGCGAACTTTTCAAACATCGCACCCAGAACCGCCCTCATCTGGAGAGCCCCATCGACTTGGCTCGAGTGGTTGCTCAGCTGGTGTGGCCGAAGTCGAGGCAAGGCTCGTATGACGCGGAGAATTGGCCTTACTTTGGCAAGCTTCACCTGCAAGCCGCCGTCAATGGCGTCCTTCGCGACCACTACGCGGGTTTCGCCTGTCTTCCCTGCATGGCGCTCAAAGTGCGTGGGCCATTTTGAGACCCATTCAAACGAATACTTACAAGCTGGTTTCCGCAGCTCATCGCAGATGCCATGTGTGACACTCTCGCAACCTCGTTCTACACCGTGGCGTGCGGCCTAGAAATGCAAGAGCCCTTCAACAGGCACGAAACATTTTTTGTTGCAATATATCATCTTTATAAACGCCATTGGCTTCCCGGCGTGCAAACATGGGCCAGAGATAACCTCTCCGACCTCATCCTCGAGATATTCGGCAAGGTGATGGTATTAATCAACCAGTATGTGCCCATAATCTTGCAGAGGTGTCCTTTGGCCTGATTTGACGTCTTTCTAGCGTACGGCCAGCAACCGGGATCTCTTGTGAGTCCTTCCGTCTGAAGTCTCTGCTGGAAACTTGACGCAGCCGTCAGACCCTTTCGTTCAAATGGCCGATTTCTACTGGGACGAGGACGAGACAACGGAGACGCCTGGCCCATCCGAGGACCGACTTGTTCGTTCATCGTTGGCCCTGCACAAGAACGATCTAACTGTGTTCTCTACAGGTTGCTCATGTGTAATGTCCGTGCCGGAGGGTAAGGACAAAGGGGCCGGAACCTGAGGTCAGAGGTCGGAGGGTCGGAGGTCGGAGGACCGTGGGATGATGACCGAAGGTGATCCGGATGAGGTGAACGCTACTCGGAGGGAGAGCGCACCAACCACTTGACTTCCGAGAGAGGATTACTCGGAGACTAGATGGCACAGAGGAGTTGTGGAGGCAACACACGTTAATTAACTACTGACGTACATCACAATCGTATGTCCTATTTATACTAAGTAAGTATGACACGACCTAATGGAGTCAGAAGTATGAAAGACAATAAGCTCTATACTACAACAATAAGAGAGAAGAAGATAAAGATAATCACAATAAGGGAAACGCTCAGAAGAACTTCATTGCGTGAAAACCCTATAGGATTGTGCAATACGAACAGATCGGATGCATCAAGGTCGGAATGTCCGGATCAGTCGGAAATGATCCGAACCGGAGGAGTCGGAAGGTCCAAGGGAGAGTCGGGAGAGTTGGACATGCATGGATATAACAACGTAAGATTGTGCAATATGACGTGATCGAATGCATCTTGGATGGAAGAGGCCGGAAGGTCGGAGGGACCGGAGGGCCCAGAGGGATCGGAGGGCCCGGAGGGATCGGAGGGCCTCGGATCGAAGTCGGGATGACATGGATATAACATCATGTCCCTCGACAATTGCAGGAGGAGGAGGGCCGTGGTCTGTAGGCGGTGGAGGTTTTCATAATAATATTATCTTACATATGCTGGAAATGGAAAAATCGATTTGTCTACGGCGCCACATTTTCCTTCCCTTGAGCAGGAACGGACTGAGCCACCTTGGGCGTGTTCTTGCTACCAGTCAGTCCATTCGCTAATCTGCGGCACTGCATCAGTATGTGTGTTGAGAATCTCTGGAACTGGCTACGTACGCCGGACAAGGCTCTGCAACTGCAGGGGCAGGGGCAGGCAACACCGAGTCCAGAAAAGCAAGCACGAAATCGAGGTCTGCACGCGCGTGCGGAAGTGTCGTAAATTCGAGCCCAACGTCAAGAGAGGCGGGAGTAGATGCGGGGAAAGAGTATGGATCTGTGGAAGAGTAGGTAGTGGAGGCGTTGGATCCATGGTCAACTCTCCGACGCTTGGACACCCGCGGCTCGATGGTGGAGAGGTCCGGCATCTTGCGCTTGTTGTTGTCTAGCGCAGCCTGAGCAACGAGGATGAGCGGTTGAAATGCCGTGGTCACCCAGTCTTGCAGGATGGTGTACGGACGATCTTGGAGCAGGGCCCCGAGGACGGTCTCGAACGCGTCGCCCGCAGTCTTGTCTGGGCTGGTGGCATCGAGCATGCCCAGAGCGTCCATATACTCGCCAAGCACATCATTGGTAGCCAAGGCTCGCGCGATGATCTACAAAGGCTAAGAACAATTTTTGTGGCGCGAAAGATGCAGCCATACTCTATGAATGTCCACCCGTTCCGGGATTACGGTCCGAATACTTGTCTCGATGAGGCCATAGAACGACCGATCTCCGTCAAACTCGAAGCCCCCGCGAACCACATGGGAGTGCGAGACGGTCGCGAGACGCAGATGTCGATTCAGGAAAACCGGGAACGGCGTCGCTGCTCTGGGGTGCTGGGCGAGCCACCGTTGAACGTGGCCGGAGGCATATAAGAGTGCTCACCTGTACCTTCCACCTAAGTAAGCTAGGTAGCCTGGTACCTGTAGCAGTGGTACCAGGCTAAGACGCCAAGTTGCTGGATTTCAGGCATGCTTCCGTTTAAGCTTCCGAAAAGCTTTTGACATATGCTTGCGATCAGCTTCTGTAGACTTCACCTGTACCTTCCACCTAAGTAAGCTAGGTAGCCTGGTACCTGTAGCAGTGGTACCAGGCTAAGACGCCAAGTTGCTGGATTTCAGGCATGCTTCCGTTTAAGCTTCCGAAAAGCTTTTGACATATGCTTGCGATAAGCTTCTGTAGACTTAGAAAGCACAAAGGCATTGCCGTGGTGCCGAAGAAGATCATTTCCCACTGATGCCGAGGTCGGCGCCATCACCGACGCGCGCCCCCGACTCCCGATGTCCCAAAAAGGAAAGTATGCAGAAAAATCATGTAAACTCGAGACATAATACAAGAAAAAAATACGGGCATAGAGGGAACAGAATCTAAATGCATAGAGATCATTTTTTTCGCGTCCAGGCCACGTCAAATCATATCATCCTTCCCGTACACCTTGAATACACCCCCGGCAAATGTCCCCCGCACGCCCGGCGGTCCTTTCCGCTTCACCTTCTTAGCCGTGGATCCGGACGACGTGGTGCTCGCGCTGGCGGGGGTGGACTTGTGAGGAGGAGGGGGAGGAGATGTCTCGCGGGGAGGGGAGGCTGGAGTCGTGGTGGGGTCTTTGGCACCAGTGCCATTGGCGCCCTTGTACGCCGGCTTGGGTTTCGGCCGCTTTGTCGACTTCACGGGCTGCTCGTAGTCGTCGTCCGCCTCGCGCGCCTTGCGCTTCCTCGACTTGGCCACCGCCTCATCGGCATCCTTGCGCTTGCGCGGCTGCACCGCCTTTTCCTTGGCCGCAACGCGCTTGGTGATGGGTTTGGTGCTGGCCGACTTGTCGGCCTTCTTCCTCCCGCCCTGCTCCTTCGACTTCACCGCCGCCGCCTTCGCCTTCAGCTTCCTCTGCTTTTCCTCCTCCTTCCCCCGCTTCCTCGCATCCACCGCCAGCTGCTCGAGTCTGGCGTACTTCTCCTTCCCCGTACGGGGACGCTCCTCCTCCTCCTCATCGTCATCTGCCCCACCCTCGTCCTCCTGCTGCTCCTGCTCCTGCTCGTCGTCATCATCACTACCCTCCTCCTCTACACCCTTCTTCCCCTTCCCCTTCCCCTTCCCCTTCCGAGTCGTCTTCGTCACCTCGCCGTTCTCGAGCATCTCCTCGTGCTGGGCAATGAGGCGCGCCTTCTCGGACGGGGTGAGCTTCCTCCAGTGGCAGGCGCCGGACTCGAGCGCGTCGTGGAGCTTCTTGATGGTGGGGAGCGCGCCAATTTTGCTCGCGGTGACAAAGGGCACGCCCTGCGGCCAGCCGACGATCCCAACACCGAATTTCTTGACGATTGCGCCGATGTAGTCCTTGTAGTTCATCTGGGCCTTGGTGACGCCGCGTACGAGAACTGGGAAAGCAAAGGAGTTAATAAAAAGACGTCAATAGATGAAGAGACTTACGGAAACCTTTCATGATTATCACCCGACACGCTTTTTGGAGCCTCAAGAGTTCGTTGGCGAGGGTGACTGGGTAACGAATCAGAAAGGGAAAGAGAGGGGTGTCGAATACGTACCTTTGTCTCGATTCATTCCCCACATCTCGTACATTACCATGAAGTCGGGCGCGCTCTTCCCAAATGCGTGCGCAAGAAAGTCACCGCCGCCCTCGGACTCGACAAAATAGGTGCCCGTCTTGTCGTGCGGGTGCGTCCGCGTGAAGGCGGCGTGGCCGATGACACCGGTCTGCTGCACCAACGCAATCATCTGCATACCCATGAGCCCATGGTAAGCCGCATCCGAGACGAATTACTTACCATTTGGCCGATCTTCGCAATTGTTTTCTTGGCCACGATCTTTGCCGAGAGGTTGTTGGCCCGCGCTCCACTCTTCTTGACCGTCCGTTTCTCCTCGAGCTTGGCCAGGAGCTCTGCCTCCTCCTCCTCGGTGTAATCATCATAGAGGTGGCGGTTGTTGGCAATGTGGGCGTTGAGCTGGGAGCTGTTGAGCTTCTCGCCGCGTGGAAGGTCTGTGGAATCGAGTCAGAGACGTTTTACATGAAAAAAAAAAAACAGAGAAACCACACGACGTACCAGCATTTACAAGCTCCGCGATATGCGACATCTTCGCGTTGTGGATCTGTTTCTCCCGCGAGCCCTTGACGATGGCCGAGGTCATCATCCGACGGCGCACCTCCTCCACCTTCATCTTGTACGTCTTTGACAACTCGACTGCCGCCAACTCGCGCTGGGCGTTGAGCATGTCGAGCTCCGCATACAGCCCCTCAAGCTTCCTGTTCTTGGCGGCCTTCTTTGCGGTCTGCACCCCGTACATTCCCTTCCGACTCCTGTGAGAATGCTTGCGGGCCGGCTGGGCAGGGAGATGACGGTTGCGCGAGCGGTGGCTGGTGGTGCGCATGCCCTCGAGGAGTGCAGCATCCTCGAGTGCAGCATCCTCGTTGCCGACCCAGTCCTCCTCGGGCTTGTCGGGCTCCAAGTCGACGACGCGACGTTTGGTGCTGGAGGGGCGGCGGGAAGGGGGTACATCGTCGTCAGAGCCATCTGGACTGAGGCTGCGGGAGCGACTGCATTCAGGTAAAGGAGGAGGGCTCGGGCGAGTCGAAGAGGAGGGCATGGCGGTGGTACGAGACAAAAGCCGAGCTTGTTGATTCCAGGAGGTGAGGCTCACGTGCTGGAGCCGACTGGTGTAAACAACGCCTGAGTGGCGAGACATTTGAGCATTGAACCGCGCAAGACGACCACAATGGCGAGAGGACAGGGAGAGAAGAAAGGTAGTGGTGGGAATCGGACATCGCTGCCAGCATTACCAGTCCCACGTCAAGGCGGCGATTGCGGGATAGTCAACGAAATCAATAGAAGCCACTGTTTTAATTTCCGCGAACTCACTGCACCGGTGGTGGCATATTTAGACTGAACTTGCAGGTAGTATGTTCCCGATAACCCAGTGGTCTTGCACTCTTCCCGGTTACTCCTGAGCTTTAATGCTCAGCACTCTACCTTGAGTTCGAATCTTGGTCCACTTGATTTCCATCTCTTTTTAATTCTCTCAATTTTACCTCTTCCAAGTCAAGTCCTACAATGTAAATCCAAAAATTCCATAGAACACACTCTATACAGGCAAATAGTAATAAAAACGAACTCAATACATTTTCATACAAGTTGCACAACACCACCCCGCTAGGCACCAAAGACCGACGAGACCTCGGCCTCATCCATCTCCGTGACAATGTCCCGCAGATGCATATCGCGCACCGCCATCTTGCTGCAAGTATCAAGGTCAGTTTTGCGGGCTCGAAAGATGAATATACTCACACATCACCATAGATCTTGCGCGTGGTCTCATTGACGTACATCTTCGTTGGCGACTGATTCAATGACGACGAAGCCCGCGTGGGCGTGCTGCGTCCAGTGGGACGGGCACGGGTGGAGACTGAATTGTCCTCATGTTCCGACTCCTTGTGTTTGACACGTGCGGCGGCAGGTGGGACAGGAAGGTGGTAAGGTGGAGGAGGAGCACGAGCTCCTTGGGTAGACGAGGGCGAGACGTTGGAGGACGACGAGAGAGAACTCTCTGAGCTGATGGCAGGAAGTGAGCCCTCCGAGCTCATGGAGACACGATCGTCACGATCCGGGGTGGTCAAATCGTAGACCGGCCTCCCCGGCTGCACGTCGTCGCGATCCGGGGTCGTCAAATCGAAGACGGGCCTCCCCGAGTGCCCATTGTCGTCACCCGCTTTCCCAGCCTTCACTACATCCCGCTCGAGATGCTGGATTGTCGACGGGGTGGGTTTGTGAGGTGTTGTGGGTATCACCCGAGGTGGGGGCAAGATCGTTGGCACGGCATCGACACGAGCCTGCGCCTCTGCCTGTCTCGCCCGAGACGCGGGTGAGCGCTCTGCCAACGCAGCCTGGATGGTGCGCGGGCGCGGGAATTTGGCTGCAGGCTCGGCTCTGGTCGTTGCCTTCAATGCCTTTCCCGTTGCTTGCTTGGATTGCGACGCGCGTTTGATCGGAGACGGCTCAGCCGCAGCGGGACCCTTCTCGACAGGGGGAAGGGAGTCGGATGGAGAATCGGACGGGGGATCGTGGCTGTGGTCATGGTCGTTTGCACATCGCCGTTGCCAGTCTTCGATTGCCAGTGCCCTAGTGTCGAAGATGTGCAGATCACGGCCGTGCCTGGCAGGGTCCATAGCAGCACGCGCGTCTCCACTAGAAGGCAGCTTCAGAGGCGTAGGATGGAGGAGAAAAAAAGATGCACTTGATGGTGAAGAGGCCCCGCTCCTCCACAGTGTACCAATATTTCTGCTGCGATTTGTTGTGTGAAATCTTGTCGACGAAGTTGTTGCCAGGGTGGAATTTGGGAACACAGAAAGGCATGGTAAGCATGAAGGACAAGGATTGAAATGAGAGTGGTGGAAGGAGGGTGAGTGAGCAAAACGAGACAAGTCAAAAATAAACAAATCAAGTCGAGACCCAAACGGAAAAAAGCAAAACCGAGAATCGAACTTGGAGCCATTGACAGCGTAGAATTTGAAGAGTCAAGAATGATTAACCACTCCAGCAACCGGCTGATGAAGGTGGCCATCTGCCTTCACCCGGGATCACACCAAATCCAGACTCATAAAAAAGGCTTTCAGCACCGAGTACGCAGCACCGACTGTGCATTGCAATAAAAATAATAATACACTACCCTGGACTTTGTTCTTTATCCTCTCGACAAACACCTATTTTTTCTTTGCCTTCAAGTGAGGGGCACCCCGGCAGAGCCTCAACTTCTCCATCTCCGCCCGTCCAATGTCCCCGAGAAGGGCTCTTCCACCTCTTCCACTGTAGATTATTTCATTCAACTCACGGAGTCTTGCACGATCTGCTTTGACAACCCAGTCCCAACGCGCCCGCGGCAATGACTGATGCTCCTCGTCGAGCTTCGGAAGATAATGGCGTTCGAACGCGCCTTGGCCGTACTTGTTGATGAAATCGCTGTAGCGGGTAGATGAATGGCGGGGGTGAGGATTGAAGAATGTGAGACCAACGCTTGACGCGCTCTACAAGTAGATGTATCAGTAGAAGTGTGAACTAAAGTTCAGGAGACACACCCTTCACGCTGAATGGATTCAGCAGCCCGACGCTGCTCCAGCAGCAGCCCGGCCTCGGTGGTGCCTTTCCTCTGCTCACGAACACTATGCACAGTAGTTAGAAGAGTGAATGAATCTGAATAGTTATACACGCACCGCTGCATTCGCTCTCGTGCCCTCCGTCTTGTCTCCTCTGGATTCCGCTCTCGATATCGTTTTGCTGCGGCCTTGTTGGCTTCCCGCGTCTTGGACTTGGTCAAATGAGGATTATCTTTGTCGCTTTGAGTGTGGTGGGAGGAATTGTTGAGCATGAGTGCGCAGAAAAAGATGAATGTGGTTGGTGATCAAGAGACAAGAGTGGCTGATTCACTCACCGAAACAATGACTTGAGATTCTCCACAACGCGTACATCCCCGCCAAATTTCTTTTCGATTCAAATTCATTTTATTCCTCATTTAGAGGCCTCTGACAAAATTCTAGGCCTCCATTGTCCCTCAGTCCCTGTAACTAACAACTTTTCTGCAGCTCGGCAGCCTATTCCGAGATATCCGATAAAGCCGAAATCCGGGTTCGTCACCCAATATTCGGATTCGTCATGCCTTTGAGAAAGGTCTGGCCATTCCAAAGGCGTGTTTCGTCCATTCACAAAGAAATTTGAGAGGAAGAGTAATTATTGCAATGGTAAAACAACTAATGTAGCTAAAGCTCGTCAATTTTACTATACATGGCCATGCCCTCCATCCACCGCTCCTTCTCCTCGGCTGCACGCTGTGCCTTGACCCCAGCGTCGGCATTCTCGAACGCGACATCCGTCTTGCAGCCGTTCCACAGCCAGTGGAATAACCCACCCGCCGTGTACTGAGCAAACGAGGTTCGCGTCTCGTTCTTGCCAATCGGGGTGTTGGAGTGCTTGACGAGGGCGGATGGAATGAGGACGGTCGAGCCAGGAGGGAAACGAATGACAAGCTTGAGGTGCCAGAGGATCAGCATCCCACCAACGTCGGGGTCAAAGTTTCCGAGCGCGGTGATGGAGCACCAGCCCCATGCGAGGTTAGCAAAGTCGACGTGCGGGGCGGTGATTGTACGAGGGCCGAAGTTGAAGGTGGCGCCCGCAAATGCGCATCCGGGGAAGTTCCACCGCAGCTTCCTCCAAGAACGAAGCTTCTCCATCTGTACCTGATAATACAGATAGAGTCGCGGCGCCCACAGCATAAGTAGAGCTGAAAACGATGAGTGAGGGTAGTGAGCAAATGGAGGCACGTACAGTTAGCGAAAAGTGCGATCCGTTTGAAGTACTCGTGAGCCATAAGCTCGTCCGTGAGCTGTGTATTCGTGACGTTGTTACGTAGCTCAACCGGCTCCGTCTGCCCGCTCCCGAAAGACGGCCCACGCGAGATGGCTGCAAACGAGGTCTGCGCGCGTCGATGGTGGAGGCGATCATGCGTGAGACACAAGCGCGGAAGACGCTCCTGCATCATCGTGTGTGCACCGCCATGGACCTCTGGCCAGTCTTCGTCGTTGGGATGGCCACCGAGTACAGCGATGACGCGGCGGTGGGCGTCGAGGATGGGGATTGTAAGTCTGCGAAGGAAAGATCAGTCGAGCAAGAATGAATGAGGAAAAAAAAACACGCACATGCCCAGCCAAGCCACATACATGAATCCCGTCATCCCGACCATCCTGTCAATCTCCTCCTGCGTGTATTCCCGTCATCCCACTCCCTTCGAGAACGGCCTTGTTGAGGGCCTCAAACTCGTCTTGCGAGTATACGCGCCCTCCGATGGCAATTTCGATTGGGGGAGGATCAAGTGCGAGTGGGGCGTTTCGGAGCCCAAGCCAGGAGGGTTTGGTGTGAGGGAGTGCCGTGCCGTCGACGCCGAGGTGCAGCGCTGAGGACTTGGCCTCTGCGATGCGCTTGTGGTGCACGGGCTTGAGAATGGGGTCGGTGGAGGCGAGTTCAGCGGCTGCGAGGCGTTTCTTGCGACGCCGGGCATTGCCATGGGCCTTATCGTTCTGAAGGGCTGACATTTTGGCGCCTGGTGAAGTGGAGACGGGTGGTGGAATGGGTGTGGGCGTAGGGAGGGGAGGTGGGTGCAGGATCGGCTCCGGCTCGAGAGAGAGGTCCGCAGCGTATTCTGTGAGGTCATCCAGGTCGTCTGCAGCATTTGAAAGGGCTTGCTCGATGATAGCTTCTTGAATGCGAGCACCCGTGTCGAAATCCAGTGAGGCGGTGACGGCGCGTTTCAAAGCAAAGTCGAAGGCCGAGAACTCCTTGCCGTTACGGAGGGTGCGTCGTCCTGGTCAATATGTGAGTCTATTCCAGATGTAATAGAACGAGAAAAAGAAGAGAAAAGCTACATATGAAAGGTGCAGTGGCCGACGCGAGCTTGGGAGTTCCAGAGGATGAATCTCTTGCTCTCCGGTTTAAGGCATGCAGTAGAAACATAGGGAAACAAAAAGGAAGAAGTGGGAAGACGTACCAGCCATTGTGTGGAAAGAGTTGTGGTGGTGGTGGTGGTGAGGTGGCAACGCGACGCGTTTATTTGGCCACAACAACTCGATTGGGATTAGGTTAGGGTTAGGGTCAGCCACCTCCTCCAAACAAATCTCGAGTCCTCCTCGCCATGAGTGGACGCAACGGCGGCGTGAAGCAAAGCCACGCCTCCTCTGCCAAGCTCAACATCCTCGGCAGTCGACGCACTGTCCCCGGTCAAGCCCCTCGTTTCCACAATCGGACTTTGGGCCCGCAGGCCATCGACAACCTCAGATCTCAGAGGAGTGATGAAATGAGAGAGCAGCTCACTGGTGCGAGCACTATTCATTCAAGTTGTACCCTTACTGACCTTGCCCCAGGAATGGATGGCGAGCAGCGAGCCAACCTGGATGATTTACGCCGCCGGGCATTGGACGACAACTATTCCCCTCCTGCTCTAACCTCCACTCTCGAGCAAGACGTGTTGGACGGCTCCGAACGTCTGAATCTCAGCCACGCCGGAGGGGAGCTCAATCTCCCAGGTGAAGGGGTGTTTCTCGGTTTGGAGGAGGATTTGACACATGAAGTGCGATCACAGAGTAAGTCAGTGTTTTCTCTCTCAATTTCCGGCCCCGACTTACATGCATAAGGCGGTATGACTGGCGCACCCGCACGGACCAAACTGAACGGCGTAACCAGGCCTTCCAAAGCCAGATGGAAGGTCTCACCGACGCGTACATGCGTTTTTGTGCCGAGGACGAGCTTCGTGGGCGTCATGGAGGGAATCGTTGGGAGGAGCTGGAGCTACGCCGGCAGACACGCGCTGGAGATTCCCCGACCGTCGAGGCGGTGTACGAGATTAAGGTGGTGGATTCCTTTGGTGTGTCCTGTTTTATTCTTTCCTCTGATCCTCCCCACTTACAATGCTTCAGAGACGCGTACAGTGGATGTTGACGTATCGGACACTCAAGGTCGCCTCAACATCGCCAACCTCGTTGTCGCTGGCCTCATGCCCTGCGCCCCATACACACCACACGTCGCTTTCACCATCCGCGTCCTCGAATCATATCGGACGCTACACGCTCGCTGCCCACAGCTTGCGATACACGCCTATGTGAAAGCCCTCTGCGACCAGCACGAGGTAAGTCTATTTCTGGCCATTTCTTCGTTGCCTGACCAAGGCCCAGGTGGAATATTATCCGTACCTCCGCCAACAATTCTCCAATGCGTACGACGTGTACCTGGAGATTCGTCATTGCACGGACGCGCGGGTGATGAACGCGCTCGGCCGAGACGATTCATAGCGCCTCAAACACGCATGCCCGGCCTGTACCTACAAGCTGGAGGGCGAGGACGACCTTATCTTTGATATGCTGACCACGATGGACGGCAACGACTCTCTCAAGCGTGTCCTCCGTCGTTCCAAAGTCGAGCAGGACAACGAGTCCTCCGAGCCGACACTGGGTCCCTCGCGTGAGCGCGTCGACAATCGCGATGCTGGCGACGGGTATTTCATTGATAGGGGGATGGTGGAGGAGTGGGCGAAGCGGAGGCTGGCGGATATCCTGCCCATGGAGGCCAATTCGGTGAGCAAACACTCACCGTCTTCCTTTTCATCGCTGACTTACCTTTCCTTTAGGACGAAGACAATCCATGTGCAGACAGATGGAAGAATATGATTAACGACGTCACGTCGAAGATGTGGGGCATCTTCGACGAGACGGGCATTTTCCTCGCCCTCTGCCGCCATGGGTTCGTGTTGGTCATTGCCGACATGATTCGGAGCGGGGAATTGTAAGTCGAATCCCAATTTTATACATCTATCTAACTAACAACTTTATCAAAGGGCCAAATACCCGCTGGCGGTAGTCAAGCTCCTCCTCGACACGTTCGGCTTCAAGCTCGGCGCTGGGTACGACGTCGGGTGCCATTTCGGCACCACCGTCAACAACAGCGACCTCGGTGAGCAGGCAAGAGCTCAGGGCTTCAAGAGCCTTGTCGGGTCCTTCCATGGGCATGCACACAACCGGTTGTGCCAGCTCAATTTCCTTGCCACCTATGTGAAGGGCCTTGGCATCGAGGACCTCGAGGGCTGCGAGCGGTTCTTCTCGCGTTCGAACGGGCTTGCCAAGTCGTGCCGATACGCAAGCCGTTTCCACCGCCAGCAGGAGATCAGCACCTACTGCAAGCAGATCGACGCCGTCGAGACGTACGCTAATCTGAGTAAGTCATGCTTCCTTCTCTCCAATACCTAAAGCTCACAACGTCTTACAGGCAACTTCCTCTGCACCAACTACCGTCAAGCACTCAATATATTGAAGACGGAGCCCGCGCTGCACGCCTGGATGGAACGCGAGGGGATTGAGGACGTTGAGACGTTCCACGAGTGGCTGAGGGAGGAAAGGGAGTATCTTTTGGGTCTCAAGGCGGCGTCGAGGAAGGATGTGGAGACCCTCGAGATGGAGTACATCCGCAAACTCAGGAAGCTGCAGGACAGCACGTAAGTGTCATTGCTCGCCTTTTGTATCCGAGCTGACCAGATCCTAAGAGCAAAGCATGCAACTCTCCTCGGACTGGCACGACAAGCGAACCGCGACGACGGCGACTTTGTACCCGGTGTGCGGAAGGAAGACGTTGCGAGGCGACACGCAAAAGACCGGGTGGATCGAGACCGGGAGGCGGTGCGGGAGCTCGAGCGCCTACTCGAGGTATCCCAAACGTGGACTGAGTCCTCGCCAAAGTGGTCGGAGACGGTGGTGGCGATCCAGAGGCGGGACTACCAAGCAGCGCTGAACGCACTTGAGCTTGTGGTGGTGGAGCGCATCTTTGAGCTCACGAAGGTGAATCGGTCCCAAACGGGTAAGTCGGGTCAATGTTATTGATGCACACCGAGTATCTAACAAATGTAGGATACAAGATGCGGACACACATCGGCAAGGCGCTTCAGGCGCGTTCAAAGGCCGTACGCAATGCCATTGAGCGCTACAATGCCGCTGCCCGCGAGTTGACCCCTCCAAAGCCCGACCTCACCTGGAATCAAGTCGTCGAGTACGCCTTCCTCGGCGACTTTGACTTGCTGCGGGATGCGGAGGCGGTGGTCCTGAGTCGCCCATGGACACGCCCAGCATATCGGATGTACATGGACAATTATTTCAAGACCCTGCGCGCGAGGGAGGAAATCAAGCGACTCAATGTGGAGATACCCCGAGTCATCACGTGGATCCAAGACGAAACACGTGTGCTGGAGAAGAAGGAGGAGGCGCTGGAGCGGGCGGAGGACGGGACGGATGAGGAGCAGAGGCGGAGCTGGCATTTGGCAGTGCAGGTGCGGCTGTACCGCCAGCGGCGGGGTCGATTCAATGCGGGGCATATGGCGCGCTTCCGCAAACTGGCGGGTACTCCCGGCTTCACGGGCTCAATACGGCCAGGACGTGCGGTGGAGGTGACGGAGTCGAGGCGTGCCCAGCGTGCTGCTGACGGTGAGCTGCTGTCCAGGGTAAATGGGGACTCGGAGGACGAGATGGAAGGAGTGGAGGAGACGCCAGCGGCAGCAGATGCACCACCGACAGGAGAGGATGGTGTTGATGACGATGAGGAGGGTGAGGATGCACACGATGAGGAGGTGGGGGAGCTTCTGTACCACATCTCTCGTATTGGGCTGGATGATGGGGACCGTCCACGTGCCGATGACGACGGTTAGTGGTGCGCAATAGTGTGCCGTATCGACCTTTTTAATGCTGTATTTTTCCCCCTATTTTATTCTGTATTTCACACAATTTTATGTCCATTTTCCTTTTTGGGACATCGGGAGTCGGGGGCGCGCGTCGGTGATGGCGCCGACCTCGGCATCAGTGGGAAATGATCTTCTTCGGCACCACGGCAATGCCTTTGTGCTTTCTAAGTCTACAGAAGCTGATCGCAAGCATATGTCAAAAGCTTTTCGGAAGCTTAAACGGAAGCATGCCTGAAATCCAGCAACTTGGCGTCTTAGCCTGGTACCACTGCTACAGGTACCAGGCTACCTAGCTTACTTAGGTGGAAGGTACAGGTGTGTGCGTCTGCGGCCATTTGTGCTCTGGCGCGAATTCGCGCGGCTCTTTGCAGAGCGTCCTCTGTGCCGCTGCGTGAGGGTGCCAGTATGTGGACGACGTCGGGGTCCCAGCCGTGAGGGATGTCGTCGGGAGGGCTGGGCTGCGCTTCCTTTCTTGCACGTCGCCGACGAAAGTGTAGGGCTTCGATCTGGATAACTTGGGCGTCTTGAGGCATGGTGCAAAGGAAAGTGTGAGTGACTTGATTGACTGTCAAAGAACAGCACTCAGCGAGGTACACAAAACAAAATTAAAAAAAGGAACACGAGAGACGAGCTGAATGCACGCGACGGGATCGAACCGGCGACCAACAATAACTGAAGGAGCATGTAACCTCTCCGGCATATAGAGAGGACATTAGCTTGAAGTACGTGCTCGTTTTGTAGTGACTCACATCGGAACAAGCTGGAGAAAAAAAAAGCTTTGCATTCGCAGGACACCACAAAATTACTCCATCCCAAAAAACCGGACGCTACCGCCTACCTACCCGCTTCTTCCTCCGCTGCGCATGCCCCCCGTGCTCGACCCACTCGTCACTCTGTGGACAGACACAGACGCAACCGGGGCAGTCGGCGTACCCGCACCGTTTGCAGGTGGTGAAGAAATGGCCACCTTCGTGCGTTATCCACACGTTGGATGCACTACACATGCACGCACACCCAATACAATCCTCCCAGAAGCAATGTGGGCAGCGTAACGGGTGGGCTGGGCGGATGAAGGCGGGGGAGGCGACGGGAGAGATGTCGAAATTATTCTCATCTTGGGCGTCGTTCTCACTGTCGCTGTCGGCGTCGATGGCGGAGAGAGAACGCCCACTGAGTCCAGCCTCCGAGCTAGCCGTACCGATAGTGGCTTGAGGAGGCGGAATGGCAGCAACGGCGGCTTGCTCAATGCAACGTGCTCGGTCAATGCGTGCAGGGAGGTGTTTCTTGTAGAGGTGCTCCTTATCTCGTTGGCTGTAATTCAATTTTGAATGAAAAAGCTGGAGACGACCGCATTAGCAGACGCACTTGACTTTTTTCTTGACACGAGAAGCCCGACGATGTGCAGCTCGTTGAGCCTCAGATTTCCTGACTAGCGTTGGAAGGTTTGGCTACAGATACGAGCGCGCGCACCGATAGCGGTAGTCGTCCGAGTGTTCGGCTGCTTTTTGCTTGGCTTTGGAATGGGCGATGGGATCTTGGGCTACACGGGCGCGAGTACTGTGAGACGACAAACATGAGAGAGAGAAAGAGATGAGAGTTGGTGAGGGACTAACCGTTGCATGCGTTCGCGAGCTTTGCGCCGACGGAGGTCCACATTTCTATGCCAGAGTGTCAGCAGCACATTCAAAGCAGAGGCAACACTCACTTAGCCTCGTAGTCCTTGCGGGACTGCTTGAGATGTTTGAGTTTGACCTCGGGGTCCAGCCGAGGACGACCCCGCGGCATGAGGGAGGATGTGTGGTGGTGGAGAGAGGAAGAGAGTATCTAGTCCAAAAGTAGAAATGGATCTGACATGCAATGTCAGTTCCCGAAAGAAATAAAACACTTTTTATTTTGCCTCCGTCGTGCCATAGTCTCTGAGCCACCGCGAACTCTTCAAAACAGCTCACTTGTACCAAAAGATGTGGTCTCCGTCATTTGAGAATATCCACTGTCCGTGAGCGTACGGTAGGAAGGTGTGTTCCCGAATTAAATTCCCAGGTCCCTCCGAATTAAATTCGACCTCGATGCTTCGTCAGAGAAAGGCTTCATTAAGAGTTGCGTACAACAGGAGGCTAGCTAGAGTAACATATAGTAAAAAAAAAAGTGTGGGTGGTGTAGGGAGCTAGGCTAGCGGCAGCGAATCTTCTGGGGACGAGGCCCCTCATCTCCCCCGCCCTCGCGCTCCTCTTCATCATCGTCTGTGAGGTCGCTGATATCCCCAGCCTCAGCATCCACCCAAAACTCCGCACGCACGCGCCCCGTGTAGTTCCCCACCTTGATGTTCTTCCAAAGGGGAAACTCCTTCAAGGCGTTCTCCCACCGTCCCCTCCGAGCGCGTTCCCGTGCAGTGTGGTCCTCCGACGTGGCAGACGCGGCCCAAGCCAGGTCAGATTTAAATCCGTTCTCAGTCCAACGGAAAAGCCCGCCCGCGGAGTACTGGATGAGTGAGTAGCGGTCCTCGTCGTCTTGGATGGGAGTATTGGAGTGCGTGACGACAGCAGACGGGATGAGGATGCAGCACCCAGGAGGGAACCGCACGATGAGGTTGTAGTCCCACAAGACGAGGTGCCCGCCTCGGTCGGGGTCGAACTCGCCGAGGGCGGTGATGCAGCACATTCCGTCTGCTTTGTTCCCGTGGTCGACGTGAGGGGGTGAGACGGAGGCAGGTCCGAGGTTGACGGTGAGGGCGGCAAACGGGGACTTGGGGAAGACGTTGCGAAGGCCGGGCTGCCGGCGCCGGAGCTGCTGCTTGGTGCGGTGGTACTTTGTGAAGATGGGATTGCAGAGCGCCTGGAAGGGACCTGCAGAGAGACGCGTTAGCAACAAGGAGGGAGGGTAGAGGCAGAGACACCCACCGATGGGAAATGTGCACATGCGGCGGATGGCGTGGTCCCCCACCAGCCTGTCCATGGCGTGCCCATTCGTCGCCGAGCTGGGCTTGACGTTGCCTGGCTCCGTGCGACCGCCGCCAAAGGCCATGCCCGTCGTCTCGGATGGAAAGCCTTCCCCTTCGTCAAAGGCACGGCGATGGTGGTGGGAGCTCTGGGAGAACGTCATCTCCTCCCGCGCGTCTCAAATGGCCTTGTTGGCGTCTTGGAGAACGGGAGCCCACGACTATAAAGTCATTTTTCATTGAAAAATATCTGGCTCAAGTGGTAGGCGGAGACAATCCAGTCAGCGCAAGTGCAGGTCACATGTCAGGCTATTTCGGCTTGACACAAGTCCAAGACACAAATCACATGATCTCAAGTTGAGACACAAGACAGAGACACAAGTGGCAAGTTGAGACGCAACTCGGAGACGCAGGTCATGTGACTTCCAAGTTAAGTTCTATGAGGAAATTATGTTATAGAGATAATTTGAAATACCAAAACTGGAAATTTCCTCATTTGGCCATGTTTTGGCTGCTGGCCTTTGACATGTTTTGAGATTCTACCACATGGGCAACTGAGATTACAAAGTAGTATCTTTCATTAGTGTAACATCTCATTGATCAAATGAAATTCCAAACACTTTATATCTACCCATTGTTCTCCTCAAAAAGATACAGTAATAGATAGATAACAAGTGGATTCATGATGGGATTCAGAGTTTTCGAGACATTTGAATATCGCCTGATCATGGATTATGTAAGATCGTGGGAACATGTGACCATATCATCACTTGTATCAGAATCTTGGATCAACATCTGATCCAAAATTGAATCACATGACCTCGTCTGGGAGTTGCGTCCTGCATCTGGGAGTTGCGTCTCAACTTGCACTTTTAGGACCTGTGTCCCATGCTTGCCTTGGATGGTGCTACCACATGATAGGCATCTATAACCTGTGTCAGGGTCATATTGCCATGTCTAGTTGACTTCCCTGTCCAGCAAAACCTGGGAACTAAACCTGAAAAGATGCATAAACTTGTGTACCACTACATTGAACTAATGCCTTGCATCTGCACCATTGACACTGTAATTTTAAATGATAAATGCTGTCATACACGACTCGCCAGGCACAGGAGGGGCGACGAGGGTGCCGATCACATGGCCGTGCTTGTCGAGAAGCACATGCGTCTTTCTGCGGGAGAGGTGAGTATCGAGAAGGAAGCAGTGAAGGGAGGACGAACGCACTCTCCCTGCCAGTCTGCGTACTGGAGATGTTCCTTGAGGAACTCTGCGTCGTGCGTGTGCACCAAGAGAGGGTGGTTTGCCGTCCCAGGAAGGCCGGTCCAGCGAGGGTGTGCAGCACGAAAGTCGGCAGCTGCAAACGAGAGATTGATGAGAGATGAGGCAGCGGCTTTCTTGAGAACGCGAGGGTTAGGGGTTGGTGGGTCGACAGCAGCCTCAGCCGCGCGCGCGGCTTGCTGCCGTTTGGAACGTGCCTTCTCACGTTTCTTGCTGTTGCTCTTGGCGGAGGCAGAGAGTCGAGCTGGCCTGGTGAGTGAGGGTGGAGGAACGACCAGAGGCGTGGCGATAGAAGAGACGTGAGGAGGATAGTCAAGATCGACCTCCTCACCCTCGGGGACGACACCACGGTCCTCGCGCTGGATTCGAGCCGCATTCTCGCAAAGGAGACCTTCCCGCAGGTCGTACTGCTGGCAGACGATGGGTGGGCCAAGGTATGCTGGATGAATGCGAGGTGTGAGCACAGAACACATATTTGAGGGCAGAAGAGAGAGAAAGACGGAGGGGAAGCAGGTAGGTAGCAAAGCCCTGCTCTGTGGTGGGAATCGGGCAAGAGAACGAAACGAAAAAGGGGAAGGAGGCGAGGAGGAGGAAAGAGACACACCTTGGTCAAGATTGGGGGCTGTTGTCGTGTCGGACATCGCGTCGTGAGCGAGGTGTGCTGGCAAGCTGAAGGAGGCAGTGCTTAGTCAGCTCCGATTTTCCTTTTCAGGTCTGTGAGCAGATTTATTCGTTGGGCAAAAGGGTTGTATACACACGGGCTACGATAAGGTGACTACGATACAGACGCGCGCGCGGGATAAACTCAGAGCTTGGCCTGAGGAAAAAGATGAGTGAGGATGAAAAGATTGAAGGAGGGCGCACCTTCCCCTTTTTCGAGGCGAGGAGGCCCCAGGTCCTTTCAACACCCTCCAACGTGCTGAATGTGCCAAATGCGCCGAGGGTAGTCTGGCAGAGCTCGTTGTGTGCGTGTGCATGGAAACGGGGTCGGCTGTCGATGCCAAGGTGGGCGTCAAAACTGGTGAGGACACGTTCGTCAGCCATGGAAAAAGCCAGAGGAGAGAGGGTACATACGTTGTGTAACGCTCTCCCGTGACCGAGTCAAATGGTGGAGGTTTCGGGGGAGGAGAAGGAGACGACATGGTGGATGGAAGACAAAGAGTTTGGTCTTTGATGGGCCCAGACCTCGCGTGCTAATCCGAGGCCAAATGCATACACGTAGGAGGCGAGACTGGCTTCAAGCCAAACGGTCAGTTGACGGACTTGTATTTGTATATGTCCCGTTATCTTTAATGGTCCCAGTGTCATTTGGTCCCCGGTTCGACTCCGGCGGTTGTTCTTTTTTTTGCTTCCAATCTTCCAATGTTTCTTGATTTTTTTTTCTTGGCCTGCTCAGAGAACTTGTTCAAGACAAGTTCTCTCTCTCATTCTCTTTTTTCCCTTGGCAACTGCTGCTTTTTAGTCTGATCGTCGAACCTCGGCTCTTTCTCGGTGGTTGCCCAGCTTACGTCACCTCAGCCTCTCTCTTTAACGCGATCCTCCTTTTAACGCGTCAATTCGCCCGCCTCCCTTTAACGCGATGGATTTTCTTTTGGCTACCGGACTTTGGCTTCCCCCAACAAACAACGCCCTCCCTCCATGTCTCGAGCTCGCAAGCAAGCCCGCCGAGAGCCAGGAACCCTCGTCGACTCCAGAACCATCGCCATCGTGGACTCGGGCTCAGACTCGGGCTCGAGCTCGGACGCGGATGAATACCAAATCGTCGCCGTGCGTTCCACTGGGGAACGATTGTCAAACAACAGGCGTCGCGTGGTGCGCACCGTCGTTCCTGTTACCGCCTCCTCTCCTGTGAAACGCACTCGGAAGGCGTCGCCTCCACGTCGCTCTGAACCAGTGGTGTCTGTCATGGGCTGGACCCAGCTGGGAGAGGACCTTTACGACCTTGAAGACGGGGACATGCGGGAGGAGAGTGGTGACAAGGGTACGCCTGTTGTCAAGCCTGCAGTAAGTGTTTTTCGTTCCTTTTGTTCTGGCCTTGCTAACGAGCTGTAGGACGAATCTGTGGCCAGGTGGCAGCAAGACCACCGCGACTCATACCTTGACGCGCTGTTTTGGAGGGATGGGCGTGGCCAAGCAGACGAGGAGCCTTGTTTCGGGTGTGGAGACCCTACCAAGGCCGCCGTTTTTCGTTGTGAGGATTGTGTGGGTGGAGGCATCCTCTGTGCAGAGTGCTGCGTCGACGCACACCGCTACCTTCCTCTGCACAAGATTTCTGTGCGTCCTCCTCTGCTCTCCGCCGTGCAGTGCTGACTCGTTCATGCAGCGATGGAACAAATTTTTTCGAGAGGCATACCTTGAAAGCCCTCGGGTTACGCGTCCAGCTCGGTCACCATACAAATGCGCGATGCTCTGCTCCTCACGCCGCTCACGGTGCTTTTGTTGTGCTCTATGACAACGGCATTCACGAGGTCGCTGTCGATTTTTGTGGCTGCGAGCGGCAGGCGCAGGCGGGCTCGCGCGTTCCTCAAGTTCTCCACCACCACCTGCAGCTTCTGCGGTACGGCTGGTATCCTTCCACCGACATACGCCCTCGGACGTGCGCTACATTCACCGCCCTCGACCGCTTCATGCTCTACTTGTCACGACAAGACTTGTTTCACGCGTCCAACAGCGGTAAGATGCTGTGGATTGGGTAGTGCGCTACTAAAGCTCGTAAAATGAACTGAATAAAAGTCTAGGAGAGGGTACAGAATACGACGACTAGCTACTGCTTTTATACTATGAGGAATAGATCTACGATGCTACACTAATTGTCCTGGCTTCCGACATGCACTATTGTTCTGCATCTTTGTCGTTTCCTATTGTCATGTCTACACCGTGTTCTTCATAGAAGCCTGTCATGATCTGACAGTTCACTGATCGAAAACTTCATCCCTCATCCACGCTGTCGTGCATAAATATGAAACTTATCCCACGTCTTTAAATAATGTCTTCCTCGGCTTCTTCTTCAATCCGATCGAGACAGGGTTCCCATGACTTTAACGCTGTGCGGCGCCAATGTATATCGGGTTTGTTTGGCGTTGTCACGTGCGCAAATAGGTCAGCGCGTGACACTACTCCCATCAGTCGAAAATGACAGCCTATGACTTCTACCGGGTGCTCGAGCGTTTAACCGACAACACCGGCGTCGAGCCTCCGCGCCGCTACCAGCCTTTTTTGCGGATGGCGAGGCAGTGGCGGCATCTCATGCTGCTCAAGCGGGCTGGGCGGGGACATGACAATTTGGGTGTACATGGCACGAAGCCGGGTGCGCTGGCGTTGCTATGTCCGGTCTGTCCTCGTCCGAACGTGAATTTGCCGGCAGGTTTCGAGAATGCGCCCCCGGAGAACCAGTAAGTTTTTTTTTAGGGAAAGCACCCGCTGATTTGCCTCACTCAGGTGTTTATATGTGATGGTGCTGGCGCTGGACGCTTGTTTCCGCCTCAAGCGGCGTCTGATCTCCAGCGAGCTTCGCGATCCCGGCCTTGGGACGGGCTGGGCTTACTTGGTGGAGCCCGAGCCATACCGGAAGTACTTGCTCACGGTGACCGACCAGAAGGAGGTACGTGCGTCTCCCCCTCTGCATGCATTCAGATACTTACAGAACGAGCAGATGAGCACATGCAGTGGTCTTGCTGCTCTCGATTATGCAAATACAAAGTTTTCAAGAGGCTATAGTACTACTGGCGTCGTGATGGGTGTCTGCGCACGGCACGAGTTTGTGCAGCCCAACGGGGTAGGAGATCTTCAAAAGGGGGAGAGGTGCGTCTTTTTCATCACGTTCTTGCCTCCATCTCTAAGCTAAGGCTAGGTATGCCAATACCGACTGGGTATTCGCATCCATCCTGTGCCACCTCGACCCTCGCATCCGCAAGATCATCTCCTACGACATTGTATGCCAATGGGCGACATACGTGGTGGACCGGCTCAAGGAGCTGCCTCCGTTGATGCGGCTTGCGATGCTGCTGGAGCTCTTCCGCTTCGTGATCCCCAAAATGCACATCCACGGGCATACGGTGGATTGCCAGGTTCGGTACTCCCTGAACTATGTCCCGGGGAGTGGGCAAACTGATGGCGAGGGTATCGAGCGGCCGTGGGCTTCCATTGGAGGAATTGCGACGAGCACGTGGGTGAGCGGTCCAGGCGCCAGGCACGATGCTTTGGATTGCCATTGGAGTTTTTGGAACTGGCTCAAGACAATTGGCCTCCGTATGTCTGCTTCAATTTGCTCCTGAGCCGTGGCTGAATTAATCTCGCAGCTGCCCTTCTCCGTCGGCGCTTGGACGTGGCGAGAAAGGAGGAAGCTGTGCAGGCGGAGGCGTTCACGTCGTTTACATTCGCCCAGCGGGAGCACGTCCCAGAGTGGAGGCGGATGGTGGAGGAGTACGAGGCGGACGGTTCCAAGTCCAATCCGTACGAGTCAACATCAAAGGGTTTGACGGAGGCGGAAGTGCGGAAGAAGCTAGAAGAGGAGGAGGAGAAGGAGGAGCAAGCTGGGCAGCCACGCATACACGACGTCAGTCCGAGCGCCTTCCTTACCCTGGGGCTGGATTTGGAGGACCAGCAGTAAGTCTCATCAGGCCTCTCTTTGATCCCTTTGCTCACGTTTGATAGACGAAAGATTCGCTTGCAGGTGGAGCTCAAGAGAACGAGCCCAGCCTCCTCCTCGAAGGAAAGCCTCAAGCAGCTTCCTGCCAAGTTTAATCGGCGGCTTACTCGCTTCCGTGCCCTCCAGGCAACGTACCAGCCCGCCGCCATTCAAGCCCTACTCAGCCGCGACGTCCCCTCAGAGGAGCTAGCAGAACACGTCCCCCTGATGCTCCCCTCTGCGTTACCCCCCCCCCGCCTCCAGCAATCCCCGGGCTGCATGTCCGGGATTGCTGATGCGGAGAATGCCCTCCGCGAGGCCCAGTGTAGCAGTGCCCTCATTCGCCTTCGGAATCAGCTCCACGTCAAGTCCCGGCTGCTTCTGTACAAGCAAAATCATTCTCGGCACCAGGCGATGAATACTCGGTCTCGCACATTGATCACCCGGAATGAGAGCAAGATTCGGTCGCATTCCGAGAAGTTCCAAATGGCGTGGCAGGCGAGGCTGACTCTTTCGGGAGGGGATGAGAGGGCGGTGGGTTGGCCGAGGCTGCGAAAAGCCGATATCCGCTGCATGGAGGACGCCGAGAGTCTCGCCAAGAAGGGAGATAAGCGCGAACGCGCTGCGGCACGGGAGCAGCAGCTGCGTAGGGAGGGCGGGCTACCGGAGGAGGATGTCGAGATGGGGTCTGACGGTGAGGCCGAGGGGGTGCGGGCATCGGAGAAGAACCGGGAGGTGTCCTGGATTTGGACCAGGACAGGGAGGTCGGGGACTGATGGCAATGCTGAGCTTCAGGAGGGTATGTCATCATTGTCCTTTTTTTTTCAGGATGCTCGCTAATTTCCCATCCAGCTCTCCGAATCGAGTGGGCGAAAACCTGGGCTCGCTCACGCCGGTGGACAGAGGAGCGGCGCATGCTAGAGGAGGAGTGGCGCCGCCTTTTCGTCTCCCATGAGCACCGGGAACGCCTGTGGAGGGCTCGGGGGTCTGCCGTGCCGGTGGGAGAAATTGACGCCGAGATTGCCGAGGGGAAGGTTGCCTACGCGGCTAAGCAAGCCAATGTATACCTGAACCTTCGTGTGCGTGCCGAGGCAGTACGGACGGCGGCCCCACTGCGCCGAGGGGAGAAACGCAAGCCGACGGAGGTTATCCCCTTTGGCTTTTCCGCCTCGGCCGTGGAGGAGGGGAACGGTGATGTTTCGGAGGGGGAGGAAGATGATCGCGGGGATATTGACAGCGAGGAGGAGCTGTTGGACGCTTGAGCTTTAACGCGTTAGACGTCCTCAATGCGTTAAACATCCTCAACGTGTTTAACGCGTTAAACTTATTTACTTGATGTATCTTATATTTGCATTTAACGCGTTGAGCCCGTTTAACGCGTTGAATGTCTGGCATCAATCAATTTTTTTTTTCACCTGTTTGGTCACGGGGATGATTCCGACAAATCTCAATTTTCGCGTTACAGGTGGGCAGTACTGTAACGCGTTAAGCTCAGTTTCAACGCGTTAAGATCAAGAGGGTTATTGCGGCTAAATAACTGGTTAAGCGGGTGCCGTGGATGCCGGGGATCATTTATGAGATGTGGTAGATGCCGCCGATGCCGCGAGGCACCCGCTTTTACCCGTTGCAGCCCGGGAATTGGCTGTTTCGCCTACCCCAGGTTTAACGTGTTCGACCCTTGGGTGGCACCCCGGTTTAACGCGATAAATTGGGCATACAGGGTGGGGCTTGCGACTTCTCGTTAAGAGGGTTTACCAAGAGCGCGACAATATGCATAGATGTAGCCTTGTGAAATCACTTCTTTTCCTTTACTCTCGTGTGAATATGAGTCCGCGAGCTTTAGCAATGAATGTAGAAAATATATATCTCTGTTCTTTGATTGTACGGAAATACAAAAGGGACAGAACCCAGGACGAATCGCTGCCGAGAATACAAAGCTCCAAATAAAGTGTCTCGCAGAATCAGCCGTTTCCCTGGATGGATGCCTCAGATTTCGCGCAAAAGATGAAGGTAAGAGACTTTCCTTTTGGGTGCCTGGAACCTGGACGCCGTCGGTTACATGTCGAGCAAAGACATGCGTGCATAGAATGAGCACACAAGGCGTTTTGCATGACCACAGAGCTTGCCAGTAGCCACTGCCGCCAATGCGACAGACTAACAAGCTGCACATTCCGAGAGCTTGCCGTGCGTCTATGGCGTGCAGCAGAATAAGAAAGTCACTGGCAGAAAACATACGGTCTGAAATCGTCGACAAAACATCTTAGTGGAGACAAGAATCGGAGGATGCACCACTCGCACACCAGCTTTGACCGAACGAAGTGAGAGGGCCTCGACGTGGCTTATTCAAATGTGTAGGTCTTCTCCTGAGTTGACGTGTTAACGCTCCATAAGATGCATAGATCGTTTACTCGGATTCTACCGAGTATTTCAGCAGTACTCTAAAAGGCAACAAAAGCATAATACCAAAATTATCTGTGCCAGTCCCTCAGCATCATGAAGTGGTTGACGATGGAGAGCGTGATCGCTAAAGAATGGGGTCGAATGTGTATCGGTGCCAGTGTGAAGTAGGCCAGATAGATACCCAGAAGCCCAGAATGCGAAAAGCACCCAGCGGGAGCGCAGGTATCCTACCGGAAGTACCGTGTCCGTGTCCGTCCGAGTCGATTGAAGACTGCCAACAATGAGCTGGGGTGCAACAATTGTTGATGGAGTTCGGGATTGGCGGACTTTGAAGAGACCTTGAGAACACAGAGCCAGCCAGACGACTGAGAATGACCACTCCGAACCAGACTCTGGAAAAGGAGTGGAAGTGATTCGACGTCTCGGAGATTCTTGGAATTCGCCCCAATGAAAGCCATTCTGAGACCTGTTTGAATATGAGTCCTGCGACAAGATACCCTAGAGTAGAACTAGCATGGTCGGTGGTGGTGGTCGACTGACAAGAGTGGTTTCCGATCGAAACAAATTTGAAACCCTCTGGGCATCAAAAATTGTTCCTTCTCTCCGTCCACCACCATCTGCTGCTACTCAACTGGTTTTCTTCCTTGTCCTGGAGTGAATAGCCGCTATCCCATCCCCAAATTCTAGCAAAAATATACCTCTGAACGTTATCTTCTGGTTCTTACTTCCTCGGTGGCGCAATCTCCAATAGATTCTCGATAAATATCGTTCAGAACAGGGGCAGCACAACTGAAGCCTCCTTGGAAAATCTAATCCCTGTCTCTGTAACGCTTGCGAAGACTCCCCGGGCCCGATTCATATTGCGTCTGACCTCGGATCTTGCTTCTAGGAACGCCGAACTCATTCGATACTCAATAAACTGGAGATCGGTGAACTTGAACTCTTTTCTCGTCTGACTGACCCGCTGTTTCATCCGGCCCGAACATCTGCCTTGTAAAGGAAAGAAAGAACGCTGCATAATGTACTTACGTCGGTGTTTGACCCACCTAGGCCCATTCCTTGACTACAAAAGAAGGGGCACTAACAGGGAGTAGCACTCTATCCACTAACTATGCCCTCTATCAACTTCCCCGAGTTTCCCGACTACCCCCTCGTCGTGGAGGGTAACGAGGCTGAGATCGACAAGCTTTGGGGTGCAGCTACGAAGCTTGGGTTTCGGTAGTGAGTGTGCCCTGTATCATATATATTCGCACTGCTGACAATGTATCTCAGCCTGAAGAGCCGTGGTCCCGACGACTTGCTTGAAGGGATGTTCCAAATGGCGCGCGAGACCATGCTGTTGCCGATGGAAGAGAAACTCCGCTTCGAGCAAGGCGACGAGAGGCCACGGGGGCCAATGCAGTCGATGCGACCGGACAGCCGGACACGGTGGAATTAGTCAATGTCGCAAAGGACGACGCCCTCGCCTGGCCTAAAAAAGCCCGCCATGCGTATCCGTCGACGGTGTACGCGCACTAGAAGAAACTGTGACGCCCTTTGTCAAGAAATCCATGGAATTCAAACATACCATCCTTCAGATATTCAACGGTCTGCCTCCCGATGCTCTGAAGAAGAGACACTTGGTGGATGAATACAGCGGTAGCGAAACTCATGTGATCAAGAATCCGCCTTCCCCTCAGGAGCCTCCGAAAGTCGCCATCGGGGCTCATACGGACTTTGGCAGTCTCTCGTTCTTGCATAATCGGCTTGGAGGACTTCAGGTTCTGGTACCGGATTCTGAAGACTGGCAATACATCAAGGTATTGGGCTCCAGCTCCTTCGTTGTCAAGATGCTCACTAGTTTAGCCACTGCCCGGACATGCGATCTGCAACATCGGAGACGCGTTGGCGTTGTTCAGCGGCGGAATCCTTCGGTCTAATCTTCACCGTGTAGTGTGAGCATCATTTATCCATGGTCGCTTCCGATTATTTAATCTTGCAGTCCTCCGCCAGGTTGGCAAGCTCAATTCGACCGTTGGTCCCTCGTCTACTTGACACGTCCCGGCAACTCCGTGCTCTCGTGGAGGACAGCCCCATCGCCGCGGACGCGGTCGCTCGTACTGATCGTGATTTCGAAACTGCACGTCCTTGGAGTGGTTTACCCGCCGGGTTAAGAACTTTAGGATGAAGAACCGCACGGTGAGTCCATTCATTTACGGAGGAATTACCTGTAAACTTCGTCATGATAGGGCCCGGAAACCTGGATGAACAGCCGACGTTCCAGGACCCGTTCTCTAGGATTTGAGCCTGATCCTCCTCAGCAGTGTCCTTCCGTTCCCGCACACCAGTGAGCACCGGAAAAGCACCCAGAGATGTACATATCTAGGCTCATCCCGAACGCCGCAGCAGCGCCATATCACTGACCCTTGCGCACTCCAAAAATGATATCGATCCTGTGCATGCAGCGCTCCGGTCCCAATGCCACTCAAAGCCCTAGCCGCTTCCCTGACAACCTCCACAACACCCACTCTCGAGTTTGCCGAACCTGCCAGACACTGCACACATCACTTGCAACTTCAATCAGGCTGAAGCAGGACGAAAAGCACGTTAATAGTTATATAGACCGGGCGCCCTCGTCCGACGGCAGCTTCCGAACTCGTTCTCGTCCTCCACAGAATCGGAGTAGAGGGCCACCTCCCTAGTTAGGGCAAGGACCAGATACCGCCGTCTGCACTCCGGCCGAAAGTTACCCATCTTCAGCATTATCGCGGGCATCCGCGTCCCACAATTCGACTCCGCCGCCACGCAGTCAGTCAGCGGCCCTCCAAATCACTCTGGGCATGCCCATCTCTGCAGGCACAAGACGCACATGCGCTGCGGGTCAGCAACTCCGCAGACCGAGGAAAGGGAGCGCGAGTCATTTCACGACAGCAGCTCCAGTCGTCGGAATCATCCTTGGACTCGATGTGGACGATCCGGCGTCTAACGTCATCTTGAACCAGAGTACGGCGCGGAAGAGCGGGTTGGTGGCGAGCCTGGCCCAAATGGCTGGGAAAGGGACGCGCCGAGTTTGCATTTGGAACAGGTCACTCCTACCCCGGAAGTGACACGTGCACGAACTGTGGCCAAATGCTGGTCCCGTTGGCAGAACCCTCCCCTCCTCTCCTTCGTTTCCCTCGCCTTGTCGCCTCAGCCCCGACTCCCGCCGCTCCGGCCAATCACGCCGCTACCGATGGAACTCGCCCATGAGAGAGAGTGAATGGTACATGTGGGCGGCAATCTTCCTTGATCACCGACCACCATGTCCTTCTTCATATCCTGTGGCTGAGCCTGTTTCGCTCAGTACTCGGGCTCGCGCAATAAATACCATTCGATGCTATTTACACTAGTATTTGTACGCCACATAGCCCTTGTGGGAAGCCCATTGCTCTGCGCCTACATCTACCAAATGGATACCTGGCAGGATCCGGAGTTGGGCGGCTAGCGCGCTGCAATTTTTGCAGCATGCGGCCAGCGCACGTGCTTCGTAAAGAATCATCCAAAATTGACTCTCTTCCTTTGCCTCCATGACGTCGAAGATGTACACACCCAAAGCGTTTCCAGGTGGAATCCAGCTGGCGAGCATCTGTGGTACACGTAAATCTGTCTGCTGGAATTCACATGTCATACTGATAGATCCCATACTTTCCCTCGAATGGGTGCCACACGGATCCAGCTTGACATAGATACAGCTGGAGGAATCAGCTGGTATCCAGCCGATTGGGCAGCCTCTGTCCAGGGTGTTCATTTCAGGCTTCCCGGCTTCACCCATCCTGAAACTGGCCGGTGCCGTTGTAGTAGAATAGGAAATTGAATGCATTGGAATCAGGACGATGAAGACAATAATTTACACCCCACCAGCCCTCCTCCACCGCACCCGGAAGTCAATTGGCCACCAGGCAGCCCAGTCACGCCCCTGCATCGTGTCGTCAAATCAATGCCCCGGGCATTGCCCGTGTGACGAGATGAATGCGGTATTCGTTTTCGATGATGCAAGTGAAGGCATTGAACAGCTGTGATAAGTTTTGGCTGGCGGAGATGAAATGAGACGACACACCATGTAATCCGCCTCGATACCCTCGCACGCTACGGTTCGGATCCTCTCGAATCTCCCAACAGCCTATCCATCTTCCTCGGCGGTCAGCGGCGCGGGCGAGTTGCACTGGAAAAGATGATTAGCGTTGAGCACTGTATAAGGAACGAACAACGCACCATCGTGGCAACCCATATACAAGGAGACTGCGTTGAGCGCTGTATAAGGAACGAACAACGCACCATCGTGGCAACCCATATACAAGGAGACAGAGTGATGTCGCGCTGCCAAGGAGACGGCTAGCGCGGGGCGTCGACCGGATTTGTCCGCAGCGTGGGCTTTCGGCGGAATCAGCAAGAGAAAGGAGGGCGGACGGCACACGCACCCAGAGGATTGCCGTCAAGAACTCCGTGAGGAAGAATGACACTAGGGAGCAGGATAAGGAACTAGGTCAAGAGAGAGGGTGCAGCAACACACCAGGGATGCCTGTCCAAAACGCAGTCTCCGCGTCGTCCTTGAGCTCGCCCAAACCTTGAGATGGATGAGTATGGCAAACCGGAGACCAACGGCAAGGACGTACCCTTCACCATCAACCAGACAAATGTGCCCCATGAGCCCTGAGGAGAAAGTCAGTGTCGTGCCGGTGGAATGTCTAACGACGCACAATAGGTACATAACGACGCCGGCGGTGACGGCCGATATAGCAGGAAGTCGGGAGGAAGTGCGAAGAAGGCTGAGTCACGGCCTGTGAGACGGAGGATACAATTGAAGGGAAGAAATGCACCAACTCGTTCCCTACTTCTTTGCGGTTGACGGAGCCTGAGAGACGCAGGTCAGAGATAGCGAAAAGTGCAAGTGCCATGAGAACTTGCCATTGAAGCCCAGAGCTCTGGGCTGGAGGAGGAGAGGATGGAGATGGAGATGGAGGGAAGAAAGGAAGTGTTGTTGCGACCGTTGTCATCTTTCCGAATCTAGTCATCAACGAACATCACGTGTATCCACATGATCTCGGCAACGGACTTGTCGAAATTCATCTTCTCTCCCCTGTCATCTTCTGTTCTTTCTCCCGAGTTCACCACCCGATACGACGCCGCTGACCTCCCAACTCAACGCGACCTCGCGAGCGCACAGCTGCCTCCGATCGGCTGCTGCTGCTGGTGTCACCGAGTCAGGACGGCTCCACGCTTGACAGCGACGGCCACGGACTCCCGACGCCGAGTCGGAGTCGGACCAGCGAGCAGGGCGCAGCGATGCCCGTGGAAACTCAATTGGAGCTTTGTTGGGCTGTCCAGGTTGAGGGTGCAGGAAAAATGGGAAGAAAAGGTATCAACAGTAAGCACTCGCATGATTTCAAGACGGTCTGAGTCTCCATCTTAGTTCTCAGTATAGACGAGTACATTGTAGACGACCAAATACATCTTCATTCTACCTAAATCTACAACATTGTACGACTTTTGTACGACCCGAACATCCAGCTGTTCGCTACCAAACTCGGTTAACTGGAGTCCAGCGCTCTGAGACCTGGAACCCAGCTGTCATATTAACCTGGAAGCCCAGCTGAATTCCAGGTCCACACGATCTGATATCCAGGTTTGACATTTCTCTGGATCCACATGAAATGCTCGGCTGGAACTCACATGGCAACCATTTGGGTGTGTATGAGCGAGTCGTCTTGGGGTTGATGTCCGCAAGACGATCCAATCGGATGGTGATGGAGTGAACCTGCACCCCGTATGCTTCCAGAATGGATTGCAGTTTGTCGATTTGTATCCTGTGGACCGAGGTCAGACGGCATAGTCCAGATAAAACAATGGAGCTCATGTCACGACAAGACTTGTTTCACGCGTCCAACAGCGGTAAGATGCTGTGGATTGGGTAGTGCGCTACTAAAGCTCGTAAAATGAACTGAATAAAAGTCTAGGAGAGGGTACAGAATACGACGACTAGCTACTGCTTTTATACTATGAGGAATAGATCTACGATGCTACACTAATTGTCCTGGCTTCCGACATGCACTATTGTTCTGCATCTTTGTCGTTTCCTATTGTCATGTCTACACCGTGTTCTTCATAGAAGCCTGTCATGATCTGACAGTTCACTGATCGAAAACTTCATCCCTCATCCACGCTGTCGTGCATAAATATGAAACTTATCCCACGTCTTTAAATAATGTCTTCCTCGGCTTCTTCTTCAATCCGATCGAGACAGGGTTCCCATGACTTTAACGCTGTGCGGCGCCAATGTATATCGGGTTTGTTTGGCGTTGTCACGTGCGCAAATAGGTCAGCGCGTGACATTACCCCCTCTCTAGGATCGACGTCCTCGTCGATGTCGACAAACCGATTTTCATCGGGTATAAATAATTTCTTCTTTGAGTATTGTTGGGACTCCTCCTTTGGGACGAATCTTTTGCATTCGCCGTCCCAATATCCAGCCGGGAGCGTGGGTAGTGTCCTGACATCAATGCTGTGTTCCCTGTTATATTTGTCCAACAGCTTTTTTGCATGCGTCAAGTTGCGCGATGGTTCCCACGTCCTTTCTCCCATAGGATAGTTCTTCCACTTTATTAAATATTGAAACCCGCGCCCCATCTTGCGGTGTTTCAGAATCTCCTCCACCTCATATTCCTCCTCGCTGGATATGATTTTCGGCGGCGGCCGTTTCTCCCTTCGATTCTCGGGCGGTTCTGTATACGGTGTGAGAATCGCCTCGTTGAACACCGGATGTGACTTGTCCGTGCTCGGCAATTTCAACCTATAGGAAGACGCTCCGACTTTCTCCAGGACCTCGTACGGTCCGAGCCTCCTATCTCCCAGCTTCTTCGAGGGTCTATCTGTCTGGATGTTCGTCGCCTCAATCCAGACCTTGTCTCCCTTTTTAAATACTGGCGCTGGTCGCCGTCGTAGATTATATGATTTTTCCATTGTTTTTTGTGTTTTTTCTAATGCCGCCGTGGCTTCATCACGAATTTTCTTCATCTTCGTGCCAAACTCCTCGGCGGCCTCGTTCCTCGTCTCCACGGCATTCTCGATCCCTTTCCAAGGGTGATAGCCGGTATTTAAATAAAACGGCGAGGCCTTCGTTGCCGAACTGGCCTTGTCGTTGTAACAGAACTCCGCCAGGGAGAGCCACTCGGCCCAGTCCGCCTGATGATAATTTATAAATATTCGGAGATATTTCTCGATCTCCTGGTTCATCCGTTCCGTCTGCCCGTCGGTTATCGGATGGTGTGCCGTACTCGGGTTCATTTCGATCCCCAGGATCTTATTGAGCTCCCGCATAAAGCCTCCTACATATCTCGGATCCCGATCCGAGATGATCTTTCGAGGTACCCCGTGATATCTAATCACACGGTCACGTGTCAAACGCGCAACTCCTTCAGCCGTGATTTCCATGGTTGTGGGCTCCACGTGAATCATTTTGCTGAAGGTGTCCACCCAGACTTGAATCGCGTTGTGACCGTTGCTAATCGGCAGCGGCCCGATCAAGTCCATCGAAATGATCTGCCAGGGACCTTCCGCAATCTTGTGCGGGTTCAGCTTGCCCTGCTTGTGCCGAAGAACTCGTGACCTCTGACACGCTTCGCACGACCGACTGTGTCACCGAGCGGATGAACCTGAACCGAACTGGAACGACCAGACAACGTGGACTTGATGTGGACGAGAGAGAAGAGAGAGGAGAGTACGCAGGAAGGCATGGACTGGGAACGAGTTTGATTCCAGTGGGAGCCTTCAACTTTATTTCTTTTATTTTGGTTCGGCACACAGCGGTCTAGTGGGAGTGTTGGAAATGAGCCCGCTGTGTGCGCACGGAGAAACTCCGGGTTGGAGATTATTTGGGACGCCGCGCAGTCTGGTTCTACGGCTGCACCGGATTCTGCGCAGCGCTGCGGCGCAGCACTAGATTTACTATATATACGGGGGCTTGCGAGCTCAAGCCCCCCAGCTGTTGTATTCGATCAGTTGTCCAATCTAACACATGTGGAATGGTAACGGGCTTGCGAGCGAAAAAGGCACGTTGTAGAGACTGTTTTTGGTTGAAGTGAGCAAGAAAATGAGGAGGAATGGTTGTGAACTCACACGGCGTTGCTAACATGCTTAATGAATACCTTTTCGTCGTCTTTGGTTGTGACAGCGTCCCTGACACTGGGCACAAACAAGTCGACATGTCAAATTGACATGTGCTCACAACATGTCGCTCCCAGTGCACTCGACATGTGGCTTTAGCCTCGTGTCGTTCTGTGACATCACATGTGGGAGGATTCAAATTGGTACCCACAAATCGGCATCTAAAATTGTGATCCTCATCGCCGGCCAGCTGATCATCACAACCCATATTCTTGTGAATGTTTTTTGCCCGCTTTCCATCTGAGGCTCTGTTTTTTTCTTGCTTCCCTGAATGTACATATGCCTGAATCCACCCAACTCAGTGTCCATTAATGAGGTAATTGATGGTCTGATTGCAGCTGCCATCGATCTCCAATAGGTTTTGTGCCGTGCATACGGCAACAAGCAGAATAATCATTATCAACCGGGAATCGCACTGCGCTTTAGCAGCACAAAAATTCCCAACCTCTATGAGGGGTTGGCCCGGACCAGGAAAATTCTGTGTGATTTTGATTCTTGGCTCATCATTATCTTTGATCGAATGCTGAAGCACTTAGTTTTCCAGCTCGGAAGCATCAGGCACGGACGAGATGAGGAACATGAGATTGTGCAATTTGGACACATGCATCGTGAGGTGAATTTCCCTCTTATGTGATACAAAGAGAAATTTACTATTTAGACCCCTGCTGAAACAAGTACTCTCTATGCAAAAGGAATGTGCGGATGTGATGCACAGCATCTCGGCGTGGATGTGTTCTGAGCATCGAGATATCCCTTCCATCAGATGCTTCGTGAGAATAATGAAGCTAATGGGAAGGAAATCGCCATGCTGCCGAGCCACGTGTTTTCCGCATGTCGAGGCAAGTGGGAAGGGAGTGGGGGCGACATGTTGTGAGCACATGTCGATGTGACATGTCGATAGCTTTGCGCCCAGTGTGAGTCCTTTGAGGTGGGCGTGGATCTATAAAGCACCCTTAGTCGTCGCACAAGGAGGAAAGGTCACTTTCGGGACAAACCATAGTTTTGGACTTTGTCCTCAATCCCGCGTTCCACGGCATCCCGAGGGGAGGTATGCGATACCGAGGGGCGGTGAGGCCGGCGAGACCCTCAGCGAGGATGCAGTTGAAGCCTTTTGCAAAGTTCATGTAGATGGGAGTGCGGTAGAAAGAGATATACTCCTGAATGATCACGAAAATGGACCCAACGTCAGTCACTTCACTGGCAGGTTATCCAGGAATCAGCAAATACGGTGCGGACTGGTTTTGGGCCAGGTGTTATTCATCGCGCAAAATTCTCGCTCCGAAAAATCTAGGGCTGCAATCATTTCCGTTTGCAAACATTTGCAAACGGTTTCAACCGTTTTCATTTCCATTTAATTTGTGGGTCAGTGCAAATGGTAAACAGATGATAAACAAACAGTTTAAATGGTTACCTGCCAACTCCGACCAGGCCAAGGGGCTAGCAGCCGCGCTTCCGTCAAAATCGACCCGTGCTGATTGTACATATTGATTTGTTGATTGTACATGTTGATTTTCTCGGCTAGGCATCCCGGTGAGTCCGAGTCATTCTGGGATTTATCATTTACCAGCCAAATGCAAGTGGCCGGCACTGAGTGGTAGATTCAGCTCTGTGTGCTGCTGGGTGAAAGCTAAATCTCGAGTCAATGTCGAGTGCTTAAGCGAGGAAATCAACATGTACAATCAGAAAATCAACACGTACAATCAACGTGGGTCAATTTTGCCGGAAGCGCGGCTGATCGCCCCTTGGACCAGGCGGCATTTTTGACGTGGACTGGCGACTCTGCTGTCAGTGATCCCCGGTCCCTCGGATGTCAAATAGGTACCCCGTCGACCGGCCACCCTCGGCAAGGTGTCGGATCACTTCTGATCCCGCTAATTGACACTGCTGAATGCCAGGTGACATCCGGCAAGGGTCCGGCATATAATCAAAGAGCCCCGAACAGTCCCCCAGGCTTGGACAGCAACCAGATGGTGACCATACACTAACCCAAGGACTCAACACCCATAGGTAGGTCCTTGTTGTGGGCTGGTTTTGCATGCCACTCCAGATACCGTTTGAAAACAGTTTTAAACGGTTTACAAATGTTTGTGTACCGTTTCCGTTTGATTTGCCCAGATCTGCAAATGGAAACGATATGGTTTCAGCCTTAGAAAAATCTCGCCCATTTTTCATTTTCTTATCGGACACTGACCAAAGACATAGAGGCGTTTGGTCTACATACTCTGAAGCAAGGGTGCCCAATTGGATGACATGTGATCGCATATGATCGACGATGACGAGCATGTGGCTGTGACGAACGTATATAAGGCCTTTGAACTGCGGCTGATTTTGTTTGTCGTCGTCACCTCTTACATTTTATGAGACTCCTTTACCTTCCTTGCAAACTGCTGGACTGTGTTTTCTTTACTTTCACAAGCTGCCCATTTGGTGTCCGCGCATACGGCAAACTCATTCCCACCGACGAGTTTTGCGTGCTTACCAATGTTGGCTCCGGAATTTTCCCTCTTCCTCAAGCACTCATGGCACAGTGAACGGACAGACGGCAAACGGGTATCGTATTAGAAGGTGAGCTTCTCCGCTCGTGTTTTTGGTCCATACGTCTGAGAGAGTCAAGCGCTCGTCTTTGAAATCCTCGTCGAATGCAGTAACTCCCTTCCGAATTTCGTGGGCCTCCTTGTGCCACCGTGCTGTTCGAGCCCTTTTACTCAGAATCTGACGCCCATGGAAATTCTTGGGCGCTTTCCAGCCAAGATAGGCTCTCCCTCAACGAGGCAGGGACGCCTGTCTTCATACATAACACCCTCTGTGAGGACGTACATGCACAGATACCACCCACATCCCACCCACGATGAGCACTCTGCGTCGCCTGATCTCGCGCCGCGGTACCACCAATGGCCATGGGGACGGCGGTACTCCTCGTCCCAGTGCGAGTGACTCTGACCACGACGAGCCTGTGGATGCGCCAGATGCCCGAGAAAACTCTGCCATCTCCTCCAGCGACTATGCACGCCGTCGTAGGGAGCTTATGGCTCTTTATAGAGATCTTCGAGCACTCGGGTTCGTGCCAGTTCGCCATGTCGCCGTCTCTCTGACATTCCCTTGCAGAGCAAATGCCTTTCTGGATGTACCCAATATTACAGTCATCGGTGGTCAATCTGGTTCGTCCTTTTCTCTCCTCTTGATACCTATTTTGACGCGTCTGATGTAGCTGGGAAGAGTTCGCTTGTAGAAGCTGTATCTGGTGTAAATTGCCTTTCTACTCGTCAATTTCATCCTGATCCTATTTTAGATCAACGTACCTCGCGACAGCGGGACGTGCACAAGGTGAGATAGTTTCACAGAATTTATCGTTGCAGAATTGACCGCAAATATCCCAGATGTCCTATGGAGTGCACAATGTCGGGCGAGAGCGACTCCTGGTCCTGCCAGATCTCCCTGCGATTCGATTACAAACAAGACGGCAGCAAATACGCTACACCCGAGACCCATGCGTTTGGATCGATCCTTACAGATAAAACCGCCGTTGAGCTGTGGCTCCGTCGCGCCCAAGCAGCGATCCTGCATCCTCACATTCAATATCAAAACTTTTACACCAAGACGGAGGACCGGCTGAAAAACCCACCGGCGGATGACCGACGCCTATCGTTTTCCAAAAACGCGATTTTAGTAGAGTTGCGGGATTCTACACTCACTGGTGAGGAACATTATACTTCCTGCCCGTTCCCTGCGCTAACGAATCCAGACCTTGGGTTTGTCGACCTCCCCGGACTCATTCAAAACGACGCCCCAGAAGCAATTAGAGTTGTCCGCGATCTGACCGTTTCGCGCATCACCGCCAGGAAGACACTCATTCTCGTTACGATCCCAATGAGCGGCAAGTTTTTCCGCACTCGTTTTGTCTGTAATTCTGACAAGTGTGTAGATGATTTACAGAACCAGGAAGCCGCTCGGCTTGCCAAGGAGGCTGATCGTGATGGAGTGCGTACTATTGGTACGTGTTCTACAGCCATACCGAGACGCCTTTTTCAGACCCAATGATTAGCTGTGCTCACCAAACCGGATCTATTGGGACCTGGCGCAACAGGATCGCGGCAAACGTGGACGGACGTGTTGGAGGGCCGTCGGTTCGAGCTCAAGCACGGATATTATTGTGTCCGTCTTCCAGCTGACGCAGAGCGTGCGCAAGCCATCACCAAGACCGAGTCCGAGCGGCGTGCCACGGAGTATTTTGATTCCACGCAGCCTTGGCGAGATATTGCGGATCGCAGTCGGTTCGGGGTACCGAACCTTTCGGCGTGCTTGAGCAGGCTACTCGTCAGTCATATGGAGGACAGGTACAGTTCTCTTTGCGTGAAATTCGACTCCAACTGATTCTTTTGACTAGCCTTCCTGGACTCCGACGCCAGGTCGCGGGGCTGCTCGAGAAATGCAGCGACGACCTGAATCGGCTTCCGTCACCGCCCGTCAGCGACAGCGAGCCCGCGGCAGCAGTTCTTCTCATGGTGACGGAATTCTGCAGGGCTTTTCGTGCCGCGGTATTTGGGGACACGGAAGACCACAAGGCTTTTGTTCAGACGAACCGACAGCATTATGCTCGATTCCAAGCCGACATCAAGAGCACTGTTCCCGATTTCCGGCCGTTCTCAGGTCATGTCAACTATTGAAATCCGAATCTGGACGTTGTCGAGACGAGAGACGGTGTCGAGCCGGTCGGCCCGTTGGACTTGGTGGATGTGCGGCAGGTGATTACAGGGTATGTTGGTTTGCTTTTCCTCTTGAAAATAGTGTCCTCAATGTCAGACAGCTCCATTACCTGGGAGCTGCCGAGCCATGTCCCATTTGACGCGATGAAGAGCCTCGTTTCGCGATTTACTGGCCAATGGAGAAACCCGTCCTTGGCGTGCTTCCAAGCTGTCGTCAAAAGTGCTTCGGATTTTCTTTCGGATACGCTCATGGACAAATATTTTGCCCAATTTACGCAACTGAAAGAGTACATTCGGTGCGCCTTTACTTCAATCGACGCTTTGTTGCTCAATTGGGTATACAGAGAACTCACCTGCGCGGAACTCGAGCGCTGTCGAGTCGAGGCCCTGAAGACGCTCGAGAAGATGCTGGTCCTCGAGAGGGTACCGCTCTTTACAAAACACGGATCATTTGCAGTCGGAGACCCACGCTTGGCTTGGGCGGTACAACAGTGTCCATCATCATTCAAGGCACTATTTGTCGGGTCGTCCTCGATCCCCTTCCCCCCCTGCCGTGCGCTATATTGAAATCGAGAGCCTGCCGTTCTCCGAGGAGCTCCACCTCATGGCGAAAACGCGGGCGTACTGGCAGATCGCGTACCAAGTGAGTTTATTCTTTCCATGAAGGTTCATCCAACTGATATATTGACAGCGTATAATCGACTACGTCCCGCTTCTCATCGAGCACGAATTCAATCAACGCATGGCTGAGCGGCTGCAACCCATGTTGTTTGAGCAGTTGCTTAGTGGATCGGATGTGAGCGTCAAGATGCAGGAGCTGATGGCGGAAGATCCGGTGGTGTGTGCACAGCGGAGGTCGTTGAAGACTCAGATGGAGAGGTTGTCGGAAATAAAGCAGAAGCTGGACGGGTTGACTTGAGTTGTTTCGGACGTGTCTTGGCGATTCGTGTCTGTACTGCTTAGTGAATGGAACTTTGAATTTCTTGGATATTCAACAGGCCTCTGTGAGGATTATGAGGCTCTATTGTCTGCCTATAGTGCTATTATACTTGCGCGGTCCACGACATGAACAAGCGGGAAATCTCGAGAGGGTACGCGTCATTGATGGCCGCCGTCCCGACCTCTTTTGATCACAACCACCACCACGTCCACGTTCCACACGGAGAGCTCGGAGTAAACCATCTCGAGGAATCGCGCTCGTCGTCATCTACAACGGTCCCGGCGGCACAAAGCTGCTCCTCCGGTCTCAATCTCTCCATTCTTCCAGTGGCACTTCCGCGTTCCCGAGTCAATCTCCGAGTAAACAAATTATTTGCTGCGCGTATAAAAGCCCAGCCTCTGGGCGGCTGACACTCAACACTCTTGCTTCTGACACCTTCGACCTCAAGGCCTCACCATTCTCGATTCGTCAGCCGTCTTCCTCAATGGTCTGGGGTACGCTGGTCGTACCTGTGGGGTGGCTGGACGTGGTGCAGTTATCACTCTGGGAGAGCTTCCGACAGGTGCATATCTGTGCCGAAGTGTTGCACCAGCTCCCAAGTGGACTTCACTGCGGTACATCCACAACCCCCAAGCCCACTTGACAGACTCGGCGAGCTCGGTGGGGCGAGGGAACAATCTCTTGACGGTACGCACTACTCTCTTCCTCGTTATTCCCTCACTCATCGTTTCCTTCCAGCCCGTGGTAGTCCGTACATAGTTTTCCCGGGGGGTGGGCTAGCAACCCTTCGCGCTCCCTTGTCGTGGGCCCCGGGCTTGAGACTCGCAAGAGTCGACCAAGCGCGCGAAAAGTCTGCATTCATGTATTCGAGCCTTTCCAATGAAACTTTGAAACCGAGTATGGTCGTTTGAATAAAAAGTGTATGCCTGTCGAATCTTGAAGCAAGCGATATGAGGGCTCTCTTTGACACCAATGAGCGGAATGTAGCCCATCGCACGTTGAAGTTCCCAAGTAACCAGGTCAGAGCCTCGACTGACTAACCCATCATAGCGATTTGATGGGCTGATGGCTACTATTGCTCACTAACTACGGGCTCTATCAAAATTCTGTAAAGGCTGATATCTTTAATAACCCCTCCCCCATGCCCTCAGTATATAGTTGTAGTCACAGAGGCCACCAATCGCAGCCATCAGCCCATCAAATCGCTATGATGGGTTAGTCAGTCGAGGCTCTGAGTAACCTTGATCCATTCAAAACCTTGCGCTACTACCTAGTGCGACGAGGCTTTTCCTGCGCAAGAAGTTCTCCGATCTGGTCCTTCTCCGTGCAGCGAGTCGGTAGACACAACCTGCAACAAGATGTTGCAGATATAATGGCCGACATCGAGACTGCTTACGTGCCTACGGCGGCTCATCCGGGTTTCCTTCAGTCGACGTGTAGCCTTTCCACATGGGTCTTGACAATACTTGGGGCTTTCTTGTCCCTGCACAATTCTTGAACGTAAGCAGAGTCTCTACTGGGCGCCTAAAGTATCAGGGCTACAAGGCTAACGCGAGAATCCTACCGTGTTGTGATTGAACCACTCGTCCAATGCATTGGACACAACGATAAAATTTGACCTTGCGAGGCAGAGGCTTGAGCAAGATGAAATAGCGGGGAGGGGGACGAGACAAAAGAGGTAGCAACCCAGCCGAGGCTCAGGCCCAGGTTGCTCCACCAATCCCCAGCTTATTGAGGTTCAAACGAGTCTAACGTTCCCAGAGGCAAAGTCGAGAAGGTCAGAATCTGAACGTTGTACGCGTCGTGCCGGAGGAGTCGTCGCAGGCCTTACATAGCGGCAGAGTGGATTTTCAAAGGAGGCTCCAGTTGTGTTCTGAGCGATTTCTCGAGAATATAGGGACTCGATACTTGCTATTCACACCAGAACAGGGGGAGAGGACTTTGGTCAAGTAGCAGCAGGTGGTGGACGGAGACAAGGAACAATTTCTGATGCCCGGACTCGGAGGGTTTCAAATTTGTCTTGATCCAATGATCGGAAACCACTCTTGTCAGTCTGAGTCGACCACCACCACCGACCATGCCAGTTCTTACTCTGGGGTATCTTGTCCCAGGATTTATATTCAAAAGGGTCTCGCAATGTCTTTCTTTCGGGCGAATTCCAAGAATCTCATCGACTACAAGGTCCTTCGTCGGCCAACCCCGACTGCCATCGACAATTGGCAGCTCAGCTTGAGCAGTTCTAAGCTCTTCGCTGGCAGTCTTCAATCGAAGTAATACCGGTAGCTTCTATAGACCTTCACTCTGGTTTTGTAGCCGTCGTGACATCTCCCACTCGGTGTTTCGCGCATTCTGGGCTTCCGCCGGTCATCTATCTACTACTGGCACTGATAGAGCGATCGCGCTGGTCACCCATCGCACTAAAAATGGTATGCTTTGAGCCAGATCGATCTTCCGGCGGGACTTGGCCCTAGACCCGTCTCACCCTTGCTCGATCTCTCCATTTCACCTCCGCGATCCAGGCAGTCCCTGACTCACCTTTTATTTAAAACGGCCGTCACCGAGTGGGCATTCCTCGGGCCTCTTTCCTTCAGACAACTACCATTCGGTATGGCCTCTTCATGTCCACCGAGCTCGTCATTGTGACCTCGCCTTTGACCAGATATGGACGACTAGTGGACCATGCTTTTAGACGAGAGAGCTCGACGTCGAGAACTTCCTTCAAGGTGCGACTTTCCTTTCCTCACCGTTCCGTTCACTCACAATTCTCTATATGTAGTTGCAAATCCGCTTACCACCCTTCCTCATGTCCCACCCAGCTAGCCATCTCCCCTCGCCGTTGATCAGATACTTCCCGACAAGCTCTCTCTTGGTTGTCTCGTGCGGTCTACCCAGAGCGCTACCTTTGCAGGGATGCCTGCGTGGTCGATCCCCCGCCAGGCTAGACCTCAAGGACGACTGTAGGCAGATGTTGCGGTACTACCAGACGAGAGAGCGGGCGTTCAGACTTTGGTTCACGGTGCGAATGTTCACCCTCTCCGCTCCCTCACTCACGTTTACCCAGTTCCGGATCTTCGCCATGGCCGATGCGACTTGGGTGTAGTCAGTAGGTAGAATCTCGGGGGGTGGGTTCGCAGCCCATCGCGCCTCCTTGCCGTGGACCCCCGAGCTTGCGACTCTCTCGGCGAGAGAGTTTACCAAGAGCGCAAATAATATGCTTCCATGTGAATATACTGGCTGGGCAGCAGACCAAGAGATGTGCCCGAGGCTCGCTGTTGAAGCCTGAGAAAATCACGATTGAAGATCAATGATTGTCGATTGCAAAGCCGAACCGTAGATAATTCTAGATAAATACATGAAGACTGGCGAGATGGCGAAAATAAATAGCTTTACGGCCTCGAGGATATCATGAGATGGGAATGGGAGGGAAGGAGGATTTGCGGCAGGACCAAGTATAAAGGTCAAAAAAAGGTCGGATGAGATGGGAAGGGGGGAGGACACGCTGCTTCTTTGCTGCTGGTGGATGACCGGTGGAGGAGGCCGCGCTTGCGCTTCACGCCAGCGTTCTCAGCAGCTTTGACGGCCTCAGACACGAGAGGATCGAAAGCACGGGTCACCCAGTCCTGGACGACACTCCATGGTTGACCGGGAACGAGAGCCCCACGATGGTCCCCTGCGTCGCGACTTGTCTTGTCCTTCATACGGTCCACGAGGTGTTGGGATACAAGGGTTAGCGCGTGCAGGACTGACTAGGTGTGTGCCGAGTTGAGCAGAACAGAATGTGAGAAAGGGAGGTCGACATACGACGTGTGGAGACGTGCACTGGTGCCGACGTATGCTTCAGCACGTGCCCAACCAGAGGGTACAGATGGGCGTCTCCCGCCGTTTCGAGGCCGCTGCGTATGTAGTGCGAGCGGGAGACAACGGCATGGCGGTTACTGGGATCGTGTTCAACTTGAGTAGCATTTCCTGCATCCATAGGAGGGTCTCGTCTCTTGCACTGCCAATGGCGTCCTTGTTCTCGTTCTGCGATGGTTTGGAGGGTTGCCGGTTTCTGATGTGCCATGAAGTAGTTCCCGCGAATGAAGTATTGGAGGCGAAGGCGTAGGGCGAGGACGAAGCATTGCCCATCTTTGTAACGAGAGTGGGCGATCGGGATATCGCGAGAAGTTAAAGGGCGGACGCCGGGTGGGCGTGAAGGTGGAAGTGGAAGTCTATTTAATTGGTTTCTGGCCACAGGTCAAGAGGAACAAGTATATTCACATGGAAATATAATTGACGCGCTCTTGGTAAACTCCCTCGATGAGAGATTCGCAAGCCCGGGGGTCCACGGCAAGGAGGCGCGATGGGCTGCGAACCCACCCCCCGAGAATCTACCTACTGACTACGCCCGAAACATCCAGCGAAACTCGGGTATTGACGGGCGGTTGGAAGCTGCAGAGGTAAATGCGAGTAAGGAAACGAAGAGGAAAGGAAAGGCATTGGTTGTACCTTGAAGCACACTGTCGACGTCGAGCTCTCTCATCCAAGAAGCACGGTCATCCAGGCACCACCAGTTGTCCTCCGGGGCCCACCCCCCAGCAAAGAGGTACCACCTGCGAAGCGACTGGCCCAAGACGCAGCCAGATTCATCGAGAGCTTGTCGGGAAAGTAACTGGTCAAAGGCAAGGTCAGCGATGGTGAACTATACATGAGGAACGTACCGTTGGCAATGCGACGAGGGGCGTTAATGGCGTCGGCGGCGGTTGAAAGCTGCACGGAGAACTGTGAGTAAAAGAACGGAGAGGAAAGACTTTCGCACCTTGGGAGGGAAATTGGCAAAGCCGAGCTCTCTCGTCCAGCATCACGGCCACAGGCATCGTCAGTCGTCCTCCGGGGCCCCACCCAGTCAAGAGGTACCGCCTTTCATTGCATGACCCAGAGCCGGATTCATCGAGAGCTTGTCGGGAGTAAGGTATCTGGTCAACGGCGAGGTCAGCGATGGCGGGATGAGTGGACATGAGAGGCGAGACGTACCGGATAGTGGTGGTGGTCGGAAGTCAAGAGGTCTGAGGAAGTCAGCCACTCAGTGGCTGGCTTTTATATGCGCAGCAAATAATTTTTTCATATGGTGACTCGGGAACGCGGATATGGAATGGAGATCGAGACCGGCGCTGGAAGTGGTACCGCCGAAGCTCTAGTGAGCGATGTGGTCGTCGCGATGGAGGACGACGAGGAGAGCAAGTTTGGTGGTGGCCGACGTGGTGGTTAGCGATCAAGCTTCTGCACGGCTATCAACGACCCTTATGCGCAACCTCCATCCATCCCGATTCCCTACCAGCGTTTTGACTCCAGTGCCCGTCTGCAGCGAACTCCCGTTGGACATTTGCTTGAATGTAAGCGTCTTGTCGTCTTTAATGGCCTACTCACACCCTCACCCAGATATTTGGATTTTGCAGTCCCTTCGATCTTGCTCAGCTCTCTCTGGCTTCCAAGTTTCTACGCGCGTTCATCCGGAGAAACAATTACCTCTGGAACGCGTCCTACAGGAATATCTGTCGCGGCGACTGTCCGCCCCTTCCGCCGCCCCCCGTTGTTGAAGCAAGTGGCAATTACTCTACATCGGCGTATGTTCTGTGGATATTCGACGGAGGCTTTTGCTCGGTTTGTTCGCTCTTGTCCGTGTTGGCATTTCTTAATTCCGTCGCAGTGGTGTGATACATGGACTACCGCGCAGCCATTCCACTTTCTGTTTCGTTTCCGCGCATGTTCGGTCTGTTCCGATAACACTATACCCTCCTCTAGATTCTGAACCCAGGCCAGAGAAAGTGTCGAAGTGAATTGTTGCAGTTCGTCTTTTGGCTCCTCAAATCCAGTATCTAAATTTCCCAGTGGCAGCTCGTTCTTGCACGACAAAAGGAACATGTGCGCAAGTTCGCCGTGGGCGCAGTGGCTGCCGCGAGAGGCATACACCGTCGAAGGAATCTATCGATACTCCCGCAAGGCGATTGAGAAAGCCGAAGCCGAGCAGGAACAGGCAGTCGCGGTCGACAGAGGCAGTTTGTGGCGTCACCCAAGCGGCATCACGGTGCGAAGTAGCAAGGCGTTGGACTCGGTATGTGCGAGACGTTAAACTTGTCCTCTTGAGCCTGAATTCAATCAGGATTGTATTCTGAGGGCGCGCGATCGCCCAAGGCTTGCTCAAGTTGGTCACCTCATTCGACCCTTGTTCTTCCCTCAACGTCCACAAGAATGCCGCCGAGTTGGAAATATGGCGGAGTGTGTATTTTGACGAGAAAGCTGTCGTCGAACGCGTCAACCTCGCATTGTGCGTACATCACCTTTCGTGCTTTCCGTGCACTAACTGGGATGCAACAGCATGAAGCGTATGTGTATGGCGGAGAACAAGAAGGTTCAAGGCGTGCTGCGCTGTCCTGCAGCCTCTAGAGTCTTCGATGCATTCAACCGAGATCTGGAGCTACTCACTACCACCGGTATGTTGCTATCCCCGTCGTGAGGTTTGCCACTCACTCATAAACGCAGTCTGGGCCCAGATCCGTACCCTGACCCTTGCCCAGCTCAAATCTATGCAAGAGGGCGTGTTTCCACCCAGCATAGCTCCAAGACGCACTGACATGATTAAATGCGAGCATTGCGACTACTTTGCTCTGGCAGATATCATGCATTCCCATGTGCGAGACGTGTGAGTCGTGTCATGCATCTATTTGGATTGAGGCTTATAATGGGCCAGGCACAACCTAGTCCCCGATTACCAGGTCTCCGCCGAAACCAAGATCAGGAGACCGGCCGAAATCCTCTGTCCGGACTGCCCTTTTTCGCGTCGCTCGTTTAACGAGCGGAGCCTGCGGGATCACCAGCGGAGCGTGTCCGTGCATTCCTCCTACTTCCTCCTTCATCAATCGACTGACGGCGCACCAGGCATATGTAGTCATTCGTCGCTACTTCACTCAGGCGAGTTACAAGCCGATAGCTATCCTCAGGTGGATCCTCGACGAAGGAACGAGAGACACTACTATCCCGTGCAACTCCCTCGCAACGACTGTGTCCGAGCCGATGGGAGACCCATACATTTCTAATCTTCAGGTCTGTATGTCCCTCCTTCCTCATCCTACAAGTTGCTTATCTCTGAGCAGGATCCGGATTCCATTTACCAGCTCGATTTATCTCCTCTTTGTAGTCAAGTACATTCGGCGAATACCACACTCAGTTTGTTACTACTACATGTCCGGCATATAAGAGGAGACTCTCCGCGCGACCCCACGTTGCCTTTCGGCCCTACCAACACACAAGTATATCTTGCTCCCTGTTGGTAACACGTCCGAGAATCCTTCATACGCTCAAGGGCGCAAGGTGACAAGAAAGAATTTAATTGTACAAGTACTGGTAACAACACAATTGCAACAGCTGTCCGCGCCTCTAAGCTTCCGGGGCGGACTCCATGGCTTCGGTGGCGCTGGGCCCTGGTAGAAGACCCGCCTTCTCCCAAAACTCTAAGATCACTGCCAGGTCGGCGGCACCCTCGGGGGACGTTGTAATATTAGCGGAAGGAAACCTGGCGTGCACCTCCTCCAAGGTAATGGGCGTGCGAGCAGGGATTGCGTCGGCACTGCCAGAGACCGGGGTCGCAAAAGTCAACGGAAATGCAAGAATCTGGCCCTATAATCGGAGAGCGCACTACGCTTGGTCTGGCGCTTACAGCGTTGGAATAATCTCCCTCCGGCTCGTCCTCGACAGATTCAGTTCCTTGATTTGGTTGGCTGGGCGTTGGCTGAGAATTCAGTCTGGATTTTCTTTAGCAAGTGCGATGCAGAGGTTTTCGAGAAGCAAGTACCGTCTCGACTCCAGCAGCAGCGAGCAGACGTGATTGAAAGTTTCAACGGCAATATCTCCCAATCCCGTTTCGACCCGATGAATCATCTCGACCTTGTCGCGTTGGTAGAGGTGGTAAATGAATACATAGAAGGTCTGGATCACGTCGAAGGGTGCTTGAGGCTTGCCACCGAGCATGGTCAGATAAAAGTATGGCGCAGGGCTGTCGGAAAGTGCGGTCACCGCCAGCTGAGGATGAATGAGAAACTGAATCGAACTCGACAAAACCGTTGACGCACATCGAGGGCATAGGCGTCACAGACGATGAACCCCTCGTAATATCTGGTTATGGCCTTGAAGAGTCCAGTGCGAAAATAACGGCGTCCCTTTGCTATCCACGACGCCGCATCGGAATCCTCAGTCGACGTCGGCCACTGCTCTCCGAGCGCAGTAACGATAGAGGCAAGATTCACGGTAGGCATCAGGTTCCGTCGGAGTCGACATTCGTCCAATAGGTGATTGAATACGAAATTAGAGGTGAGAACGGCGTTGGAGGACTCGATAGTCGGGGACATGTTGTAAAATTGATGGATTTGATGAGTGTCCAAATCTCATTTGACTCGTCTAAGTAGCAGTAGAAAATTGGTATCGCGTCGAGATATATGACCAGCCCCCGCGCGTACAAAAGGACCCTCTTTCCCTCCAATTTCAAGCCGCATATCGAATAGTACCCTCACCGGCGTCTCCAGCCCAACCCCGAGTGTGATCAACTTGGAATTTTGCCGCGGCCCACCTTACAGGCAAGCACCTGACGAAAGCAGTAAGTGAAGGAATGAGCGACCGAGTGTCTTACCGGAGAGTATTGAAGATGCAACTTGAGGGTCGATACAAAAGGCTCTACTCCAGACACGCGCTAGGCTCGGACCAGCATTATCGAAGGAATACCTTCAATAATACCTTCCCCGCAAAAGTACCAACGAGGGATTGGTTCGAGTCTAGACACGCGCATTCTGACTGTCGTCCAAACATCTTGCAGGCAGGCGGATGGGTGTCAAAGAGCGTGCCAGCGGTTACGTTCCCGCGACAACATCGATAACTGTCGTAGCATCAATATCATATAGTCTCAGGACGAAAAAAACGGGACCAGCAAGTCTTGGAAGGGGTCCGCGAGATGTCGACGGGTTATTGCATCTTGTGCCCTGATTTCAGAAGTGCTGCAAGGAGAGTTACTTCTAAGTGATCCCCACCTTCACGCGGTCGTCTCGAGCGAGGATGATGACAGCAAGAATGAGGTGGACGGATACTTGACTGCCTTGAGCTTGAAACGGCTTGAGCCACCTGGTCAAGGGCGGAAGCAGCTGCGGTAGTAGTTGTCGCCCTGTTCCAATTCTTCCTCGCTGAGAATTCAGACGCTCCAGATGGCGAAGAACCGGTAGACCCTTTAGTCGTCGAGTTTCATCTTGAATGTATTCAAGAAGACACGGTTGCCCTGCGACTTTAGATCAGACATGGTGGTCAGGAGCAAAGGGTTCCGGAAACAAACAAACATGACTCGGAGACCCTCTGCCGTGTCGGCTGATTTGATATTCTCTTTTGCCTCCGCTCCCACACCGTCCCAACCTGGCTCGTCGTCCTTGAATCAACGAGGAAAGATCCCGTCCGCAAGTTGTCCGAGCCGATGCCTCCTGCTATCGTTTCCGTGTTCTCTCTTGGTGGCGGCAGACTCTCCCGTGGCTCTTTGAGGAATCTTGTCTGGAACAAGGGGCTCCAGCGTTGAACAGCTCCCCAATGCCGCCATTTCTTGTCCCTGCAAGCCCAGAATATTCTCCTCAAGTCTTGCAATTTCTGGTTTCCGCCGCCAGAGCGAACGCTGGCGTAACAGTAAGTCAAGGCAATGTATCGCCCATCTCTTCGCACCTCTACGACAGCCATACGGTGCGTCTTGTCTTGGGCGACCTCCCAGGGGCCAGGGCTAGAATCACTTGGCACCGTTCTCCGGTATATGGAGGAATCAATGCTCAATCATCGCATCGCAATTAGAGAGCCGCAACGTCTGGGCAACACACGGCTATAGATCTTCGAGACAAAGCCGAGGGTTCAACTGGCCACGCAGTATCGCCCCCACCAAGTTACTTGCGCCTGGAAGATGCGTACATACAGTCCCTAGAACGACTATATCAGCATCGTTGAAAAACCCATGAGCGGAAAGACCTACATAGTATGACACAGAAGAGTGAATTTCGTTCCATGGATTACTTTGCTGCACGACTCAGTCGAGGCCGCGTTAAACATCTGGTTGCGGTTGAGGCAGCACTTCGGGAGCGGGCGGTGCTGCGAAAGTCAGAGGGGTGACTCTAAGATACATACGACCGGAATACCTACCTGTCGTTCCTTCCCAACTGGGCGTCTCCCCTCGCTGCTGCTAAATTTCCACCGGCGTCTTCAGACTCCCAGGCGAACACTTGAGGTTTTCGGAAAGGAATCTATGTAACGGATATTCAGAGATCATTCAGAGGAACTCGCTGAAAAGCTCACCGATAGGATAACTACCACAGTGACCAGCTGAAAGTGCGCAAGGACCGAGTTCAAGTAGCGCAAGTTGCTTGGCAAAGACCTTCTTTACATGAATGAGTGCTGCAGAAACCAGAACAAGTTCGTTGTTCACCCAAGCGTAAAGGTAGGAATTTAAAGACGGAGCTTTCAGGAACCGGATAGATGTAAAAGGTGTATTTGAGCGCAAAAGACCACTGATTCTGTTCCGTTGTCGTTGTCGTCGAACATGTGCAATAGCATGCAGGGAATAGGGTCGGCGTCTGCCAGAGCGCCGATTGCGAGCTGAGCGTTAGGTCTATCTAAGAAAAATATCGAGGAACGCACATAATTAGTGTAGCCTCCCGGAGAATTCGCAAAGCTCGCATCCGGTCAAGTGCTCCCCACTACTGCACCACCACTCTGCTTTCAGGTGTCTTTTGACGATTGAGGCCAGTCTGCACCGTAATTGGACACCACGACGGAGAGATCAATTGGACGCGAGAGCCGACGGTTCGAGGTCTTTTGTTCGTCAAGTAGCTGGATGACGAGTTGTTACATCTCTGTATACGGGTCCGTCGCGTTGAGTGGAGTCGGGACGGCGCTCATGGGATGGAAGTTGATATAAAGAGGTATTTGATATCACTCGAAACGATGACAAAAAAGAACAGATTATATTCGTCTAATTAAACCATTTTTCGCGCCTTGGTAAGCTCTCAGAACGAGAACCGCAAGCTCGGGGCCCACGACAAGGGGGCGCGAAGGACGGTGAGCCCATCCCCGAGAAACTATCTACTGACTACTCGATCCAACTCAAGGCAGCACGCGAATATGACGGGTACGGCGGGCAGAGACGAGGGTATCAGTACAGGTGTAAGAGATGAAGAAAATGCCGCACCATGAAAGAGAAGCTGAACCCGGGGCGCCCTCTCCTGCGGCTGCAACGCTTACTCGGGGAACTGGCTTCGGCCCAGACGTCCTCCCGGAGTAGCCAGTCGTGGTACTCCCGCCATAGAGGTATCACTGTTGAACACCCGCCCGGAGCCGCATTCATCGAGGACCCCACGAAACAAAATCTGGCGAACGGATAAGTACGGATGAGAGTGAAGAGAACGTGGTTGACGCACCTTGAAGGAACGTCTTGAAGGAGGGTCTTGAGTCTGGCAATGAGCGACAGTCAGTGACGATTCGGAGGGAGAGAACGGGCAGTACCTTGAAGGTCTTGATGGATCGAGTCTAGCAGAGAGCGGGGGTCAGAAACGATTCGACCAGAGAGAGTCAGGGAGCACCTTGAAGGGATAGTGGTGGTCGAGAGGCAAGAGCCCTCGGGTGTCAGCCACCCGGCGGCTGGCATTTTATACCTCGGATCGCGACAAACACTTTTTTTTGAGGACCTTGCTCGGAGAATGGCTCGGGAATCGCGGGTTCCTTTGTTTCGCGGAGCTGCAAAAAAGATTTTTGAACGGTCGACTCGGGGCTTGGCTCGGGGCAGCGGGAATGGATTGGAATGGAGTGATTGATTTGGAACAAACAAGAGGCAATATCGTGTATTTTTTTGTCATCTTTGTCTTTTCGTGTGTATTAGCGGCGGGAGGGAAGGAGTGAACCTGTATTGTGATAGGTAAGGGAGTGGTAGCAGCGGAAATGGCCCATGGACGGGAAATGGAAGGTCGACTAGATATCCGGGGCGCTGCCCCGGGCCAATGTGCGCGAGTTTCATTTCCTCTGAGCTCTCGCCTTTCCATCGAGACATTCCACGTAGGCGCAAGTAACAGCAAGAGTACTCAAAATGGGAGAAATAAGCCCCCGCGGCGAAGAGTCGAAGGCAGCTCCACCCGCGCTGCATCATGCTCGGTCCCAAGCCAAACAGGACGGTTGGGTGAAAGAAGGTCGCGAACGGTTCTCTGTGAACACCTTAGCAGCGTGTCGAGGTGCATAGTAGCGATGTACACACCTCTTATTGTCATCGCGGGCCCCACTCCCGTATTCCGAGCATTCTCCTCCAAACTCTTGAATCGTCGCCGAGACTTCTGCAGAGAACCGAGGGAAATCGAGATCTTGGGCATACTTGCGGGATACTGGGTGAATACGGCCGGCATTGGCACGCAGCCTTAAAATGCACGAGCTTAACGCGAATGATGGTACAGAAACGGGACATACGTACCTTGGGCCTTAACGATCGAGCATGAACTCGAAGTGCGCCGTCCGAGAGTCGCGTGGGTCCACGTTGTTGCTGCTTTCAAGCCTCATATCCCAGTCGATCAGCGTCCGCCTGCAGCGACATTGTTCTTTCCCCATCGTTAACCGCCACCACCGTGACTTGTATGAGACCCTGGAGGCTGGGGAAGATGGCATCTGCTCTGGAAGTCTCTCAAAGGTTAGAGGTCTGCAGATACGAGTTAGATGAGCATTCTCTGATGCTCTCAAGTCTGTCACTCACTGCGTTCAGACAGAGCCCAAGAACGGCAGCATAAATGAGCGAAAGCGTAACGAAAGCGTCGAAAAGAAAGGAAGTGGTCGCTGAATCGGACAGTGGAATGGCATTCGTCCGCCGACCATGCATTGACTGAATTGGGTACATAGAGCCAGGTACCGAAGTAGCTTGAGATGCGCTGGGTGTTTTCGCCGGGGTAGTGGTAAAGAGGAAGAAGAGCGGTCGTGATTTGCAAATCATCCGGATTCGGATGGATGCTGTTCACGGTCACGCGATACGCTTCTGATCTAAAGATACGCGAAATACCGCGTCCGCTTGCGCTATCGGCGTGTTAGCACTGTGTGTATGAAAGAAGAGGAGAGCAAATCGCCTGACGCTGATCGTTCCGCAAAGTTCAGATGCACCGGGAAGATATTCTACTTCCTTCTCTCCTTCCAGCACTTGATGCGAACGAGATATGGCGACGTCTCGGTTACTGGGGTCGCGGAAGGGAAGCAGGCTTTCGGCTTGTGTAGGGTGCAGCTGGGTGCATAGCGGGGTGTCTCTCAACACAGATGGCGTCCTGCACGATTTGGTCTTTCGCTGGTTCGTGCTGTCACGGGAGCTGTTGCGGCACAAGAGATATTAGAGTAGAGACGTTGAGCGAAGCATTGGACATTATCAAAACGAGCGTTGAGTGTCGCGAGCTCAGGTCGTCGGACGGTTGGAAGCAGAACACATGTTATATTCACGAAGTGCATATTATCGCGCTCTTGGTAAACTCTCTCAATGAGAGTCGCAAGCTCGGGGGTCCACGGCAAGGAGGCGCGATGGGCTGCGAACCCACCCCCCGAGAATCTATCTACTGACTACATCCAGCCAGACCCAGTGTCGGCGGCGGCGGCGATCGAAGCTGGGAGAAGATAACGATGAGCGATGAATCGCAGAGCAAAGGAAAGGAAACGCACTTTGAACGAAACCCTACGCAGAGCTCTCTCGGCTAGCAATCCCGCAACACTCTCTTGCGTCAGTCGTCCTCGAGGTCCAGCCTGGCGGGGAATCGGCCCCGAGGGGTTCCCTGCTAAGGTACCGCATCTGGCTGGATGTGTTGGCGACGCCCAGGTGTCATTGAGAGCTCGTGGAGAAAGTATCTGGTCAACGGCGAGGTCAGCGATGGAGCCAGGTCACCAGGTGGAGATGAGGTACAAGACGCACTGGATGGTGGTGGTCAGAGGGCAAGAGGCTTGAGTGTCAGCCGCTCAGAGGCTGGCTTCTTATACGCGCAGCAAATACTTTGTTTACTCGGGGATGGCTCGGGAACGCGGAAGTGCCAGTGGAAGAATGGAGAGATCGAGAGCGGAGGAGCAGCTTTGTATCTCCGGGACCGCTGCAGACGACGACGAGCGCTAGGAATGAGTTGAAGTTGAAGAGTAACCGACGACGAAGAGCGACATGGTGGTCAGTGACCAGGCGAATTCGGCGCTCACGGCCATCATTCACACCTTATGAGCAACCTCCATCCATCCCGACCCGCCCGCGCCGCGACATCCTGCTATTCTTCAAACCACTGCCTCTGGTTGTAGGATTCAATGTGAGCGTCGTGCGAGTTATTGGCGTCTTCGTCCTCACAGTTGCGCCTAGATATTTCGCTTCTGCAGCCCATTGGACCTCGCCCAGCTCTCTTGTACTTCAAACTCTCTCCGGACCTTCATTCGCCCAAACTGCCGTCTGTGGGAGTTTTCTTTCTGTAACATTTCTCGTGGCGACTGCCCGCCGTTACCACCCCCTCCCATTGTCGAATCCCACCGAAACTACTCGCCTTCGGCCTATGCGTTCTGGCTGTTCGGGGGCGGTCTTTGCACGGTCCATCTTCTGCTCGTTACTTCCTCAATCCATCTCTGACTACGATGCAGAGGTGTTCCGCATGGACAGCGTCCCAGCCGTGCGACTTCCGTTTCGGTTTCCGTGCCTGCTCGGTCAGTTTCTTTCCGAGGAATCACACCGTTCTCACTCTCAAGCAGGAAGAATGCCTGGAAGACCTCTTATCGTGAGTTTCAGCCAACTCTTCATTGTCTTCCAACCCCAATACCGAAAGTTTCCGGGTTGACTCGCCGTGGCTTCAAGTTGACGAGGAAAGCAAGTACCTGTCTATTGCCTGGCTACCTCGCCAGTTTTACACCAGCGTCGAAAGCGGCCGACTTGTGTATCAATACTCCCGCTGCGAGATCCAGCATGCCGAGAACGAGCGGCAACAGGCAGAAGCCGTCGACCAAGGCAATCCGTGGCGTGACCCAAGGGGCATCCCCGTTCGGAGCAGCCAAGAACTAAACGAGGTTGGTGACTCTGCTCATGCCTTTTCGTCTGCTCATCATTCTCTGCAGGAATGTGTATTGAGAGCCCGCGATAGGTTTGATCTATCCTATGTTGTGCTTTCTCTCGACGTTTCGACTGCGAGTATTAACTTTCCCTAATAGCACGCCACGGCCGTCAAAACCTGGCAGCGCGCGTACATGAAGGAACAGGCTGTCAGAGAGTTCCAACCTCTCTTTGTGAGTCGCTCCTGTCACTGCCTCGTTTCATGCAAATTGACATTCAGAAGTATCCAACACATGTGTAAGGCCGAAAACACCGATACTCAGCACGTTTTGCGGTGTCCTGCCGCGGCCAGCGTGTTTGACGCGTTCAATCGTGATCTAGAGCTGATCACCGTCACCAGTGTGTGTTTCTCTTTCTCATGGATAAACGACTCATGATCTCGTTAGCATAGGCCCAGACCCGCGGTATGACCATCGACCAGCTCGAGCAAGCAGGCGCGCTCCCACTCAAAATGCCTGCACGGCCTGGCCAAAAAGTAAGGTGTGAGCAATGCAAACGGTCCATAAGCGCCGCCGGCTTGGTCGCCCATATCAGAGACAAGCGAGTGTTTCCTCCCTCCCCTTGACCAAAACCTGAACGTTTGCTAGGCATCAAGGTGTCCAAGTCTCTGTGAAATCCACCGAGGACAAGCGATCGCGTCAACTGCGCTGCCCCGACTGTCCGCACTCAAGTCGCAAGCTGTTCAGCGAGCAGGGTCTCCGGGATCACCAGAAGAGTCGGTTCGTTTATTCGCCCTCTATCACTTTCACGAAATGACTCTGACTCGTCGCCAGGCATTTTTGAACGGCCAATTCTTTCATCGGCACTGCAATTGCCACAACTTCCAATACCTTAACGCACATTTCTAATATGTACAAGACATTCCTCCGCTTCGCTCCGGCAATTTCAAGAAATATCCCAGGAACAACCGCAAACCAAAGCCATGCAATTTCAACGTACAAACAAAAATTCTAGCAGGACTCGAGCCAGGGGTATCACCTTGAATATGCCATCCGGTGCCCACGATCAAACTGCTTACGGTTCTCTGCCCGCGCATGCTCGACGTGGGTATTGTATGGGTAGATCAGTATGGAAAGCCAGAGCACCACGCTCGTTTGATCGCCGTCGGCTACCCAATCAGGCAGTGGATACCTCGATCGACGTATCAGACTATCAGTACATGATGTCTCGACTCTCATCACACCCAAATCACACCCCACTTGTCGTTGAGTTGTTGAAACACCTTCAAGCTCTTCATCACTAAGGACTACTACATCTCCTAGTATCAAACGCCAGGCTGAGACCTGTGTCGCACGGCCAATCCAAGATATTTGCTGAAACTACCACTGCGGAAATCAGCTACACGTCAGTTCGGAGATAAGTACCTCAAACGATGGATAATATCGAAGCTCAGTCGCTCCAAGCAATCGAGGATTTGAACCGCGTCGAGCGACAAACGAACAACCTCTACAATTTACGGGACGAAAGTCAGTGGATTGGTAGAAGCGCGCTGAACAAACTCACAATAAAACAAGAGCGCGCCGTGGATGTACCAAGGCCAGGACTGCGTTTGAACAAGTACGTGGGCACCACCAAATTCAGACGGGCAGAGTGAGCACAGAAGTATGATTCAAGACTCTGCACTGATTCAAGGTCATTAGGTAGCTGGAATCACCATGAACCAACTTACAAATACAACAAGAGGGCAAGGGATTGAGTACAATGACCGAAAGCCGAAGCGAGAATTGGGAGGATGAGGGCAAGCAGAGGGAGGTGGCTTTGACACCTTCCGTCCACGAACGAGGCGTCGAAAGTGTGGGGAACAAACTTTGCCTTCAATCAGCATTCTCATTCAATCAAGGAAATAACAACGCACCGAGGCAGGTACAACAGAAGCCACAACACCCGGCAATCCCAGACTCACGGAACTAAACGGGCAGTTAACGGAGAGAGAGCAGTCATGTACGGAACCTACTCCGAGTCGAGATCGAACACATACTTGAATAGATCGCATAGCTTCATTTCGAATCTACATCCGGTATCGACGTAAGTGACGAACGATATCGTGGACAGAAATACTTACACAGAAGTCATAGACTCGATGAAAGAAAGCGGCGGGAGCGAGACGCTGCCAGGAGGTACCCCACAGGAATTTCCCTCCAAACAGCCAATTAGGCCTGAGGGTGGATGTAAGCGCGATTCACAGAGCGCGCGCGTCGATTCCAGATGAAATTAGACCTGCAACTATAGTCAGTCCGGATCACACACAGGAGATATGCACAGACAGATAAGTAGTTCAGGCGGAGCAAATTTTGAAGCAAACGAATGAGTATACAGGAGTGTCGCATACGATCCATTGAGCCAGAGTAGAGATCGACCTTTGTCCGTCAACACCGATGCCGCTCAGAGTCTGATTGCCTGAGAATGACCAGACAAAAAGGGGACTTGGAGGACTCACCTTGGGCAGTCTTCGCTCGACGGAACGATCAAGGTCCAGACAACGACGCGGGGGAGAGTCGTTGCCAGGAGAGAATCAACTCTGGACGGAGGAACAAGCAGCAGAGCGTGTGGAGTCGTGCGTGCGCGTGGTGTTTATTCGGCGTTCGGAAGTCGGACACGAAGACTGACCATGGGAGGAAAGATCTGGGAGGGAACTTGCAAGGGAGACATGTTGGTGGGAGACAACAAGCGGTGTCTGTCATAATGATCCCGAGATCACCTCTGCCGCAGTATCCCGGGTCCAACTGCCTGATTGGGTAGCCGACGGCGATCAAACGAGCGTGGTGCTCTGGCTTTCCGTAGATCAGCGTGTTTTGCGTTCCAGGATGTTCCATGTGAAGCACAGCACACAGTCGTCGAACTTGCGGATGGTGCCAGTGGCGACTCTGGCGAGATATGAAGCTGGGATTTCGGAATTTGCTTCCTGCGACTCCCGAGTATGGTTTGATGGGTTCGATTTCTGGAGCACGGCGAGCAGTGGGCGGATGGACTGGTAGCAGACAAAGAGTGTGGGCAACAGCAAAGTATCGAGTCGGACTTGAGGTGAAAGAAGTTCGGACATTTGAGGTCTGTTGGCGAGGAGGTGAGGGCGGGAGGGATGCAGGAGCTCTTTGAACCAGCCAACAGCCACCACCACGACCCCTAGGTTGAGATGAGGGGAGAAAAATGTGCGGTGCCGTCAGTGCAGCAGGACCCAATGAAAGGTATGGACATCTCCAGATGTGCTGAGGCCCCAGACTGTGGCAGGAGGAAGGGAGGAACGGAATGGTGGGAGATCAGTTCAGGGCTTTGGGTTTATATGACACGGCTGCCGAGCGCGTACGTAGCCACGGCAGCTGCGTTCCCGAGAAGATCCATCGTGGTTGCTGTGGAGAACAGCTTAGCCCGAGGACGCCGCGACGCGCGTTCTCGCCGAGTTGATTGTCAGGCAATGATAGGGAGTAGTTTGCGCAATGCTTACCACGAGACCTGTCAACAGAGCAGAGGGAACTCAACTGGAACTTGAAAAGCTGTTGAGCCGTGGCTTCCATCAGGAAATGCAAGAAGATCTCGTTGGCGCTCGTGGGAGAATTTCAAAAGAGAGCTGCTCAGCCTGTAGAGAAAGGTGGGTTGACGGCAAGATGAGGGAGGGGAACAAATGGGGAAGGAAGCACGAACCAAACAAAGTCCAAAGAATCGAGAGCCATTTCGTTAAAGAACGGATAATGTGATTCTTGCCTCCTTGTTTTCGACGGTGCTCATACTGTTTAGAAGAAACCCGCATGATGTGGTTCAAGTCTCTCCCACAGATAAATTAATATTGCATTTGTAGTAGTACATTCTAAACACAGCGACACCTTCAAGATTTCACGGCTGTGCCTCTTGAACGCTTGGATACATCGTCGTCAAAATAATGAGATGGGTTCGCTGCTCATCAGGTCGAGTCCTTGCTCGTCGCTGTGCGGCGTCCTTGACACACTCATCGGCGAAGGCCCGGGACTATCGCTCGACCATTCCAGAGAGCAGAATATATTCAGAAAGTTACAACCATTTTTCGCGCCTTGGTAAGTTCTCGAAACGAGAACCGCAAGCTCGGGGCCCACGACAAGGGGGCGCGAAGGACGGTGAACCCATCCCCGAGAAACCACCTACTGACTACTTTCCCCAGGCTCCTTCAAACGACGACGACGACAACATATAGGCGAGGGTATCAGTAAAAGCGTTGAAGAAAAGAAGAGGACACCGCCCCATGAAAGAGAACCCGAAGACAAGACACCCCCTCCTCCTGCTGCGCCGGAAAAACAGTACACGGGGAAGCCTACATTCGTCCTCCCGGAGTATCCAGTCGTGGTGATACTCCCGCCATAGAGGTATCGATGTGGAACCCACGCCCGGAGCAGGATTCATCGAGGGCGTTGCGCGAACTTGATGTATAAACGAAGTCTGGGAGAGGGTTAGACAGGGTGCATGTGAAGAGAATGAACACGAACCTTGAGGTCTTGAATCTTGAAGAGTCCATGGTGTTGAGTCTGGTAAAGGGTGCGGGTCAGCAACGACGAGAAGCTGGTGTGAAGAGAGAGAAATACCTTGAGGTCCTGAGGTCCGCTTGATCCAAGTCTAGGTACAATCAGAAAGGATTCGAGCGAGAGAAAGAGAGAGCACCTTGAAGAGATGCTGGTGGTCGAGAGGCAAGAGCCCTGGAGCTGGAGTGTCAGCCACCCGGCGGCTGGCATTTTATACCTCGCGCGCGACAAACCATTTTTTTGAATTCCTGGCTCGGGAACTGGCTCGGGAAACGCGGGTGCCTTTATGTCGCGCAGCTGCAAATAAGTTTTTTGAGCGGTTCACTCTGGGCTTGACTCGGGAATGGAGGTCCGAATTGGGATGACGAACAAACAACCACCCACAAATTCTTCCAACAATTCATGAAAATTACAATCCAATGTACATACATCCATCCATCTACTTATACAGTACCCTCTTCTTCAGGCTGCCCAGCTGCCAGAAAGAAATACAACCCATCCGCCGACAAATCCATAAGGGACCCAAAAATCTTTCGCGGAGGCATCTTAACCTTCCCCGCGACAATCGTGATGCTCGCATGCTTTATCTGCGTCCGCCGCGCCGTGAGCCCATCGAGGACGAGTTTCCACGAGCGATCCGAAAAAGGGGGGACGACGCCGCGGATTCTCAAATGCACGAGGCTCGGGAGAAGCAAGCTGTAGGGACGGGCTAGGATTTTGAAAAAGTGTTCCATGACGGGAGGGACGGGCGCGATGAGCTTCAAGTGTGCGAGTGCGGGCATGAGGGACAGCGCGTCTTCCGTCAAGGCGTGTCCAGTGACGTTGGAACAATCGAGGACCAGCTCCTGAAGCGGGGGCATGGAGCGGTCCAGGAAAGACTGGAAATCGACCCGGGTGAAATTTCTCCTCGACATGGGGAGGTGGAGGGTCTCCAGCTGGGGCGCAGAAACGCCTTTGAGAAAGTCGGCCTTGCCAGGGAGCTGTTCCCAATCTGGTGCAAAAACGATCCGACGAAGATGTGGAAACACAAGGTTGTTCGCCGCATCATTCACCCACACATTCACTGGCATTACGTTGTCCAACGTTAAATGGATGAGATTGGGGCAGCGGCGAAGGAAGCGGACGAGATAGGACCAATAACAAGAATTCGTCGTTTTCCCGCCACGAAAGATGAAGGTTGTAAGGGACTTGAGCGGTGGGGGCTTCATCCCTTCGAAAACCTCGCGGGAGAATGAATAGTCGGTCTTGCCAAGGAAGACGGAGAGGCATTTCAGCCGCGCTGATTCGCGCCATACGAGGGAGAGTACATTGGGATCAGGGGGTCCTGTGATCTCGATGAATATGTGCAGAGGTCGGTTTCGAGCGCGTGTAAGCCGTGTGCACAAAGCCTCCTTGCAACTATTGGCTTTGGGAAAGACGACGCGAATTGTGGACCACAACGTAGGGGTGGAAAGGACGATCTTGCACCATTCGTGGCAGACGTTGAGCAGAATGTAGGGGGCCTCGTCAGCGCTTGGGTCCGGCCACGGGTGAAGGCATTGAATGAAGATTTCAGAAGAGACCTCGAGAGGGAGTTGGGCAATTGGATCGTTGGCAGCGTTGAGCTGGCGTCGAAGCTGGAGTTCTTTGCGATGCAGCTGTTTCGAAAGGTCCCTGTGTACTTTCATGGAGTTTGAGACCTCAGCGATTCGCGCCTCGATCTCTGTGGCGGTGGACATGGCCTGCAGTTCACCGAAAGGAAAAGTCTGGTACTGAAGTTGGTCTTCTGGGCGATATCAAGCGCGAGTATCTCACCTGGATATCGCGGGTGGATTGTGAAGAGCGCCGGGTCACCTGAATATTCGGATATCGCGGCGGGTGTGGTATCGCGTGTTGGAGAGTGAAAGACGATGGTGGTCACAAACAGAGAGCGCACCTTGATGTCACCGTCAACGGCCAACGCTCTCAACACTTGTCCCGCCACGCTGGATCTGGCTCATCCTCTCAGGATGGACTACTGGCGCTGCATATTCACCGAGCGCAGTCTACTGGGATGACGCCTGGTGCGTTCCGAACTTCTAGCTACCATCTGAAATCTCATATCTATGCAGATGGGTCTTTCTCGCCTTTCCCCAGGCCGGCCAAGGCTCCCGAGACTTTTCCAAGCATCTCTCAAGCTGGTTTTGCTGTGCGATGACGGTGGCCGAGATTCTCTTGGAACCTTGCGCGCAAATACAAAACGCTGCCCCACCGCTGAATAGGGTCTCCAAGCACTCCCCCACCTGAATGACAGAGCCCTCAACGAGTCCCAACCATGTCTCTCCAAACGTGGACCAGAAACCAGTCGACCAGCCCGCTCCATCAGAGGGCGACGAGCCCCCCATACCGAATCTTCAATCCTCCGATCCGGGCCAAATAACCCGCAGCTCCACGTCGTCGACGAGAACCAACGTATCTGAACAAGGCATTGCGACCCGTTCACATACGCTGTCTATCCCTCACCTGCTCGAATTACTCGACACCTCTCCCACCGAAGGTCTTGCCAAGAAGGTGGCCTCCGAACGTGTCGTGCGATACGGCGAAAACGCTCTCGGCGCTGACGAGGGCATTTCTATCATACGGCTGCTTATAAGTCAGCTGGGTGAGTTTGTTCTTTGGTCATCTTCTCCAAGACTGACTTTTCCCAGCCAATGCCCTTACCCTTGTCCTTGTGGGTGCATTGGGTCTCAGTTTTGGTGTCCGCGACTGGATCGAAGGGGGTGTCATTGCCGGCGTAATCTTTGTCAACACAGTGTATGTCTAAACTCCGTACTTCTACTGTCGCTGATTCGTCGTCTTAGAATTGGATTCTTCCAAGAATACAGGGCCGAGCGCACTATGGATTCCCTCCACCAGCTCTCTTCACCCACCGCCATCGTCATGCGCGATGGCCAGCCCACTGTCGTGCCTGCAAAGCAAGTTGTGCCCGGAGACGTCGTTCAAATCAAAGCCGGAGACGTTGTCCCCGCGGATGTGCGTCTTTCGTTATCGGTGTATGATTTAACTTAGTGCGCCTTTGCAGATTCGTCTGTTCATCGTGTCCAACCTCGAAGTATCGGAACAGTTGCTCACTGGCGAATCCGTTCCGGGTAAGCAACTTGGCTCGTTACCCCATATTCTTGCTTACTCAGATTTAGTCGTCAAGTCCATTGAAACATACAAGCAAGCGGACTTGCCCCTCGGTGACCGCCTCAACATTTGTTACTCTTCCACCGTCGTCACCCAGGGTCGCGGCTCAGGCATCGTCGTCGCCACTGGCATGTCATCTCAAATCGGACGTATCGCAGATGCCATGAACGATAACAAAGACGACAACAGTCGTCTTTCCCTTTTCAGCCACATCAAGGAAACGATTTTGGTCTACAGCGGTGTCCGCAAGGGCACTCCGCTGCAGCGCAAGCTGACCAAACTCGCCTATGTCCTATTCTTTTGCGCCTTCTTGCTTGCACTCGTTGTCTTTGCGGTGGCCAAATTCAAGATCACGGAGGAGGTCATGATTTATGTGCGTTCCTTGGTCTTCTTCCACCTCGTGTATCTGACTGTCTCTGGCAGGCAATCGCTGTCGCCGTCGGCATCGTTCCAGAGTCGCTAATTGTCGTCTTGACACTCACCATGTCGCTCGGTACCCGACGGATGGCCCAGCGCAATGTTATCGTCCGCAAGCTCGATGCGCTTGAGAATCTGGGTGGAGTCACGGACATTTGCAGCGACAAGACTGGTACCCTGACCCTCGGTATATATCCCTGATTCTCTCTTGCCAGCCGCCACTAACTTTCCGGGATAGGCAAAATGTCCGTGCGCAAAATGTGGCTCGTTGGCGACGCCGAAGGATACGAACTTAGCACCCACACTACGTCAGACGCACTCGAGCCTGTTGGAGACATCCATGAAGGTGGTGACAATGGGCCCGTGGTAAATCCGGATTCTATCCATGAAGGTCTAGCGCAAGCCATTCGTGTCGCCTCCCTTTGCAACGTCGCAACGATTCAGCAAAACGACACCGGTGTCTGGGTGAGCACTGGTGACCCCACCGAAGTTGCCTTGCAGGTTCGTCTTCGTAGCCAAAGCTTGTTCCTTGCTCATATGTGCTACAGGTCTTTGCTATGAAGCTCCAGATGGGCCGTTCGGGTCTCACGCCAGACGAAGACGAGGCCATGACCATCGAGTCGAGCTTCTCGTCGGAAGATGAGAAGAAACAGCGGGAAAAGCAGGTGCCGGTCAACATCGAGGACGACGACAACGGGGGCCTGCGCTTCCAACTGCTCCGCGAGTTTCCGTTCAGCAGCGATACCAAGAAGATGTCTACAATCTACTTTGACCATGAAAACCACGGCCAGTCGATCTGTTACACCAAGGGAGCTGTGAGTTGCTTTCATACTCCCAACGTTTTTCCCAGCGCCTTATATTCTCCGCCCAGGTCGAACGCCTCCTCAATGCGTCCAGCTCTTATATCCCAGCTCCGATATCCGCGCCTAATGCTACTGCCCCCATCACAGACGAACTGCGTCAGTCGCTCTTGGCCAAGGCAGAGGAGTTTGCAGCCCTTGGTCTTCGTGTCATCGGCTTGGCACAGCGGATCCTTCCTGTTGACGTCTCTGCCATGAGTCGTGACGAAGTTGAGCAGGATCTGACGTTTCTTGGTCTGGCAGGTGGGGTTTTCGTGCAGACATGTAAGCGCCTACTAACCTGCGCATTTTCAGGCATCTTCGACCCGCCCCGTCCAGAAACCCTCCCCGCAGTTCGTGCGGCCAAGGAGGCCGGTATTGTTGTCCACATGCTTACTGGCGACCATCTCTCGACCGCCAAAGCTATTGCGGAGAGTGTCGAGATTATCGGCAAGGACGCACCTGCAAGTGCGGTTATGACGGTTCGTGTTATCCCCTCTAAAAACCAGCTCTTCTCACCTCCAGCAGGCCACGCAGTTTGACAAGATGACGGATGACGAGATCGACGCCCTTGACGAATTGCCGCTGGTCATTGCGCGTTGCGCGCCGCAGACCAAGGTCCGCATGATCAAGGCGGGGAAACGTCGTGGAAGGCATATGGCTATGACGGGCGATGGTGTCAACGATTCACCTGCGCTCAAGCTTGCGCCCATCGGTGAGCTCAGACAGGATTCTCGAGGAAACCTGCATCTTATTTGCTTAACAGGTATTGCGATGGGTCTTGCTGGCTCGGATGTCGCGAAAGATGCTTCGGATCTCGTGCTCACGGACGACAAATTCGACTCTATCATCTCTGCAGTGGCTGAAGGTCGGAGGCTGTTCCTCAATATTCAGAGGTTCAGCTTGCACTTGCTCAGTACCAATGTCGCACTTGTCGTGCTCCTCGTCGCGGGCCTCGGTTTGAGGGACCACGAGGCAAGCAGTGTCTTCCCTTTGAGCCCTCTTGCGGTTCTCTGGGTTAATATGATCACTGGAACGCCACCGTCGCTCGGTTTAGGCACGGAGAAGGCTCCGAAGAACCTCATGAAGAAGCCACCGCACTCTGTCATTGACGGTGTTTTCACCTGGGCGTTGATTATCGACACTTTCGCGTACGGTGTCTGTATCGGTCTCACTTGTTTGCTCAGCGTACGTTTACCTTCCTCGCCGTCGACCTTACCGACTAACTCTTTGTTAGTTTATCATTGTCATGTACGCTGGGGTAACACCCGGTGACCTCGCGACACAACGCAATGCGGGCGTTTCCCAACAATGTACATTGGTCGCCCGCGCGCGTAGCACCGTGTTTGCGACACTCATCTTCGAGTTCATGCTGTATGCATGGGTCCTGAAGGATTGTGAGTATCGTTGCATTTCTTTGTTACTTGAGCTTACTCTTACTTTTCAGTCGAGCGGTCGATTTTCAATCTTGAGCCTGGCGTGGCTTTCTACAAGACGTTGTACGAGAACAAGGTCCTTTGGTGGTCGGTCATTATTGCCTGCGCCAGCTCTGTTCTGCGTACGTCCCTCCGTTCCGTGTCTGTATCTTATTCTTAGTCTCCCGCAGCGATCTATGTGCCTGTCCTCAACACCAAGGTGTTCTACCAGCAGGCGATTGAGTGGGAGTGGGGAGTCATCGTCGGCATGACACTTGCGTTCATCTTGTGGTGCGATATCTGGAAGATTGTCCGCAAGCCGTTGTATGCCAAGTTCTTGCCGCCGCCGACGATGGAGTTGTCTGCGTCGCAAAGCAGTTCTGAAGCCTCTTCGATAGTGTAGTCAACAGAAAGTACATTTTCCTTTCGAGATGGTACCTCATGTCGGCCAAGTCTCCTCAATGAAAACCGCTTCGTCGTCTCTCAGACTTGTCCTGCTACTGGCCGTCGTTCGATATCCCGGCGGTACATAGGCCATCGCCGGTCTCTTTTTGCTCGATCTCCATTCCATATCCGCGTTCCCGAGCCACACCAGACGAAAAAATTATTTGCAGCGCGTATAAAACTCCAGGCACCGAGCGGCTGACCTCCAGGCCTCTTGCAATCTGACCACCACCATCCGGTGCGTATCTTCCCTTCGCTCGCCTCGGCATCGCTGACCTCGCCGTTGACCAGATATCTTTCTCGACAAGCTCTCGATGAATCTAGTTGTCTCTGGGGCGGGATGGACGACAGGCGGTACCTCTTTACTGGGGGGTGGGCCCCGGAGGACGACTGACGGTGTCTGGGTTCGCCGTGCTCCTGGAGGAGAGAGCTCGGCGTCGACAGTGTGCTTCAAGGTGCGACCAATGTCTTTCCTTTCCTCTCCGTTTCCTTACTCATATTTGCCTCTGCAGCTTCCAGCCTCCCATCAACCGGCCGCCAACGCCTTGGTCCTCGCTGGATGTAGTCAGTAGGTAGATTCTCGGGGGGTGGGTTTGCAGCCCATCGCGCCTCCTTGTCGTTGGACCCCTGGGCTTGCGACTCTCGTTGAGAGTTTACCAAGAGCGCGAATACTATGCTTGCACGTACATACATTTGTGAATACACTTTCGAAATTCTCTACACTCGTGCTCTCGGCCATCAATCACACTTTCTCGTCCTGCCACTCGCACTCAAAATGCCTCGTAAAGAACCTCCACCCGGCCCCATATCCGCCCAAGCTCAGCAAGACCGTGTATCGGAGGGAATGGAAAACTTTGAGCTCCCGAAATCCCTTGTTACACGTATCGCCAAATCCGCTGTGCGTCCGTCCAGGTCGATGCACTCTGCCTCCCTAATGCGAGCTATACCCAGCTCCCCGAGAACGTGAAAATGCAAAAGGAGACGGTTCTTTCGCTCATAAAGGGATCTACCGTCTTCATCAACTACCTGGGTGCGTTCTCCTGGCGGCAGTCGCGTTTGGTCTCACATACGACGCGTCGTTCTAGCTGCTACGCAAGTCTTTTCCCTCTTTAATGCACCCCTCTTTTCCTGACGCGCGTCCCCTCCAGCGCCCACGACGTAGCCCTATCTAAACAGCACAAAAGCATATCCGCGTCCGACGTCCTCAAAGCCCTTGAGATGATCGAATTCGGCGACCTGGCAGACAAGCTTCAGGGAGAGCTTACAGGCGCGTGTTGGCAAGCTCATAGCATCCTCCGTCTCCTCATATTCTTCCAGTTTACCGCGAGCTGGCCAAGACTGACAAAAGCAAGAAGGGAAGCTCAAACGTGAATGGCAGCGCAGCTCTCAAAGGCAAGGCGTCGTCTGCCAAGGGCAAGGAGAAGGAGAAAACGACCATCGTGCTCCCTGGCTCTGCTGCGCCTTCCACAAGCGGAGCGCATGCTGACGGCGAATCAATATCTTCTGGGCCTGGAGCCGCCCAGGGTATGGACGTCGATGAAGATGTGGAACTCGACGTGGAGGGGGATCCATACGCCGAGGTGGACGTGGAGGAAGAACAGGTGCAGGAGCCAGAGGACGTGGATGACGGGGAGGACGTCGATGTCGTCGAGCCCGAAGCCTACGACACGATGGAGATGAATGGCCTTGAGGAGGACAACCCTCAAAACGGTATGGAGGACTGATGTTTCCCCACATTGTATCTTTTATTGTACTCATCTCAATTCTCACTTTTCATGACGAGCACGGAGAATATTCACTCAGAGTCAGATCAATTGGGTCTACGATGACAAGTCCACCAGCCCTACCCACTGGAATTCAAGTTAAGAAGCAGGTGCAACGCAGAAGACCAGAACTCGCCGCAAGGATAATCCAAAGGGCATAAAACAGCCAGGCCGCGATGTCAGCTGGTCGTTTCCTCAAGGGTTGGGCAGGCACGTCCTGCTTTCCGATAAGAGAATCTAAGCGGTCCCATCTAGCCTGCAGGCGTGCCAGACGCGCTTCAAGGGAAAGGCCTCGCTGTTTTTTGGCGGACGCCGGGCGGTCAGGAGATCTTTGTCCTCTGCGAGAACGGCGAAGCGGACTGCGAGAGCCTCCAGCCGGGCCAGGGACGCTTCAAGGCGCCGGATATCGGCTTCTGGTGTTGGCCTGTTTTCTGGCAAGGAATAAGCAGGATAACAGGATATGGGGCGAGACGCTGACCAGCTTCGGCGGCGGTGGTGGATGTGCCTTCCGATGCTTCGAGTTCTTGGATCCCAGCAGGAGGGGTCTGCGGATCTAGGCTTGTTTTGGACAGGATCTTGCGTCGCAGAGAGGGTCGAGTTTTACGCGTCTGGAATAGATGGGGAGCGATTTCATGGAGAAGGGATGGCCTTTGAGCTGTTTCTGCGGGAGCTGACATGGAATGGCGACTGTGGAAGGCTGAAGCGCAACAGGTCCGCAGTCGTCAAGGCATGCTCAGGTCAAGCAGAAGATAGGAGAGCGATTGATCGGAATAGAAAAATTTCAGCTTCCTTGCTTCCTTCAGAGAAAGAACTCGCAGACAATAATCATGAGCACCTCTTACTCACAGAGCGTGCAATTTTGAAATGGTCGCGTCGGAATGGTCGCGTTGAAATAGTCGTGTCAAAAGCAGGCTCGGATCACAAAATTCCCTCTTTCTCTTCTTCAATGTCTACCTCCGAACTGGAGCTGGACACAGCTCCTCTGGACCCAATCGCAAAGCTGCCACTAGAAATTTCATCCCAGATCTTCGCACATTGCGTCCCTCTACGTCCGACACCCGGGGCTCAGCACGTCCCCATGCTCTTTTTGCAAATGTGCAAGGCGTGGACGGTGATAGCTCTATCCACTCCCCAACTTTGGAGCTCTGTCCACGTCGTCTTTCCTCGGCCCAAAGGTTTCGCGCAGCTGCTCGAAGCATGGCTTGACCGTGCTCGGTACCTGGCTCTGTCCATATCCCTGCATGGAGCGTTTGCAGACGAAATCGGCAACCTCTTCCGCCGATATAGAGAGCAGTTGGAGACGATCGAGATATACCCTCACACAAACGTTGAGAAGATGGACATTATGAAATGCATGGGCGCGGACACTATGCAGCCTTTCCGTCGTTTGAGGAGGCTGACCGTTGGTGGTACGGTCGCAGGCTCGCGACATTTTCTTGCTCGTCCAATTTTGACGATGCTCCGCCTTTCCCCGGTACTCGTCGAATGCATATTCGACGGTGTTTCATACATGCGCGTGTCCCGTGCGGACCTGGCGGAAACGATCTCTCTACCGGCATTACGTCGCCTGAGCTTTGGGTGTGGCTCAGGTCCCGGGCGCTACAGCGACGATGAAATTTTACAAGGCCTATCGCTTCCTTCCCTCGAAACACTTTGCACCCCTCTTTATGGAATAAACTCGAGCCATCTCGTCGAGTTCCTCGAGTGGTCTACGCCTCCCCTGACAAGCCTCACCATCATGATTCGCAATATCTCCGACTTGACAAATCCCCTCCGTCAACTCACGGCTTTGACGCCAGCTCTCACACACCTCGAGTTTGCCCATGGCACGGATTTCGATGTGCTGCGCCTTTTGTTTCAGCTCTTGAAGGAGAATCATCTACCACAGCTCCGCACACTGCACTTGCAGCTTGTGGTGGACTTTGCTGACTTTCGTGATTCTCTGTGGGAAGATATCATACACGTACTGTCCATGCGGTGCTCAATCCTCACCGAGTTTACGATGAGGACGGTGCACAAGGAGGTATTCCCAATCAGCAGTGACATTTGCACTCGGCTGCGGGATCTGGTGGCCCGCGGCATGAATATTTATGTCGGAACGGAAGAACGCTGTTATATTTAAAAAGTGAATGTACGCTACTACAGCGCTATAGTACATGCATGCAATACTTATGAGCGTCGTGTAGAACGTAATCAGGCCAACAAAATATCTAGGCTTCCTCAGTTTTGTCAAGAACACACAGATGGACGACTAACGGTATGCCCCCTGCAGCGACGTAAACCGGCCGCTCCCCGAATTCGCCTGCAGGGTGGAGCGCAGCCCGAATCGTACCCGCAAGCCCTTGAGTGGTGGAGCGTCGCTCGGAGCGACTGAGCGGGCTCAAGCGGCGGGGCTATTCAGAGTCAGATTGAGGGTGTCCGAGGCGGGTGTGAGTTGCTGGCCGTGGGCGATGACAGAGAAGTTGCCAGTGAAGCGTTCAATCGCAATGTCGCGAAGGAGGCTAGCGTTGCGCATCAAGGTCTCGTTTACGGAGCTAAGTAATATTGTATCAGCTTCCGTCGAAAAGGGAAGGGAAGAGTATACCAGGGACCAATGCCATGTCGAAAAAAGAGTGGCGCCAGGTACACGGTGCGCTGGCCGCGCGTTCGCTTCGCAGGATTAGAAAAGCGTAGTGATGGGTCGGTCCGGTTCGGTTCGCGTTCAGGGTCATTTTCGCTGAACGCCGAACGTGAACGCAGTGTTCGGTTCAGTGAACTCCCGAACCTTGAACGTGAACGCGCGTTCACGTTCAGTTCGGCGTTCGAACGCGTTTGAACCCCGGATTTTCCCGCCGATAATCTACGCAAATTTTATGGTAAGATGAGCTTCAAATGTAGTTGGGAAAGCACCAAATAAGACAGACTAGCCACGCAGTGCAATTTTACGCGCGCAACGCCCATACAGCCCGAGTCAGGCGGCTCTGATGTGCCATCAATACTGATCAGATAGCCAATGCCGATCCAGCAGTGTCTGATCTGGGTTTTGGTTGGATTAAAGGTGACTGCGTGAGTGTTTCGTCAGTGTGCCAGGGCTCAAGCTAGTAATTAACCTGGAATCATAGTCAGAGTCTCAAAAAAGGGCGGCTTTCGGTTCAATTTCGCGTTCGCGTTCGAACGCGCCCACTCCCGCCCGAACGCTGAACCGAACCTTGCGTTCAGGTTCAGCAATTTCCTGAACCTGAACGCTGAACGGGCGTTCAGTTCAGTTCGGTTCACGTTCGAACCGATTCATTGAACCGGACCCACCCACCACTAGAAAAGCGACGACGCCGATACAGTGTGCCGTGGTCGGGTGGATACTGGAGTGCCCGCATGGACTCTGCACCTCGATAGAGCTGTCCATTCAACCCATTTCTGCGACACCGAGTGTGGCGAAGATGGCCGTAGGTCACAGGTGTCGACATACCCGGCTTGATTTGCAATGAACCAACGATAGGACAATAAGATTACAGACATACCACGACCACAGCCATCATAGCGAACGCATCGGGTCCAAAGCTTTCGAGAAGAGCAAGAGCGAGGTGGCCAGCGCTCTGAATGAGCACAAGTTAGCTCAGTACGGCTTGTCTGGAAGGACTGTACCTGGAAGATTTCCGCTTCCTCGTCAATATCAAAGGCAAGCACAATTGTGCGAGTCGGCTTGATTCCTTTCAAACAATACATCGATGGAGGTCGAAATGCTGAGGAAACCGCTCTTGTCTTCGTCAAGGGAGCTACAGGGAACGACATCTGAGAAGCCTTGCGAGTCTGGTAAGATTTCATCCCTGCGTTTTACGAAAAGACGCACGCGAATTCGAGAGAAAGACATATATTCATGAATGAGCAAGTTATCGCGCGCTTGGTCGACCCTCGAAAGGATCTCAAGCCCGGGGCCCACGACAAGGGAGCGCGAAGGGGTGCTAGCCCATCCCCCGGGAAACTAACTACCGACTACCAAGGGGGGTGGCCAGAACTGCCTCTCATCCGGGTGTAGATGGCACGACCGTGGTACAGCAGTGCGTTTCAGCGAGGAGCTGGGGGAGTGCATCAGCCCAGATTTTCACCTGGCGGAGCTCTCCTCGTCCGGTAACCGCACTGTGTCGCAAACACCGCACCGGGGTCATCGAGGAAAAGGAATAAGATGGAGGATGTCAGCCGCCGGGTGGCTGGCCTTTTATACGTCTTGCAAAATTTTCTTTCGAGACTGTGTTGGCTGTGGCTCGGGGCTTGACTCAGGAACGCGGAGAATGGAGAGCAAAGAATGGAATCCGTCGATGAAGTATTTGTTCCAGGGACAGGCTACTGGTGGACTCGACTGCTGGGAAGCACGATGGGAGAAAAAAGACGCTGACGAGGGGAGCTGAGAGCCCTTCGCAAAAGTTCGCATATGTACGAGGAAGGGGAAAGTCGCGCGGCGGATCAAACTTATTCCGAGCCGAGTCGCGTCGCTTTGCATGCCTTCTTGCATGCTTCAAGTTCCTCTCCGGGCATGAGCAGGCTCTACCTCGGCATGCCTTTCCCCTGGCGCCCCCTTGCCTCGTCTTTGTTGCGCTCTTTGACGCGTGTTTCGACTTCTCAGCACACTGCACCTTCGCAATCAAGACCTTTTCGAGTACACGTCTGGGAGATGACTGTAGGTCTCTTTACTTCATGCAGCGACTCTTCCTCATATTAGTCTAAAGCGTAAACGAAGCCCTCCGTCTCGCCGAGCGCAAAGTTGTCTTCGATGTCGACTGGCAGCGCAGAGCGTAAATCGCAGCCCTGCCGATGTTGCCTACATGGAAAAACTTGCCGAGGGCGATTACAATCGGTAAATCCTCATTACCATTCGCGACGGCTTCAAGATGGTGGCCCGCATCCCGATTCCCAGATATTTTGGTGTCGCCAGCGAGGTTGCTACGATGGCTTTCTTGCGATTCCAGGGTATACCGATACCTGAGGTGTACGGATACTTCCTCGACGTAAAGAACCCCGCTGGCACAGACTATATTTTCGCGGAGTCTATCCGTGGTACCAAACTCGTCGACCGATGGTAGTACTTGGCCGAACCAGACATGTCTCCGTCTTACGACAGCTCGTTCAATTCGAGAAGATGTCAATTCGCTTTCCCGCCGGCGGCGCCTTGTACTACACGGAAGATATGGAGAAGGTCGACGCGCCGCATACCCCATTAGACGATCCCCGTTTCTGCGTCGGCCCAGCCCAGATACAAGGTCGCAAATGTGGTTTGGCAGGAGATCCCATATGGACGTGGACCGCGGCCTTTGTGAGCTACTCTACTCCGCTTCTTGGCTCCTTGCTGATCCATGGATTTAGACAAAGACGTGAAAGAGGCGTTGTCACGACCGGTCGAAAAGGAACTGGCGTACCTCACCCAGTTCGGGCGTCCTCAGGTGCCATGGGACCCTTCCGCTAGGAGTCTTCGCAATCTTCAGGAGCAGCAGCCGTCCGACCACATAGAACGTTTGAGGGATTACATCCGCATCGCGCCACTTCTCATTCACAAAGACCCTGCCCTCTCTCGTTTCACAATCCGTCATCGGGAAGCGCGAGCAGAAAATCTGATCGTCTCGCGCTTTGCTCGCGCTTTGCTCGCGCTCCTCCGACGGAACCTTAAACAATGTCGCCTTGATCGATTGGCACCACACTGCGATCCTCCCTGCCTTTCTCCTCACTAAGCTGCACTACGAATCTGAGGCCTGAGGACTCTTCCCAGTCGACACGCCCCTCGTTACCGGAGAATTTCGACAATTTGTCCCCTCGATCTCAGGACGAGGCAAGGGATATATATCAGTGCCGCCTCATGAACTACCATTACCTTGCAGAGGTGGTGAAGCACAATCCAGCTCACTGTCGCTGCATGGTGGAACTTATTACCGGGATACGTCGCCATCTTTACTCCTTTGCCGGGAAGCCGTGGCGCGGTCTTTCGCTGTTGCAGGGTTTAGTGGTGGGAGTGGCGAAAGCGTGGTCCAGGCTCAACGAACTTGACGGGGGCGGTCGCGGGCCTGGACCTTGCGCTCTCTGGTTTCATCCGGAGGTCGTGGAGGAAACGGATATACTCGCCGAGGATTTCATGAAGGCGTCGGACCAGGTGAAGGAATTGCAGAGCCTTGTTGCAGCAAATTGTAAAAAAAATGGGTGCATGTGGAAGATTATGAGAGGGCCTTGGAGGTGGCTAGGGTGATGAAGAGGTTTAACGAGATGGCGGCTTTCAAAGGTGACAAGGATGCTGCGAAGCTCGTCAAGTGCTGGCCTTGGGGGACGACTTTGAGGAAGAAGATTGATTCCACCTGCGTACCGGGTAAGAGCCAGTGCAGTTTTATTGGAAACAGCTGAATCCTGTTCCCTGGAACGATAAGGTTTAGCATATTAATGCAATCATTTCAATGTCGTCGAGCTCCTTCGCGATCGGAATCGCATTTGCGCTTTCTCGACCATTGTGAGTGCCACCTCCGTTTGATGTCGGAGCTGAATGCAAAGAAGCTCAGGTCTGTCTTGCTTTCGGCTGAAGCAGGTACTTCAAGCTTCAAGACTTGAATAGCGCGATCCAGTGTAATCTCAAGTGTAGGGCGGGATCCGGAATTATGACACTGGTGCGACTGGAGGCAACTCAAGAAACAGAAGTATATCTCGACGCGCTGGTTATGCCAGGCATATCGTTCATTGAATAACTAGCTCGATACGGTGTGTGGACTATCCGTGACCAAGTATGGCCACTAATCTCATTTAGGCTGCGCACGGGCAGCGCCAAGGCAGCGCAGGGCGTATGACTACTCCAGCCTATAAGGCTGTTGCCATGGCTCGCTCGGAGGGGTCCGTGGTCATTGATTGCTGCGCTGGGCGGATAGCTTACTTGGCAAGGAGGGGCGCTGTACCGCGGAGTATCTCTTCGAACTCGTTTTGTGCAATCAAGCAATTTGAATGAAGTCCAAAATGTGCACATTTCTACTATGCAATCCTTGGTGCTGTACCGCAGAGTATCTCTTCGAACTCGTTTTGTGCAATCAAGCAATTTGAATGAAGTTCAGGTGCGCGTGCGCAACAACATTGGCCACGAGATAGTATAGAGCCAGAAACCAATCAATCCATTTGCTACGTCTGAAAGCCACCCGAAAATCGGGCGCCCAAAGCGCGCAGCAAAGAGAAGGAAGGGAGTCCCCTGACGACACAAGCCAGTAGTGCAGCAGCAAGGTCATCGCGTCCAAGTGGTGCAAGCAGAGCACAAGGACAAGGGCGGCAGAAATTAGATAACAAGTTATATGGAGCCGGTGGCTCCATAATAGTTGTTAAACTATTAAGAACAGATACTACACTTGATCTAAGCCAAAAGGCCAGAGTGGTAAGGATTCTGGACGGAGGGCGGTTGCTTTTATACGTTTCGACGTTGGTCCGTGCGCGAGGGAGGTGCACGTGAAACATACACGCAGGTGCATCGAGTCAATTGACTCTGAGCCGACGTCGGGTCACCGCTGGTCGTGATGCGTATCGAACTGACCAAGGACGAGTTTGACGATGCCGAGCAGATGCCGAGTAGTGCATGAGCGCGGGGTTGGCCTAAGTATTCGGAGTGCAGGAGCGAGCCTGATTGGAAGCCTCTCTGCGGCAGCCTGGAGATATCGTCTCCAGTCGACTCGGAGGGCCGAGCCTGGCCGAGCCTCGGAATATTTGACTTTCCAAGTACTTAGTTGACTACCCTGTGATGCATGTGATGTCTCGTCTTCTTCCAGTGTTGAGGGACTTGAACGACCTAGGATTATGGCACCCAGAGAAACGCTAAGCGACCAGCCTGACTGGAACGAATAATTCTTGTGTCGAAGAATTGCACAGAGCTTCTCTGATTAAGAGTGGGGCACCAGACTAGGACACGGCGCGTGGATGCCAGAGAGTTGTAGAAGAAATGCTGTAGGAACTAGCTCGATTCGTGGGTGAGGGTTCGGGATCAAGAACAGTTTGCCAGTGATGGCCGCAATTTGATTGCTGCTCTCATGTTCTTTCACGTCTAGAAGGCGCATCCCTTCCTTCTCGATTCCTTCTTCTTTCCTTCCAGTATGGTTTTGCGGAGGATGTCCTGGCGCTCTCTTCTTTTGAATCAGCTGCTGCACTCGACGCGTTTATCGGTCCATGGCCGGCGCGCTTCCTCGTCTTCGACATCTTCGAACCTTTTCGAGTATACGACTGGAAACTACATGTGACTTTGCACCTCTCTCTTCCGGTGGTGACTCCTCACCAACTCGCTCCCAGGGTCAGCAGCGCCCTCCGCCTCGCAGAACGCAAAGTCATGTTCAACGTCGCCGAGTTGAGTCGACTGGCAGCCCAGAGCGTCAATCGCAGCCCCGATGAAGTCGTCGATGTAACTAAACCCTGCGAGACGGTATACGACCGCACCATCGTCCTAACCATGCGCGATGGCTTCAAGATGGAGGCGCACATCCCATATCAATGCACCATTCCCAGATACTTTGCCACCGCAAGCAAAGCCGCCACCATGGCATTCCTACGAACTCATGACATACCAGTTCCTCAAATTTATGGCTATTCGCCCGATGCAAACAACGCCGCGGGAACTGAATACATCTTCATGGAATCCGTTCATCACAACCGAAGGCTCGTCGAAGGATGGTTTTACCTCAACGAGGCGGATGTCATCTCCGTCACCCGTCAGCTTGCCGAACTAGAGGCGAAGATGATGTCGATACCGTTCCCTGCTGGCGGCGCCTTGTACTACACCGAGGATCTCGAAAGGGTTGGCGCGCCCCACGTGCCACTGCCGGAGGATGTGCGTTTCGCTGTTGGTCCAGATTCAAGGCCAGCGATGTGGCGCGACGAAAGGGCGGAGATGGACGTGCATCGGGGACCATGTGAGCCATCTTGCTCTTCCTCGGGCGCACAACTAACTCATTCCGCAGACAAAGATGCTGAAGCGACGCTGCTGGGACCGGCCGACAAGGAAATCGCGTACCTCAAGCAGTTTGGACGTCCACAGGTACCAGTGGAGCGTATGAAGAAGATCGTCTACAGAAACGAGTCGCAGCAGCCAGCTGAGCACATTGAAAACCTATCTCGTTACCGCCTTCTTGCACCTTCCCTCATCCCAAGGAACCCTGACCTCGCCCGTTTCCGTATCCGCCACCGTAACGTGCATTCCGACAATATCCTCGTCTCGCGTTCATCCGATGGCACCTTGAACATTGCCGCCGTGATCGACTGGTACTACACGGTCATCCTTCCCGTCTTTCTCCTCAGCTACATGCCCTATGGTTTCGGGGACTTCACTATTCCGTTGTCGCGGGTGATGGTGACACCTGCGGACTATAATGAGTCTACCGACCCTGGCGCGGAGGAGCGGTGGGGAAACTGCCAACGCCGCCTCGTTAATCACCACTATCTCGAACAGGTGGAGAAGGACAATCTGTTACTCTACCGGTGCCTGGAGGATCCTTCCGTGAATCAGATCCGTCGTGAGCTCTTCCGACTCGCAGGTGAGCCGTGGGGGGCGGATCCGCTCCCGTTGAAAATCACGCTTCTCGCGGCGGCCACACAATGGCAGAGCTTCCGTAGGGTCGGTCGTGCTTCTTGTCCCATCAAGTTCGACATGGAGGCAATGGGGAAGACGATGAAGGAGCACGATTATTATATGAAGGTGTTGAAGGAGATGTCGGACCTCCAATTGATGTGCAATATTGCGACGGATAACTTTGTGGGGGAGGAGGGTTTCAAGTTCGCTGTGGAACGTGGGCGGATTGCCAAGCAGAAGGCACTGCTGGATGCGATGCCGCCGCCGATGCGTGGGAGGAAGAGGAGGAGGAATGGTCCACGGATGTTCCCTGAGCTGATCAAGGACTGGCCCTTCGACGATTTTGACGAGGAGGGAAAGGCCATCGGTTCTTGAAGTACATGCATCAGGAAAACATAATCCATCTGGCCGATCTGGCAGCAGATCAATCAGATGCGCCAGCGCGCCAGAACTGCATATGGCAGCATAATGACACGCATGGCGCCAGAATCAATTCTGGCGCCGCAAATACACTAATGGCGGATTATCAAAAGCTATTAAAATTTCATATTGTACACGAATAACAGGGGAACGGCGCCAACGGTGGCACTCCCGCGTTGGTCTCGCGGTTGCCGACCAAGGCCGCCCCCGCAGAAAACATTGCGCGAGGCAATGTGGGTATGGGAAGGGAGGAGGAAGGCGGCGCCGGGGCTGGATACGATTGTGACAGGGCACCACTCGCTACATGAGCAAGGTGTGAGAATTTGGAACGGTAATAAACTCGTGCACTCACCCTTCGCCCGCCTCGCTTCTCCTCCGAGACGGAGTAGTAGACCCTTCCCATGCTTCGATGACAGTCTTCTGAATTGATCCAACGTTATCGCCCGTGGTTTGAGCAGCTGCTTAGAAAGCCGGAGACCAGGAAAGAGTTCTTCTGTGTATGTATCTTGAAAAGCAAAGAGGAGGACTTGAGGATGGAGGCGTGAGGCGGGGTTTCTAGCTTTGGCCATCAGAGCCAAGTCCGAGTCATCGGCAAGTGCGGCAGGATTGATCCAAGGGTCTTCAAGTTGTCTTGAACCTTCGAAGGCCTCGATACAGAGGGATTGAGGCGAAGCTGAAGGGCGGTATCGTCGCGCGAGGGGGAGAGAGGGAAGGAAGATGAGGGAAGGAGACAAGTGGTGCTGCGGCCGGTTGATCAACAATTGCGCAATTGTTGATCGGACACCGATCTTCCGGACCACGTGCGTTCGGACTTGTCGTTTTGAAGAGTTCCGCGACTTTGAGGCACCTCCAGGTAGCGAGCAAGAGGACCTATACAACGACTCTCACAGCACAGAATGATCACACAGCTTGAAACAGACGAATATCTGTCAAGACTGTCACAAATATTTTCGGCAGCTCTGGCGCCATGTCAACCAGACGGATCAGATGGTGCCAGAGCTCGCCAGATGCGCCAGATGGATTCAGTTTTGCTGATGTGTAAGCATTCTTCATCTTTTCTTCTTGCGCCACTCATGAGAGTTTCAGATGACCTTGAAGTTGGGTATCGAAACAGTATACACCAGTCCGTCCGAGTTGAGTTGGAGTATCCGAGTTGCGCGCGTCAGTGCACTTTTTGTCGGGCTTGCATCCATTAACAGTCTGAAAGCATCAGCAGTACGAGTATCAAGAACTTTTTGGAGGATTCGTCGATTCGTGTGGTCTGTAGAGAATGTACTCGATGGGGCGCGGCGTCAGACGGTCGCGTGAATAACAGAGAGCTATAGCGCTGAATATCTGAATGAGGGAAGAAGAAAAATACTATTGATTCCGGATCAAGTTCCGAGAGCGTGCCAGCCTGCCGAGACGCGTCTGTGTTCTTCTTGCCCTCTTGCATGCTTCCTCTTCGGGCAGGAGCAGGCTCCTCCCCCAGCTCGGCATGCCTTCACCCTGGCGCTTGCTTGTTTCACCCTTTTCGTGGTCTTTGACGCGTGTCTCGACACGCCGGTCGTTCTCTTTCTCAGCGCACCTTCGCAATCAAGACCTTTTCGAGTACACGTCTGGGAGGTGGCTGTAGGTCTCTTTCCTTCATGCAACGGGACTCTTCCTCATTGTCTGAAGCGTAAACGAAGCCCTTCGTCTCGCCGAACGCAAGGTTGTATTCGATGTTGCAGAACTCGGTCGACTTGCAGCACAGAGCGTAAATCGCAGCCCCGACGATGTTGCCTACATGGAAAAGCTCACCGAGGGCGACCACAATCGGGAAATCCTCATTACCATGCGCGACGGCTTCAAGATGGTGGCCCACATCCCGTATAAATGTACGATTCCACGATACTTTGGCGTCGCCAGCGAGGCCGCTACAATGGCGTTCTTGCGATCCCACGGGATACCGATACCTGAAGTCTACGGATACTCTCCCGACGCAAACAACCCAGCTGAAACAGAGTACATCTTCACGGAATCCATTCGTGGTACCAAACTCGTCGATCAATGGTTTGATGTACAGGAACCAGACATGATCTCCGCCGTAGGCCAGCTCGTTCAATTGGAGAAAAAGATGATGTCGATTCCATTCCCTGCCGGCGGCGCCTTGTACTACACCGAAGACATGGAGAAGGCCGACGCGCCGCATACTCCATTAGATGATGATCCCCGTTTCTGCGTCGGCCCAGATACAAGGTCGCAAATGTGGTTTGGCAAGAGATCCGAGATGGCCGTGAACCGTGGGCCTTGTGAGCTACTCTCTTCCGTTTCCTCTCCGGCTACTAACCTTCCAATCCAGACAAAGACGTTAAAGAGGTGTTGTCGCGACCGGCCGAAAAGGAATTGGCGTACCTCACTCAGTTCGGGCGTCCTCAGGTGCCATGGGACCCTGTCGCTAAGATTCTCTGCAATCTCGAGGAGCAGCAGCCATCCGACCACATTGAAGACCTACATGACTATATTCGAATCGCACCACTTCTCATCCCCAAAGACCCTGCTCTTTCTCGGTTCACAATCCGCCACCCCCAAATCCAAGCGGAAAATCTCATCGTTTCGCGCTCTACCGACGGAAGCTCACATCGTCGCCTTGGTCAATTGGCACCACACTGCGATCCTCCCTGCCTTTCTTCTCAATGAATTGCCCTACGAGTCGGAGGACATATCCCAGGAATCCTTGCGCCCCACATTCCCGGAGAATCTCGACGAGTTGTGCGAGCCACATCAGGAGGCGGAGAGGATCTCATACCAACGCCGCCTCATGAATTATTATTATCTCAGGGAGGCGGAGGAGCACCATCCAGCGCATCATCGCTGTGTGACAGATGTGATGACTATGGTTCGTCACGACCTCTTCTGTTCTGCGGGGAAGCCGTGGCAGGGTTTTTCATTGTTGCAGGGTTTTTTGGTGGGAGTGGCGACAATGTGGTCTGGGCTCAGCGACATCGACGGAGGGGGTCGCGGGCGTGGGCCTTGCCCTCTCTGGTTTCAATTGGAGGTCCGAGTCTTGCAGGAAACGAGCCTGATGCTGAAGGATTTCGTGGAGGCAAAGACAGTGATCAAGGCGTTGCAGGAGTTTGTTGGAGCCAATCGTGATAACTGGGTACCTGCGGAAGACTATCAGCGGGCTTTGGAGCAGAGTTGGCTAGTCCAGCAGAATGCGCCGCCGGATGCCAAGATAATCGAGTGCTGGCCCTGGAACGACTTTGACGAGCAGGAATGAATCATGAATGCATGATGGCCACTGCATATGTACTGGGTAAGAACTTGTGTCCGCTTTATTGGAGGCAGCTGAATCGTTTTCCTCTAGAACGATAAGGTGTATCACATGAATACTACCATTGTATCTCGAGACAACTTAAAGACAGCGTCGACATTGGCATTGGCGATCTGCACATCTACTGCAGTTCGCGCTGAGCTCCTTCGCCTGCGCAAGAGCCCGATCCATTCTCTCGCTCTCCTACTTTTGCTCAGTTCCCGCCGCTTCTGAGTGGCTTTACGCAGTCTCAGTATCGACCACCCTGGGATGCATACCGCCCCAGTGATTCGGTTTCTGAATGTTTTCCAACGTTGGGCTTTGGGTTAGCAAGTAACTCGAAGTGCTTCCTGCCTCAAACGGCCCAATTGACGGCTCACGGATGCCGGATGCGGGCAGTATACGGCGAGAATCACGAAGTCGTTAAGCAGGCATTCTGTCCCTTCCAATACGGGTGCTTGAGTGGGCACTGGTGTAATGTATTTTAGTGGCTTGCGGAATGTCTTCCCGAATTCACGCCTTTCGTGGTAATCAAGCAATTAAATTGAAATGGCGTATCTACAAAGCAGAATTTTCGCGCGCTTGGTCGACCCTTGCGAGTCTCAAGCCCGGGGCCCACGACAAGGGAGTGCGAAGGGTTGCGAGCCCATCCCTCGGGAAAACTATCTACTGACTACCACGGGCTTGAAGAACGGGATGAGTGAGGGCACAACGACGAAGAGAATGCGTACCGTCAAGGGATTGTTCCCCCGCCCCACCGACCTCGCCGAGTCCGGGAAGTGAGCTAGTCCAATGGACATGTACCGCAGTGACAGTCCACCTGGGAGCTGGTGCAATACTTCGGCACAGATTTACACCTGTCGGAAGCTCTCCCAGAGTGATAACGGCACCACGTCCATCCACCCCACATGTGCGCCCGCACACCCCATATCCTTGAGGACGGATCGCGAATCGAGGACAACGAGAGTCAGAAGCAAGAGATTTGAGTGTCAGCCGCCCAGTGGCTGGCTTTTATACGCGCAGCAAATAATTTGTTTACTCGGAGATTGACTCGGGAACGCGGAAGTGCCACTGGAAGAATGAAGAGATCGGGACATCGGAGGAGGAGCTTTTTATCGCCGGGACCGTTGCAGATGAAGACGAGCGCTAAGACTGAGTGTCGGGACGGAGCGAGAGTCTGATGTTCTCCGACATGGTGGTCGGCGGTCAAGCTGCAGGTCCTTGATTGCATCACGAACGCGCTCTCTCTCTGCCACCTTGTTGCTCAGTGCAATCCGCGTGGTACCCTTACACCGTGTTCAATTTTCCTGCACTTAAACGACATTCCAGCAGCGACTGGGGCCTTCTTCCAGAGATACTTATTCCTCAGACTTGGTCCTCACTTGGACTCGAACTACTTACTACGAGGGCCTGGACCTGCTCGAGGTTAGTAGCGCTACGAATCTCATACGCACGTCTCACAGTAATCATTACAGAGCCATGGAATGCGAGGCATCGACCGACGTCCAAGAACTTCAAGCGCAAATCGACAAAGTCTGCAAAGATATCGAATTCCAGAAGCAAGCCCTGAGGAACCTTGAGCGCAGTAAAAGCGTGCTTCAGCGCCAGCTTAATACACTCCGCGATCCAATCGCCCGTCTGCCCGTCGAGGTTTCATCCGAAATATTTCTTCAATGCCTCCCTCCTCGTCCTGAACTCGGGGTCCATCGCGTACCGATGCTTTTCCTACACGTATGCAATACGTGGACCGATATCGCATTGTCAGATCCTGCTCTATGGGCCACCATGTACATCGACCCGAAGCTCTGCACAGACGGCTTTGAGCAAGCCTCAGAGCGATGGCTCCAACGCGCCGGCGTTCAGCCTCTGCATCTTTCCACGATAGCAACTATCGACGCTCGTATAGCCGACCTTCTTTGGCGCTATTCCAGTCGGTTGGAATCCCTGGAGCTAGCGGGGCTGTCTTACAAAGACGTGCTGAGCGATCGTCCGTATGGCTCGTTCGACTGTGGTCCGCTTCTGGGCGGTGCACCACCGGCGTCGTTGCCGCTACTCCATACCTTGTCGATGACAGGATCCAGCAGCCTGGAATTCTCCCTATCTTCGATTCTACAACTCCTGTCCTTGGCCCCCAATTTGGTCAATGTGGTTTTCAGGGACGTAATGATTGGACTAGATGTGGACGAGAGCACACCAGTGACCGTCCTTCCGAGTGTTCGCTGCCTGGGGGTGGAGGACAACAACCAATATCGTGGGACTAACCAGCATAGACTCTTGGGATACGTCGCCGCCCCTCGCCTCGAGGCTCTCATCGTGTATCAACCTGACGTGTACAAAATGCTCGACATGTACTCCCTCTTCATACAGCGATCATCGCCACATCTCCGAAAACTCATCATCAGGAACTGCTCTCATGCATTCCCGTCGTTGAAGAAATGCCTATCCCTCGTTTCTTCCACCCTAACGCACTTGGACATCCCGTCAGCCAGTTCCATCTGCCTGCAACTGCTGGAGTCCCTGGTGCAGCCCTCCGCAGACCTTCTCCCGCTTCTTGAAGTTTTGAAGCTGGGGAGGGTCTATCCAGATGATTGGGATAGGGACGGCAGCTCTGAACTGTGGGACGTTGTGCTTCGTGTGTTGGCCGTTCGCCGGGTCCGCATGCGAACCTTCCGAATGACTTTCGCTTTGAACGTACCCGAAATTCCTTTGGCTGTTATGACTGCATTCAAGGATTTCATGGCGAGTGGAATGGACATTTGGATTGAGAGTACCTGGCAGGAAAAGGATAGGAATGTCAATGTCTTGGCGTTGTGAAAACATTACCTTACTCTCTCTGATACATACCATTTTCTCTTCGAACAAACCGCGTGTAACGGAAAGTCAATCCTGCCAAATTTTCAACGAATACAGCATATTGGCAAGACAACAAAATTCAACGACTACCATTCACACAAACGGAGTAACGATGTAGGTAATTGTCATGCCCATCTCATCTGCAGATTCAGACATATCGTGCAACGTGTCTCGCAGAAACGAATCAAGCTCGGTCTCATCAGCAGGCATGTTATGGAAGAATGCGCCAAGGGATGAGCCATCTGGCATCTGGGGGCGCATGGCCGAAAAAAAACGAAGGTTGGTGTCCAACTGATCTTCAGTCGAACGAATATAAACGAAATGAAGATCCAGGTGTCGGAGGTTGGGGAGCAAGTCCGCTGTTAAATGCGGCTGGGCCAACAGCCTGAACAAGGGGACGAGTTCACGGGGATGTGGCGACCAGAGACCCAGCCGGGTCACCGTAGAGAAGCCCCGCTCCATCGCCAACAGTGGGCATTTGGCAAGAATGAGATCTTGCAGCGGTGGTGAAGACCGCAGAAGGAAGGAAGTGAGATCGTCGTCATCGACCCTTTCCATGGCGAGAGTGAGAGTTTCCAACTGAGGAGCGGTGATGACTTTCAGAAGCTCGTCATTGCCCACAGGCAGCCCGGAATGTCTTCCGAAAGTCATCCGACGAAGATTCGGCAGCACGACCTCCTCCATGCTTTCATCAACTTCGTCCAGAGCATCTATACAATCCAGGACCGCGTCTGCAAGGTTAGGAGAACCACGCAGGAGGTCGAGGATTTCCGACCATAGACATCCCACTCGATCCTCGCAGCGGACCACCAGGGTTTTGAGGGATGGAAGGAACCCTGGGTCCATACCCCCCAGGAACTCACGCACCCCAGAGGCATAATCGTCTTCATCAACCCGTTCCGTTTCGGCCAACAGAATCTGGAGGGTTTCCAGCTGCTCCGACCAGCGCCAGATCATGCTGACGACCTCCGGGTGGATGAATCCGGCGAGGGTTATATCCAAAGCGCAGCTCCCAGCACGTTCAAGCCATCCCTCAACTGTTTTTTCAGACCCATTCGCGCATGGGAAATCGATACGGATGGTAGCCCATAACGTGGGCGTGGACGTCGCGATGGAGGCCCATGCGTGGCATACATGTAGGAAGATTCCAGGAACGCGATGGATTCCTGGTCGTGGATGCGGCGGGAGGCACTGGGTGAAGATTTCGGAAGCGATCTCCATGGGAAGTCGCGCAATTGGGTCGCGGAGGGTATTAAGCTGTGGCGCTGGAGAAGGCTTTTAGAGTGCTCGAGGTCCCTCAAGATGTCCCTTTGCCGGTCGATATCGGAAGAGATTTCCTCGATGCGCGCCTCGAATTCTTCGATGGACATGGCTGGGATGCAAAGCGGTGGGGAAGACACAAAGACTCCGATCACTGAGTTTCGTAACAGTGGCCCAAATTTACTGCGCCCCGCCCTCCTCGGCCTCCAAAAACACCCACCCAAACTTCCTGTCCTTGTCCCTTCTTCCCAAAGTAGATTTCCGTCTCATACGGTGACGACGACGACGACCGCAGGATGGATGAACCCGGTAGGGGTTATAGCTAGGAGGGCTCCGTGGCACTGGATGAATGAAGATTTCGGAAGCGATCTCTCTCCATTGGAAGTCACGCAATTGTCGCGGAAGGCGTTTATCGCGTTCGAGGTTCCTCGGTCGATATCGGTGCGCGCCTCGAGTTCTTTGATGGGTAAGAACACAAAAGGATTCGTTGAGTTTGTTTCGTAACAATGGCCCAATTACTGCTGCGCCCCGCCCGCCTCCACCTCCACCTCCCTCCTCCTCAAAAACACCCACCCAAACTTGCTAACCTCGTCCCCCTTCTTGCCAAAGTACGTCTCAGACTCGTACGCCCAATACAAGGTCCCCGCGATACAGTCCTCGAGCCCGCGGAGGTATAGCCTCTCGTCGCGCGACAGCAGCGGGGGCTCTGAGTCTGGCTGCTTGGGTGCGGTGGAGGAGCCCCAGAGACTTTGAATCCAGCTGGGTTGAGGACTAGTGGCCACGGACTGGGGTGCGCCGCGCAGAGACTCAGAAGCAGAGACGAAGCGCGCAGAGGCGGCCTGGACGCGCACAAAAGCGGCGTTCATGGCGGCTTGATGGGACAGGTCCTGCTCCGTGCGGATGATCGAGACGAGATTGAAGTCGTTCCCGAGGTACTGGTCGTTGTTGTACGCCATCACATCCTGAGTTGTTTAAATCTTGAGCATGGGTGGAGTCAAAGACGTATGAAGAACGCACGAGAGATAATGCGATGACGTCTGCAGAGGCCTTCTGGGCCTCTTGCCACCTGTCGTCTGGCGGGGGCATCTTGAGCCCTTCTGCCAGCTCGACGAGGTCGAAAAGCAACGGGAGGCCGCTGAGGGCGCGCCTAAGCGGAATGTAGGCGTACAGATTCGGGCAACTCTCGTTTTGGAAACGATGGGCGGCGTTACGGTAGGCGGCGCAGGACTGCGTGAAACGCACACGCCAGGTTTCTGAAGCAGGGCAGGCCAGGATACGTTTTAATACACTGCAGGAAGTCAATGAACCGAATGGATACGATGATTGTGGACCCACTCCTGGAATAAAGGATCTTGAGCTAGGTCCCCACTAGGACATGGTTGTCCGTGAACGAGACGGGTGTTGGAGATGAGCAGTGCGGTCAGAAAGTCAGTGACAAGGCGCAACTGGGGCGGATCGCATGTGGGAAAGCAGACTGCAGCCCAGAGACCTGGTTTGACGGAAGCCAAAGAAGTGCGTTCGGCCTCGGTCAGAGCAGGATGTGCAGTGAACCAGGCCTGCGAGGCAGCGGAGACGGTGAAGCAGTGGGGGTTGGTGCGAAGCTCGAGTGTGCGGGCAACGCTGAGCAAGTCGGGCAGTTGGACGCTCGGGCTGTTGGGCATCGTCTAGTGCATTTGACGTGCGTCTGTGCCGGCAAGTACAATACAGATGAGCATAGGGAGAAAACGAAGGAAAAAATCCACCAGCTGCCCTCCTCTCTCCCCTTTCTATGTCCGATCTAACCGTCCTGGTGTCACCGAGCCCTCTCGCCTTCTACCCACGCCCAAAGTCTCCTTTTCGCTCAATAGCGTCCCGCAGGAATCGCAGTCCGTCGCCCATCATGGTCACTCTCGAGTCAGCCCCGATTTCCATCGCTAGCGAGTCTGCCGCTCGCACTGCACCCCCCGAGACGGACCACGGCCTTCTCAGTCCTCCTATAAACACCTGGAAGGCCAACCGTGGCAGGCCAGAGAATAGAACTCGACACAAGCCCACGCGCTCGCAAAGCGCACCGCCTGCACAGACCTCCTTTATCTTGCCCGATGTGCCTCCCTCGACAGCAGAGAGCGTAGACGATCTTCGTCCGCAGCCGCGACGCAGCAGGACGAGCTTTGGCGGTATGGGTTACTCGTATGTGTCGCAGGGAATGACCATGAAGGGCGGCGAGCTAGTCCGGCCACCACCGCCATTACGTCCGTCTTCCTCTTCGCTGTATCTACCCTTTACTTATCAGAGCTTATTAGTGCGACCCACGACCTTCTGGCGTCGAGCCCACCGCTCGGGTGTCGCAGCAGCGACCTACTCCCCCTCATCACACCTCATCCGCCGCTCGACATACATTGCCGCAGGCCTCCAATTCGACGCCCCAATCCACGACCTCAGCGCTCTCGCAGTAGAGACTCGCACTGTCGTCGAAGATGGCATCGTCCGCGGCAGGCCCCGCGTCGTCGAGATACCGCAGGCGTTGGAGATATTCAATATCTGACTACAAAAAGTACCGCAGCACTGTTTTTTTCGATACCCACCGCACCGCACCGCACCGCACCACGCATATTCATCGCACACACTCACTCTGTATTATTTCTCTCCTTTGGTTCCTTGTATTCGAGACAGTGTTAATCGATCTGGGCTTTTGTTCGCGTTTTGGCTGGCATCCATCACCGACCGACATGAGAAGACTTGGCTCGGGCGGGTTGTTTCAGACCAACGGGCGGGTTACACTTATCACGGTGCAAGCCACGTTCTTGTCGTCCTGCTTGGAATTACCCTGAACGCGAATATGGCGCATGTCAGATTATCGGGTGCGAAGGCGCGCGGGGCAGCGCCGCGTCCCAATGGTCCCGGTTATGTACATGGCCAAGCTTGATAACGTGCAGGGGCGGAGGCGGGCAAGCGCGATTTCTCCCAATCAATCCTCATGTCTCACCGAGTCTGCCGCCAGCAACTCAGACAAGGATTCCTCCAAATGACAGGTATGTATATCCAAGTCTGCGCTGTCGTGGATGGATCCGTTTGTTGACTAGCAAAAGGTGTAGGTCAGAATCATCCTCCCATTCTGCTCATGTCAAGGCGGATGCCCTTTGCCTTTTTTGGCGGACCTCCAACGACAGGTATCCCATTTTTCTTCTCCTCTATGCGCACCCTCATTGACCCATCTAGTTTACCTCTGCCTCCTCCTCCTCCTCCTCCTCCTCCTCCTTCAGCGTACCATCTCCAATTCTCATGCACACGTACAACACCGCCCCACCCGTAGACCAACTCCAACGCGCCCAAACAGAGCTCATGGTCCAGAACGTCGAGCGAGTCCTCAGCCGCGGCCAACGTGTCGAGCTGCTACTTAGTCGACAAAACGGATGGGCCAGGCGATCTGGTGCGAGAAGCATGCGGCCGCAGATGTGGTGGAAGAATACTTTGAAAGGTCATGGCGTTGTGTGTGATGGTCGCGTTGGTGAGTGTCTTTTCTTTGCCACTTTTTGGTGGGGATAAGTACGATTTCTGCCAACCGTCTGCGGTCGCTGGTCGAGCCGGTTACGATCTGCGTGGATATCGTGCTTGCAGTGCACCCTCTTGGTTTCGAGCCGCCTTCGACCTCCGCGCCAGGGATTGAGGGCTCGCTCTCGGCCTCTCAATATATTCTCTTACTCACGTCGCCCCCTCAGGTCTTCCTCTGGATCTTCATAGTCCAATTCTGCTATATATCTATAATATCGCATATGATGTCGCGCTTTGGATAGTCCCTCAAACCCACAGCAAGGCAAGGCAATACAGGATCCGCGGTCCCAGATTCCCTGCCTACCTACCCACACACTGCGTATTGCGAGCAGAGCTGAGATCCGGATTGCGTGCGAGAGGCTGGCTGCGGATTGCATTCCAATCTCCAGCGCATGGCAGATTGGAAATACCTCGTCAAGTCGTGGCGACATTGTGCTATTCGTGGGATGCGATGACGCTGGTTATGCAGAGGAAGAAGATAGAAGGAAGGCGGAGGTTCCCTCCTTGGGTGGCCGCGGGACACTGATTCGATGAAAAAGAAGTGAATCGCGGGGATGCCACTGGCACTGCGAGCTTGGACGCAAATCGCCATGGTGCGAGTTCTGGGCCATGGCCATGGCCGCTTCATCGGCGCACGCGGCTCCGTCCGTACGACTGTCTGCAGCTGCGCCGACAGTTGGAACGGAGGTAGAAGCATGATTCCACTCACCAAGCGCACACCCTGCCGCCGACGTTGCGCCGACGCGTCTACGACGGCAAGTTGCCCTCGGTTTGTGTTTGCCATCCCAAGCTGAGGGGATGGGCAAGCGCAAAGGATGCCCTCGCACCTTTGCGGTTCGAATGATTGTGGTCTCGGAACGCGGTTTGCCGTACTTGGCGTATACTGCGAATGGGAAATTTGGCACTGGCCCTGTTGGGACGGTGCGAAATGCGGTTCTGACCCTCTGGAGAGTGTGCCGGCTTTTGGCCGGGCGTGATGCACCCTTCCGCCAGGCTGCTGGTCTTGGTGTGCCTAGTCGGACTGCGCGACAGTTCGAACGGAGGTAGAAGCACGATTCCAGTCACGCAGTAGACACCCTGTCCTTGCTGTCCGCCGACGCTGGTGATCCAACGGTCTGCAACGGCAAGTCGCCACCCGTGTTGTTTGTCAGTCAAGCTGAGGGGATGCGCTCGGACTTTGCGGTTCGATTGATTGTGGCCAAGATGCTTCCAGAACCCCGTTTGCGATACTTGAACGTGAGAACGGGTAAGTTCAGCACCTGGCTTTGGACTAAAGCTCACACACGCGTTTGGAGTTGAACAGTTCTTCTAACATATGAGGTACGAGATCAATTGCTATACCGTCTGTGCACGAAAGACTAAACAGTTCTGCGTATTCAAGGAAAACGGTCATGACGACTTTCGCAGGGGGACGCGTCATGCCAAATTACAAGGATGTACAAAAACGCGTCCTTGCAAGCCCATTTTCTGTAGCTTTGCTCCTCTCAAACACATCCGAGTCCTCACCTCGACAACTATGATCGCGAACACCTTTGCAATCTTCCTCTTGGTTGTTGTTACTCATGCAGCGATAAAGTCCCTACTCACTACCAGTACTTAGACTGCTCTCAGCAGCGTCAACGCTCTCGGACCTGCACCCGTAAACCTGCGGACGGCCGCCAATTTTGCGATTCTCGCCAAAAGTGGTGTCTCCACTGTCCCTCCTTCTGTCATTGGTACGTTGTCCGCTTTTTCGACCAGCAAATTTCTGATAGGTCGATGTAGTTGGCGCTGTGGCTGTCAGCCCAATTGCTGCAACCGGCCTGACCGGATTTTCCCTCACTGTCGACTCGACGAAACAGTTTGCGACCTCAAGCCAAGTGACCGGTCACCTCTTGGCCGCGTCCTTCGCTGCGCCCACTCCAGCCACGCTCACCGTCGCTATTGGCGACATGGGCACCGCGTTCACCGACGCAACCAGCCGCGTTAATCCTAATTTCACCAATCTTGCCAGTGGTCAGTGAAATTACACTTTATTTTTGCCATGAAAGATGTTCACAACTTCATCATCTCAGGCGCAATCGGCGGCCTCGTTCTCACTCCTGGGCTGTACAAGTGGACCAGCGCTGTTGGCATCGCCGCCGACGTGACCATTACGGGAGCGGCTACGGACAGTGCATTGATCTTCCCAATATTCTGCGTTCCTCGAGGCTGACGGTCTCTAACTTTCAGCGTGGATCTTCCAAGTCGCGGAAACGTTTTCCGTGGCAGCGGGAAAGCGAGTCCTCCTCGCTGGCGGGGCGTCGGCGGCCAACATCGTGTGGGTCGTCAGTGGAGCTGTCAGTGTGGGTGCTGGTGCCCACCTCGAGGGCGTTGTCCTCGGACAGGTGTCCATTACCCTGCTCACGGGTGCCTCTGCCAATAGCCGTCTTCTGGCACAGACAGCTGTCGCGCTTCAGAAGGTGTGTTTGTACTGCAACGTCGGAATTCTCCATTCAAAATATCCTTCACAGGCTACCGTAAACAACTGAGCACGGCTTGAGATTTGAGGATAGGGGTTTATGGTGGTTTTTTCGGCAATTTGTTTCTTGTGTTTCATATATGGGATCCGTACCTACCACAGTAGCAATCCAGTGACAATATACCAATATACCAACAATATACGGGCACTTGGAAGAATATCAACTTGTTTTTGTAAACTTCTGGGCCTTGAATTAGTATACTGTCCAACCAATGGCCAGAGTCAAAGAGAAGCCCCGAGGAAACCTCAAGTCCGCAAGTTCGGCAGCACGATGCACTGCTCCCAAGTGTTGAATACTTGTTCCACAGAGTCAACTTGCATCCACTCGAATTGCGCACGCGTGACAGTGGGAATGAGAGGAAGGAGCTCGTCCACGCGTATGGAATTCTGTGCCTCCCAGATGCGCATATCTTATAGGGGTGAAGATAATCGCCGAAGGAAAGAAACGACTTTCGGCCATCTTTCACCAGAGCAATTGAGACTGAAGATTTCTAGACCTGGGGCAGAAATGTAGTCGATGATATCGTAAATGGAATTGTTGGGACCCTCCGGGGGCGGAAAGCTGACGCCTAAGAGTCAGGTGCCGCAGACTGGGAATGACAACCGCAGTCAAAGCTTCACCCTCTTGGGCAGGCCACAGGTACGTATCGTAGAAAGTAAGGTTGGTGAGGACCGGAGAAAGGTGCAGGAGCCGTAGGATCGGGAGCCGGAGCAAAGCCAAACGCTCGCAGCCATCAATGTTCAGAGTTCGAACGCATGTTAGCGCCTGTGGCGGCGTTACTGCCACAGTATCGCGGTCTCGATTGACGCCATGCATCTGTAGATGTGGAGATACGCTTAGGTGCTGCAGTCTATTGAGATGGGGCCAAATGAGAGCCCCGACTTGAGAGTCGAGAGGCCCTAGCACTCTGATGTGCAAAGGGTGGGTACCACTGCGCTGAAGCCATCTTTCCCAAACGATATCCAAGTCAGTGCGGCATGGGAAATGGACGAGAATCGAGGCCCATAGGACGGGTGTAGCCAACGCTATCTCGGACCATGAATTGCAGATGCGGAGCAGGAGCATAGGGACTTTATTGGCCGTGGCCTGCCTTGGCAAATGAGGGGGGAGGTATAGGGTGAATATCTCGGAAGAAATCTCCACAGGTAGTCGGGCGATAGGATCGCGGATTTCGTTGAGCTGACGCTGGAGGCTGCTTTCATTTTGCTGGAGATTCTGGACGATTTCCGAGTCCGGCTGTCGTCTAATCTCGGACAAGACTCTCTCTATGTCCGCCTCGAGCTCTTGAACGGACATACTTAGAGGCTTTCATTCCGGATGTTAGGGAGATACAAGACATTGAGCCATTCACTCACGATGTTTTCCGACGCTGGTAAATAGTTCTCAAAAGTAGAGTGGCTGGTATGAGCTGAATGAAATCGCAAGTTGGAATGTGGTGGTAAAGAGTTGGTAAAGAGAGACAGAGAGAGACTCGGATGGGAGACAAACAAATGACGTTCTTCCTTCCTTCCTTCCTTCCTTCGATCATGATCGATGATCATGAACTCTTTGTCTGAACACAAACATGGCGCTCGTCGGAATATCGGATACGAAGGCGCGCAACCACGGGCAGCGCCGCGTCCCAATGATTCTGGTTATTTACACGGCCAGGCATGAGAACGTGCAGGGGCGGAGGCGGGCAAGCGCGATTTCTCACAAGGTTTGCTATTCCAGGCTCACAATCAATCCTCAAGGCCTCATGCACATGTCCCACCGAGTCTGCCGCCAGCAACTCAGACAATCCTACCCAAGATTCCTCCAAATGACAGTTATATCCAAGTCTGCGCTGTCACTGTCGTGGATCTTCTGACTGGCAATGTCTAGGTCATACTTAATCATCTTCTCACTTGCATGGCATCGCTTTTTGAGTTGCGCGTCGCGTCTCAGCAAGTTGACCTATATCTACGGACAATACCAATTCCACTGCATATCGGAGGGCGGATTTACCTATCTCGTGATGGCGGACGACTCTGCTGGACATGCCCTTTGCCTTTTTTTGTCGAACCTCCAACGACAGGTATCCCATTTTTCTTCTCCGCTATGCCGACCCTCATTGACTCATCCAGTTTACCTCTGCCTCCTTCCCCTTCTCCTCGACCGACACCCCCGCCTATGGTCTCCAAGGCTCCTTCAGTCCTACCATCGCCAATCTCATGCACACCTACAACACCGCCCACCCGTAGACCAAGTCTAGCGCGCCCAAACAGAGTTCAACCAAGTCAAGGACATCATGGTCCAGAACGTCGAGCAAATCGTCAGCCGCGGCGAACGTATCGAGCTGCTAGTCGAAAAGACGGATGTCATGGCGGGCCAGGCGACTGCGTTTCGCCGTGATGCGAAGAGCGTGCGGCGTCAGATGTGGTGGAAGAATACAAAGGTCATGGCGTTCTGTGGTACCGTCGCGTTGGTGAGTCTCTTTTCTTTTCTACTTTTGGTGTGAATACGACCAAGAGTCACGGCTCCATCTGCCAACGGTCTGCGTCACGAGCTGCGGCCGCTGGTCGAGCCGGTTACGATCTGCGTGGATATCGTGCTTTCGTCTCGGTCTCTCAATATATTCTCTTACTCACGTCGCCCCTCAGGTCTTCCTCTGGATCTTCATATCCCAATTCTGCGTATGATATATCTATAATATCGCATATGCTGCGTGCTTTGGATAGTCCCTCAACCCCGCAGCAAGGCAAGGCAAGGCAAGGCAGGATCCCGCGGTGCCAGATTCCCGGCCTACCTATCCACACACTGCGTATTGTGAGCAGGCTGCGGATTGCATTCCAATCTCCATGCGCTGGGTGCCACACGCGAATTGGAAATAGCTCGTCAAGTTGTGGCGGCATTGCGCTATTCGTGGGATGTGACGCTGGTTATGCAGAGGAAGAGGATAGAAGGAAGGCAGAGGTTCCCTCCTTGAGTGGCCACGGGAGACTCATTCGATGAAAAAGAAGGGAATCGCGGAGATGCCACTGCGACGCAAATCGCCATGGTGCGAGTTCTAGGCCATGGCCATGACCGTTTCATCTCCGTACGCGGCTCTGTCCGTACGACTGTCTGTAGCTGCGCCGACAGTTGGAACGGAGGTAGAAGCATGATTTCAGTCACCAAGCGCACACCCTGCCGCCGACGTTGCGCCCAAAGCGCAAGGGATACCCTCAAACCTTTGCGGTTCGAATGATTGTGGTCTCGGAACGCGGTTTGCAAAATGCTTGGCGTATACTGTGAGTGGGCAATATGGCTCTGGCGCTGTTGGGGCGGTGCGAAATGCGGTTGTGACCCTCTGGAGAGTGTGTGGCTTTTGGCCGGGCGTGATGCACCCTTCCGCCAGGCTGTTGGTCTTGGTGGCATGCCTAGTCGGACTGCGCGACAGTTCGAACGGAGGTAGAAGCAAGATTCCAGTCACCAAGTAGACACCCTGCTCTTGCTGTCCGCCGACGCTGGTCATCCAACGGTCTACAACGTCAAGTCGCCACCCGCTTTGTTTGTCAGTCAAGCTGAGGGGATGCGCTCAAACTTTGCGGTTCGATTGATGGTGGTCAAGGTGCTTCCAGAACCACGTTTGCGATACTTGAACGTGGGAACGGTCAAGTTCAGCACCTGGATTTGGACTACAGCTCACACGCACGTTTGGAGTTGAACAGTTCTTCTAACATATGAGGTACGGGATTAATTGCTATACCACCTGTGCACGAAATACTAAGCAGTTTTGCGTATCCAAGGAAAACGGTCATGACGACTTTCGAGACGCGTCATGCCAAATTACGAGGATGTATATAAACGCGTCCTTGCAACCCCATTTTCTGCAGCTTTGCTCCTCTCGAACTCATCCTCACCTCGACAACTATGATCGCGAACACCTTTGCAATCTGCCTCTTGGTTGTCGTTGTTCATCCGGCGATAAAGTCCCTACTGATTCCCAGTAGACTGCTCTCAGCAGCGTGAACGCTCTCGGACCTGCACCCGTAAACCTGCGGACGGCCGCCAATTTTGCGATTCTCGCCAAAAGTGGTGTCTCCACTGTCCCTCCTTCTGTCATTGGTACGTTGTCCGCTTTTTCGACCAGCAAATTTCTGATAGGTCGATGTAGTTGGCGCTGTGGCTGTCAGCCCAATTGCTGCAACCGGCCTGACCGGATTTTCCCTCACTGTCGACTCGACGAAACAGTTTGCGACCTCAAGCCAAGTGACCGGTCACCTCTTGGCCGCGTCCTTCGCTGCGCCCACTCCAGCCACGCTCACCGTCGCTATTGGCGACATGGGCACCGCGTTCACCGACGCAACCAGCCGCGTTAATCCTAATTTCACCAATCTTGCCAGTGGTCAGTGAAATTACACTTCATTTTCGCCATGAAAGATGTTCACAACTTCATCATCTCAGGTGCAATCGGCGGCCTCGTTCTCGTCCCTGGGCTGTACAAGTGGACCGGCGCTGTTACCATCGGTGCCGACGTGACCATTACGGGAGCCTCTTCGGACAGTGCGTTGATCTTCGCAATATTTTGCGTTCCTGGAAGCTGACGGTCTCTAACTTACAGCGTGGATCTTTCAAGTCGCGGGAACATTTTCCGTGGCAGCGGGAAAGCGAGTCCTCCTCGCTGGCGGCGCGTCGGCGGCCAACATCGTGTGGGTCGTCAGTGGAGCTGTCAGTGCCGGTGCTGGTGCCCACCTCGAGGGCGTTGTCCTCGGAAAGACGTCCATTACCCTGCTCACGGGTGCCTCTGCCAATAGCCGTCTTCTGGCACAGACAGCTGTCGCGCTTCAGAAGGTGTGTTTGTACTGCAACGTCGGAATTCTCCATTAAAATATCCTTCACAGGCTACCGTAACCAACTGAGCACGGCTTGGGATTTGAGGATAGGGGTTTATGGTGGTTTTTTCGGCGATTTGTTTCTTGCATTTCATATATGGGATCCGTACCAAAGTAGCAAACCAGTGACAATATACTTACGGGACAAATATCAACTTGTTAAATCGTTAAAAACTTTTCTGCCTTGAATCAGTATCTTGTCCAACCAATGGCCAGAGTCGAAGAGAAGTACCGAGGAAACCTCGTGGGCGGAGATCCGTGTGCTGCACCACTCCAACGCGCTTTCTTACGATTAACGTGATCAGCACGTGAGCGTGTCGTGGGTTCCTGCGCCCAATTTTAGAGTTGGGCTACCGCGACGACGCGCTCGCCATAGCGAACCGACAAGTTCTTTTTGCCGTTTGCTCGCCAGAATCCGAAACGACATGGAAGATAATTTAATTCAGACTAGATTTGTTCGATGCGAGACAAACTAGAATCAATGTCCGAGTCTACTTGTGTACAGATTTTACCCAGAAACGAGAATATTGTGTTCATCACTTTGAAACACGCTTGCAATCCGGATATCCATACCATCTTCGACCAGTTCTCGCAGTCCGGCAAAGATTTTGGGAGGAATCAACGGGGCCGTCATGTGGTAGCGAATGCGAACGGTTTGTAGCTTTCCTCGATGATTGAACAGCCCACGGAAAACGGTGTCCCAAAACGCACTCTCCGGCGATGGGTGCCAGTAGTCCGTCCATTGGACTTGCAGGGTCCTCAATCCCGACAGTACGGCGCGCTGTGCCAAAGTGTCGAACAACTGTTCCACAGCCTGCGCGCGATGCCACTGCAAGTTCACGCTCGTGACGGAGGGAATGAGAGCAAGGAGTTCGTCCATGCCATTGAAATTCTGCATCTGCCTGATATGGATATCTTGGATTGGCGGCGAAGATCGCCCAAGGAAAGAAAACAACTTCTGGCAGTCAGCGGGCCAATGCAAACTGAAGATTTCCATGCCAGGGGCGGAGATGTGGTCCAGAATATCGGTAACATTCTGGTTGAGTCCTGGATGACATCCGAGTGTCAGGCGACGCACACCAGGAAGGACAACCCCAGCCAGCGTTTCGACTTCCTCCTGCGCATGCGACAGCAGCAGATTGTAGACAATAAGCTCGGTCAGGACGGGACAAAGGCGCAGGAGCCGTAGAATTGGGAGCCGAAGAAAAGCCTCAGAATGCACGGAACCAGTAATACTCAGAGTTCGGAGGCATGCTAGCGACGGTGGTTGCGTGCCTGCCAGAATATCGCGGTCTGGACGGTTGAAATCGGCGTCCGCCACTATGTTCAGCCTTCGCAGTCTATTGGCATGACGCCAAATGAGAGCTCCGACTTGGGAGTCGAGAGGTCCTACCACCCCGATGTCTAGAGGGTGGGTACCACTGCGCTGAAACCATTTCTCCAAAACGACATCCAAGCCAGTGCGGCATGGGAAACGGATGAGAATTGAGGCCCATAGGGCGGGCGTAGCCAAAGCTATGTCGGACCACGTATGACAGACGCGGAGCAGAAGCGTAGGGACTTGTTTGGCTGTGACCCGCCTTGTAAAATAAGAGGGGAGGCAAAGGCAGAATATATATCTCGGAAGAGATCTCCACAGGTAGTCGGGCGATAGGATCGCGGATCGCGTTAAGCTGACGCTGGAGGACACTTTTATTTTGGTTGAGATTCTGGACGATTTCCGAGTCCTCCTGTCGCTCAATCTCGGACAAGACTCTTTCTATGCCCGCCTCGAGCTCTTGAACGAACATAGGGGCTTTCAATCCGGATGTCAGGGGATACGTCTCAAGACACTGAGTTACTCGCTTACGATGTTTTCCAACGTTGATGAATACCTTTTCAAGAGTACAGAGGCTGTTGTCGCAGGTTGAACTGTGGTGGCACAGAGCAAGATTGGTCAAACAAATGTCCACAACACGAACGCGTCAAACGCAACTTGAACTTCGGTAAAACGAGTACAACTAGCATTAGAAATCAAACAGCGATAGTCAAATTCCCGAGTTTCGGTCCCCCATAACTCTGCTCTACCGCTGCCAGTATTCGTCGACAAAGCTGCCAGGACGACCCCGTTCTAAGGGCGGTTGTTTCAGACCCGCTCAGGCTGTCACCAACGCCAATTCGGACGATATTTCTTCGATGCGAAGTACGAAACTAGAATCCATGTCTACTTACTTGTGTGCGCATTTTACATGGAAATGAGAATATTTTGTCCTTCACCCCGATGGCGATAATCATATTTGTCTGCAATCCGAATATCCATGCCATCCCTCACCAGCTTTCGCAATCCGGCTTTGACTTTCGGAGGGATAAGCGGGTCCCCGTTCATATGGTAGCGAATGCGAACACTTTGTAGCTGTGTTCGACGATCGAAGAGTGCGCGCAGAACCGCCTCCCAGAACGCATTGGGTGGTTCACGGCACTGCGACCATTGGACTTGCAAGTTCCGCAGGCTCGGCAATGCGAGGCGCTGCTCCAAAGTGGTGAATAGCTGTTCCACAGCCTGCGCGCGATTCCACTCGAATTTCACGCGCGTAACGGAGGGAATGAGAGGCAGGAGCTCGTCCATGCCACTGAAATTCTGCATCTCCCTGATACAGATATCTTGGATCGGCGCCTCTGATCGTCGAAGAAAAGAAAGCAACTTGGGGTAATCAGCAGGGCTATCGCAGATGAAGATCTCGAGGCCGGGCGCAGAAATGTAGTCCAGGATATCTTGAGTGGGATCATTGGAGCCGAGTCGGTTAGAAAATCTTGCGACTGTCAGGCGACGCAGACAGGGAAGGACAACCCCAGCCAGCGTTTCGACTTCCTCCTGCGCATGCGACAGGAGCAGATTGTAGAGAATAAGTTCGGTCAGGACGGGAGCAAGGCGCAGGAGCCGGAGAATTGGGAGCCGGAGGAACGTCGACCGCTGGCAACCAGTAATGCTCAGAGTTCGGAGGCATGGTAGCGACTGTGGCTGCGTGCCTGCCAGAATATCGCGGTCTCGATGATCTAATTCGACGCCCTGCACCTGTAGTTCCGGAAGTATGCCCAGCCTTTGCAGTCTATTGGAATGGCGCCAGATGAGAGCCCCGGCTTGGGACTCGAGAGGCCCGAGCACTCTGATGTGCAAAGGGTGGGTACCACTCCGTTGAAGCCATCTTTCCCAAACGACATTCAAACCAGTGCGGCATGGAAAACGGATGAGAAATGAGGCCCATAGGGCGGGCGTAGCTAAAGCTATGCCGGACCACGTATTGCAGATGCGGAGCAGGAGCGTAGGGACTTGATTGGCCGTGGCCTGCTTTGGCAAATAGGAGGGGAGGCATAGGGTGAATATCTCGGAAGAAATCTCCACAGGTAGTCCAGCGATAGGATCGCGGATGTTGTTGAGCTGACGCTGGAGCGTGCTTTTGTTTTGCTGGAGATTTTGAAGGACTTCCGAGTCTTTTTGTCGTTCAATCTCAGACAGGACTCTTTCTATGCCCGCCTCGAGCTCTTGAACGGACATAGGGGTTTTGGGGGTCTTTCATTTCGAATGTCAGGGAGATACGTCTCAAGACAGTGAGTCCCTCACTTACAATGCTTTCAAACGCTGTTGAATAGTTTTCAAACGGACACCGGCTGGTATGGGCTGAATCGGAAGCTGGGATGTGGTGGTAAGGAGCAAGATCGGACAAAACAAATGTCCACAATGCGGACGCGTCAATGTGAACACACAAATTCGACGAAATGAGAACAACTAGGGCTAGAAATCAAACAGTAACCGTCGGCGAAACAGCAGCAATAGTCAAGTTCCCGAATTTCGGGGTCCCATAATTCGCCTCCACAAACACCGCCGACCACGCCGTGTCATTGAATCCAGGCTGCTCCCATCCAGCCGGAATCGACCCCGTCGTCGACTTCCAAGTCACATCCGTCAACGCGAATGCCCCGCCTATGCAACCGACTCGTCCTACGGGCAGCATATTCACCTCCATAACGACAAGCACGCCAGCGGTGCTCGCCGCGCTGCCAGTATTCGTAGCCAAAACTGCGAGAACAACCTCCGCCGTCCCAGGCTGGAACTCGACGACATAGTGCTGCGCGACTTGTGGGTTTGCACCGGTCCCAACGACCACGCCGTTCACATACAACGTGTATTCGTTGTTCGCAGAGATGAGGATGTTGGCGTTCATTGGAGTTTGATTCGGCGCGGGGGTAAAGATCCGACGGAAAGCGCGCGAGCCAGCGGGGAGGAGGTCGGTGGCAGTCTGTCCGACGTCCGTCCATACCCATTGAGTCGCCTGGAGACCAAGGACAGGTGGGTCAGAGGCGATGTGCAGCGGGCCCCAAGGCGCATCGCCTGCAGCACCGACGACTGTCCCCGCAGACCACGCTGTATCATCGAACTCCAACTGTTCAAACCCAGCCGGCGGCGCACCCTGCACACGCCAACTTGCATCCGAGACAATCGTATCTGTCGTGTTGTCGGAATACGTGAGGAGGATGGTGCCAATCATCCCCCCGCCAGATGGTGCGTTCGTGTGTGCGCTGACAGCAAAGACGTTGAAACTTGGGAGCAGGTCGACGCAGAATCGGCCTGCAAAGGCGCCTCGGTTAGGTGGCGTGCCCGAGCCAATACGTTCCCCGTTGACGAATAAAGTCATGTGGTCGGCAGCGGTGATGGCCATTTCGGCTGCGATGAGGGATTTTCCCAGAGGAGGGGTAAAGTCCTTGCGGAGGCCGACGATGGCACCGGCGGTGGTAGTTGGTGTCCATATCCATTTGGAATTGACGAAATTGAGGACGGGTTGCGCAGCTGCAGTCGCAGCGCAGAATAACAAAGAAAGAACGAGAACAGCTGAATGGCAGAAAAAAATGAGAAGAAAAGCCAGCAGAAGAAGATTGTCTCTCACCTCGATGAACCATTGTGCTGATGAGCTCGAGGAATAGTTCACCCCCGCTTTTTATCCCCACTGCTGAACAGGACGAATTTTCCGGCGCATCATAACCCCGACGAACCTTCTCTATCTTAACTTCCGAAAATTCAACTTGCCTGATTGAATTCAGTCTATGGCACCAGAAACGACGCCCATCAACAAATTGATTCAAGACCGCGCATTCGTATCAAACAACGGACACCGATTCCATACCGGCCCCGAACGGTGGTAAGGGCTACCACCCATATCCTCTCCTTTGAATGTCTTGACATTGGGCACACACCACGCGAGATGTTGCATCAGGTCGAACTCGTCCGAGACGTACACTGGCGGGGAGACCAATCGGTTGGTGTAGATGCCCAGATTGGTGAGCTGCCAGTCGGGGTATTTGCGACCGATGAGAGTGCGGCAGAATGAATCCTACGGGATATGAATATCTGGAATAATTGAAACAAAGGGATGGCTCACAGGTTCGTCATGCTGCGTTATCAATCGTTAGTACGAAGCGAGACGATCGAGCGCATTGTACATACCAAACCACGAAGAAAAGACAATAAATTGTCCGGCATGATGAGATTGAGGTCATTCAACCCAGGCAAACGGCTTGCCAGAAGATCCAAAATGTCCACCGCGAGGTAGGCTATCCCGACAGTGAGGGAATTTAACCCAGCATCAAACGGTCGGTGAGCGAATACTTGAACAAGTTCAGCAAACTCGGTTTGGTTGAGAAAATGACCCAAGAGAGTGAGATGTGTCAGAGTGTCAGCGGAGCGCTGCAGGCACGCGAGCGTGCCGGTGAATGTGTCGAGCATCGGCATCGTGAGGATGCACAGATGCGCAAGGAGGGTCGAGTCCGCCGTGAATGCCGTTTTAAATGCGGGCCATGTGCTAGGCGGTTTATCTGCCGAGTCAGACGACAATGCGTACGACCACCCCAATTCGAGGTCTGTCAGTGTGTCGGAATTGCGACGCAAGACTCGGACAAGGCCGGAAGGATCGGATAGATGGGTCTCGTCGAATGTGAGAAATGTAGCGAGTCTTTGTAGATGAGGAAACACTTCTAGAGCATGAAAGAGGGGCGCCAAGTCCGTGTTCGACACTCCGGTTATGCGGAGGCTGCTGATGGTGCGCCGAAAATGGTTGATAAACGGCGCAATAGTCTCGCGCAGCAGCGTAGGGCCGCCCTCGACACCATTATCGTGATCAAAGTGCAGCTCCAGTTCCTCGAGGCCGTCAAAATCGACGGTCGAAACCAAGGCTTTGTAATTGCACAGCTGTGCACGAAGCGTCAGCTTGCGAAGACTGATTCCGAAGGCAGTGCGTGCGGTCGTGAGGAGACGGAGAGTGTCGGACGTCGGGGGCAGGTCGCGCCACTCGAAGCTGTACTCTGTGACCTGAGTCATCAAGCGTACAGCTGCAGTCATGGCGTCTAGGATGTCGTGCGCAGTCGTGATCTTCTGTGAAATCAGACTGGATGACGCCTGGGGAGTCAACAGTCTGGAAAACCACCGTTTGGACGAGGTTATGGCTGCATACGACGCCGTCGTCAGGGATTCCTTCTGGATGAGATATTCGATGAACCAGGCGCGAATGTGGAGTCTGCGCACACGTCTGGCTGCTTCCGCGGTTCTGGACAACAGTTTATTCACGAGAATCGAATAAAGCAGATAGATATACCTCAGTCGTACCAGGGACCTTAGCATCCAGCGGTCGAGCGTCTTCCACTCGACTTGCTGATACTTTAGATCCATAGCTATGTTATAGCAGGCCTGGTTAACAGAGATGAGCCTGTGGATATTCAGAGGGGGCAAAAACGACGCGACACATCGCCAGACATCCTCGGGCAGAGCAGGACTCATGGGCGCAGTCAGAGAGTGGCACGGTGGGAAAGTCGGGCGGAGAGTCACATTGTTTGATGGGAGTTTGACGAGACACAGGATAGTAAGTAGTGGTGAAGTCAAACTAGAAAAGAGAGCCAGAGACGACTCTTCAAACTATTTGCTACGTCAGAAAGCCACCCGAAAATCGGGCGCCCAAAGCGCGCAGCAAAGAGAAGGAAGGGAGTCCCCTGACGACACAAGCCAGTAGTGCAGCAGCAAGGTCATCGCGTCCAAGTGGTGCAAGCAGAGCACAAGGACAAGGGCGGCAAAAATTAGATAACAAGTTATATGGAGCCGGTGGCTCCATAATAGTTGTTAAACTATTAAGAACAGATACTACACTTGATCTAAGCCAAAAGGCCAGAGTGGTAAGGAATCTGGATGGAGGGCGGTTGCTTTTATACGTTTCGACGTTGGTCCGTGCGCGAGGGAGGTGCACGTGAAGCATCCACGCTGGTGCATTGAGCCGACGTCGCAATATCACCGAGTGACCACTGGACATGATGCGTGCGACGATGCCGGGAGAGAGTCCATCATCGGAGAAGAGTAACACGTCTTGTGGAAAGCGTATGCTGGAACACAGGGGGCGAGTGAGAAAGGTGCCAAGCGGTGGGCTTTCACGTTGTATAGTCCCCGATGTCTCGAGAAAGATCGGACACGAAGTTGCTGCAAATGCCAACTTCGCGAAGCCGACCAGTAACGTTCTCGCCATTTGATAGTGCATGAGAGAGGGTGGTTGGTCAAGGGTAAATTCCAGGGTGCAGGAACGAGGCCTGATTGGAATCCCTGCTGCAGAGATAATAACAGAATCAATGAGTCAGACCGAGTCCTACAAGTTGAGCCTGCCTCGGAATTGTTGACTGCAAGACTCGTACTTTGTGATGTTCAATCCGTCTTCCTTTGTCGGAGGGCCTCGACAGGTCCCAGCTGTCCGCATACCTAGGATTACACGTCGCAGAGATTGCGTAGAGAATGAATTCGAGGGGCATCAGCAACTTGACACCCTCTTTTCGGGGAGGCTCCAGAGCTTTTCTGGCCCTTTTTCCTCTTTTGCTTTTTTTACCACTTTTTGTTAGCTTTTATGGAGTGGACTGTGGCTTTTGATGCTTTAGATCTTTTGAGAATCCTTTTTTCATTCTGGGTAAAAAGCAGTCAAAAAAGACACGGCTCAAGTTGTGTAAGGAATGTACCCCGGAATAGGGAATATGTGGGGGCGGTTCTGGGGACGGCCTCTGTGAACATAGAAATACAGCAAGGGACAACGGCACAGGGGCAGACATGAGTGGAATTAATTCTGGGAAAGTAACGGCGAGGTCAAGCACAATGAAGACTCAGAGAGCGGCACGACTTGGGATTGAATGGTTTCTATGGCTCAATACAGACACGTAACATAGTACAGAGTAAATCTACAGGTCATCTAGGCGCATGAGCAGAGCCACAGAGCGAGTAAAATGACCACTCACCCAGTTCTAATGCTGCACCGAACCTGGAATTAGTCCGTAGTTTGTCGCGGACTCAAGCGGCGTCAAGCCGACACCGATTGGGTTGACGGCATTCTGTGTACTTCAGGCGGTGGATGACAAGGCGGCACAGGGTGGTGCAAGGGTGGCGACAATCCGATGGTGATGGCGGCCGAAAAAAGGACAGTGAAACCACTCACCAACTCCCAGAGTGTGTCGCCTGGCCCGTGCGTGCCAGCTCCAGTCACAGATGAGTATTGGCAACGATGCAGTTGCGGTGCAGTAGTTGTAATGGAAGCCGAGGCAGTTGGAGGATACGAGTCGGCGGATAATCCAGCTCGTTCCTGGAGTGTCGTCGATGGTGAAGGGTGGGTCGCGGTGGGTGTGGAAGACAAGTCGAAGTGGCCACGCGGTCATCGGTGATCGGCGTTACAGCTTGCGGCCGCTGAACACGTGGTGGTGGTTGATGACTGAATTCGGACGGAAGACAACAAACGTCAACAACGCCCTCTTCTTTTCCCTCATCTCACCGCTCTCTGTCCCATCCTCTCGCCAGTTTCTGCTGTCCGATACTTCGTCCACTAGCCAACAATGTTACCCCGTGAGTATACCTGGCTACTGCGGGCCGTCGGAGCCGTCCCAGTCTGACTAATTCCCTTATAGACTCCATCCTCTCAGCGCCGATTCGGTCGTGGACTTGAAGTCCTGACGGGAGACCTTCAGCCAAGAGTGCGTTCGGGTGACTGATGTTGCGGACCGTGGCTGCGTCCGCTGCCACATATGTCGAGCTGCAGTATGTCATCCATGTTCTCACTTTATCCGCAGTCGTTGACCTGTCGGCCAGGCTTTCTCCCTCTCCTAAAATCTGCCTGCGTGGTACGGGAGACGCCGTGAGTTATCACGTTCGACCTGCGATCTTCACATCCTAATGTCCAGACAGGCTAGGACCCACCCACCCAGTCGGCTCCTTACCCACCTACGACCCGAAATATTTCAGCTTCGTCAGCCTGTGCCTAATTTCAGCCGCCATCGACGTGCGCATTGTCGGCGCTGCCGCCGCTCCCTCGGTACGTGTTCAATGCGCCTTCGTGTAATCCGAAGACTAGTCTCATTCTGGGCTCCGCGCCGGTGTTGTTGCGTTGTTGCTGAGGGTATATGTGCACCATCTTGTCTGCATAAGTATGTAGATTTGCACATTTGATAGTGTTCAATGTGATATATGTCTTCTACCCTCATTAGTGTGAATTATGAGTGTTTTGCGGCAGCTTTTGGAAGCACTTTTGGGGGTGACCAGGCCGCTTTTCTGAGGGTAAAAGCACTTTTTTAAGCAAAGGGACCTAGCTTAAAAAAGTGCCGGACACTTTTTCCTCTTTTCCGCTTTTGACGCTTTTTTGGGTCCAAAAAAGACGCAAAAGAGGAAAAAGCCCAAGGTGTCAAGTTGCTGATGGGAGAGGTTGACTTGAACATTGTCGTCTTGCAGATTTTACATGGCTTCGCGGATGAGGACTCGAGCACCAGGTTGGTACATGCGGGGGATTCCAGAGAGAAATGAAGAAATGTTGTAGAGCCAAGAGGTGCAATGCACCAGAGTGGTGAGTGGCGAGAGTTCGGGATCAAGATAAGTTTGATGGCCGCAACTTGATTGCTGCTCTCATGTTCTTTGACGTCTAGTAAGGTAAACGCATCCCTTTCTTCTTCTCTTCTCCACCAACATGCTTTTTTGAGAAGGATGTCCTCGCGGCCTCTTCCCCTGAACGCGACGCATATGTCAGTCCATGGCCGAGGCGTGTCCTCGTCTTTGACACAGTCAGAATCTTCGGACCTTTTCGAGTATACGACTGGAAACTATATGTGATTCACACTTCTCTCTTTCGGTGGGACTCCTCACCAACTCGTTCCCAGGGTCAGCAGCGCCCTCCGCCTCGCAGAACGCAAAGTCGTCTTCAACGTCGCCGAGTTGTGTCGACTTGCAGCACAAAGCGTCAATCGCAGCCCCGATGAAGTGGTCGATATTTTTAAAGACCGCGAGACGGTATACGACCGCACCGTCATCATAACCATGCGCGACGGCTTCCGGATGGAGGCGCACATCCCATATCAATGCACCATTCCCAGATACTTTGCCACCGCCAGCAAAGCCGCCACCATGGCTTTCCTGCGAACTCATGACATACCAGTTCCTCAAATTTATGGCTATTCGCCCGATGCAAACAATGCCGCGGGAACTGAATACATCTTCATGGAATTCATTGTTCACCCAAGGCTCGTCGAAGGATGGTATTACCTCAACGAGGCGGATGTCATCTCCGTCGCCCGACATCTTGCCGAACTAGAGGCGAAGATGATGTCGATACCTTTCCCTGCTGGCGGCGCCTTGTACTACACCGAGGATCTCGAAAGGGTTGGCGCGCCCCACGTGCCACTGCCGGAGGATGCGCGTTTCGCTGTTGGTCCAGATTCAAGGCCAGTGATGTGGCGCGACGAAAGGGCGGGGATGGACGTGCATCGGGGACCATGTGAGCCATCTTGCTCTTCCTCAGAGTCGCAACTAACTCATCCCGTAGACAAAGATGCTGAAGCGACGTTGCTGGGACCGGCCGACAAGGAAATAGCGTACCTCAAGCAGTTTGGACGTCCACAGATACCAGTGGAGCGTATAAAGAAGATCGTCTACAAAAACGAGCAGCAGCCAGCTGAGCACATTGAAACGCTATCCCGTTACCATCTCCTCGCACCTTCCCTCATCCCAAAGGACCCTGACCTCGCTCGTTTCCGTATCCGCCACCGTAACGTGCATGGCGATAATATCCTCGTCTCGCGTTCATCCGATGGCACCTTGAACATTGCCGCCGTGATCGACTGGTACCACACCGTCATCCTTCCCGTCTTTCTCCTCAGCTACATGCCCTATGGGTTCGGGGACTTTACTGTTCCGTTGTCGCGGGTGATGGCGACACCTACGAGCTATAATCAGTCTACCGACCCTGGTGCAGAGGAGCGGAAGGGAGAGTACCAACGCCGCCTCGTTAATCACCACTGTCTCGAACAGGTGGAGAAGCACAATCCGTTACTCTACCGGTGTCTGGAGGATACTTCCGTGAACCTGATCCGTCGTGAACTTTTCCGACTTGCAGGCGAGCCGTGGGGGGCGGATCCGCTCCCGTTGAAAATGACGCTTATCGCGGCGGCCACACAATGGAAGAGCCTCCGTGGGGTCGGTCATGCTTCTTGTCCCATCAAGTTCGACATGGAGGCAATGGGGAAGACGATGGAAGGGTACGAATATTATGGCAAGGTGATGACTGAGATGTCGCAGCTGCAATTGATGTGCAACATTGCGACGGATAACTTTGTGGAGGAGGAGGGTTTCCAGGTCGCTGTGGAACGTGGGCGGGTTGCCAAGCAGAAGGCACTGCTGGACGCGATGCGCGAGGATAGTCGAGGGATGTTCCCTGAGTTGATCAAGAACTGGCCTTTCGATGATTTCGACAAGGATGGAAAGGCTATCGGTTCTTGAAGTGGCTGTAAGCATTCCTCGTATTTTCTTCTTGCGGCACTGATGAGCTTTTTCAGGTGCAGATGATCATGAAGTTGGGTATCGAAACAATACACACCAGTCCGTCCGAGTTGCGTCCGAATCACCGGTCAGCGCATTTTTTCTGTCGGGCTTGCCATGCATTTATCGTTTCAAAGTTTGAAAGCAGCGATGACATCGCAGTACGAGTAGTAACTTTTTGGGGATTCGTCGATTTGTGGTCTGTAGAAGAATGTACTCGATTGGGTGCGAGATGGTCGCGAGGAATCCGAAATCTGATTGAAAAAAAAACGCGTCACCAGAGCGGATCAAACATCCGAGCCGAGTCGCGTCGCTTGGCATGCCTCTTTGAAACTTTCGTCACCGTGCCAGGAGCAGGCTCTTCTTCTACCTCGACATGCATCCACCCTGGCGCCTCTTTTCTTCGTCTTTTTCGCGCTCTTTGACGCGTGTCTCGACACGCCGTTCGTTCTCCTTCTCAGCACTACTATGTTCGCGCAGGTTACCGTGGACTCGGAGCGATAGTCTGTCGAGAGAGCCTATCTCAGTACACCTTCGCAATCAAGACCTTTTCGAATACACTTCTGGGAGATGGCTGTAGGTCTCTTTGCTTCATCCAGTGACAATGGCTTATAGTATGAAGCGTAAACGAAGCCCTCCATCTCGCCGAGCGCAAGGTTGTCTTCGATGTCGCAGAGCTTGGTCGACTGGCAGCGCAGAGTGTCAATCGCAGCCCTGACGATGTTGCTTATATGGAGAAACTCGCCGAAGGCGACGACAATCGGGAAATCCTCATTACAATGCGCGACGGCTTCAAGATGGTGGCCCACATTCCGTATAAATGCACGATTCCCAGGTACGTTGGTGTCGCCAGCGAGGCCGCTACAATGGCGTTCTTGCGATCCCACGGGATACCGATACCTGAGGTCTACGGATACTCTGCAGACGCAAACAATGCCGCTGGGACAGAGTACATCTTCACGGAATCCATTGGTGGTACCACACTCGTCGATCAATGGTTTGACTTGGCCGAACCAGACATGATCTCCGTCGTACGCCAGCTCGTTCAACTGGAGAAAAAGATGATGTCGATTCCATTCCCCGCCGGCGGCGCCCTGTACTACACTAAAGATATGGAGAAGGCCGACGCACCATACACTCAATTAGACGACGATCCCCGTTTCTGCGTCGGCCCAGATACAAGGTCGCAGATGTGGTTCGGCAGGAGATCTGAAATGGACGTGAACCGTGGGCCTTGTGAGCTACTCTCTTCCGTTTCCTCTCGGGCTACCAAGGTTAACTTTCCTATCTAGACAAAGACGTTAAAGAGGCTCTGTCACGACCGGCCGAGAAAGAATGGGCCTACCTCACCCAGTTCGGACGTCCTCAAGTGCCATCGGACCCTGTCGCTAGGATTATCTACAATCTCCAGCAGCAGCAGCCGTCAGAGCACATCGAAAGTCTACATGACTATATCCGCATCGCACCACTTCTCATCCCCAAAGAATCTTCCCTCTCCCGTTTCACGATCCGCCATCGGCAAATCCAAGCGGAAAATATCATCATCTCGCGCTCCTCCGACGGAAGCTCAAACATTGTTGCTCCAGTCGATTGGCATCACACGGCGATCCTCCCTGCTTTTCTTCTCAATGAATTGCCGTACGAATCTGAATGTGAGAAATTCTCACCGTGGAACGCACCCTCGTTGCCGGAAAAGCTCGAAAAGTTGTGCGATCAGCATCAGAGGGAGGAGAGGGTTTTGTACCGGCGGCGCTTCATAAACTATCATTACCTCAGGGAGCTGGAGCAGCACAATCCAGCGCACTATCGCTGCGTGGCAGATTGGATGACCAGGATAATTCTTCGACCGCTTTTCTTTTCTTCGGGAGAGCCGTGGCGGGGCTTTCCGCTCATGTTGCAGGGCGCTCTGTTTGCAGTGGCGTCAGCGTGGTCCAGGCTCCACGAAATCGACGGAGGACGTCGCGAATCTGGGCCTTGTCCCATCTTGTTTGATTTGAAGGTCTCGGACGAGCTGCTGTTACGTGTTGGAGATTTTGCGCAGGCTACGGAAAAGGTGAAGGCGTTGCAGAACATTGTTGGAGGAGCCAAGTGGGACAACTGGCTGCCTGTGGAGGACTACGAGGAGGCTGTGAAGATGGGTAGGGTGATGGGGAGGGCTCACAAGCTTATGGCTTTCAAAGGTGACAAATTTCTGCGAAGATCCTCAAGTCTTGGCCTTTCCACGATTTCAACGAAGAGGAATGATGGCCGTGCGGCGTGGCATACCGGGTGAGAAGCATTCTCAGTGTCGGCTCGTGAGATACCTGAATAACACCGCCCAGGAAGACCTTGTCACGGTCGCGCGTAGTACAACTGTAGCGTGCGTGACAAGACAGCGTCAACTTGGTTGGCCATCTGCATCTTCTCGCGGCACAGTCAGTCGCAGGCGTATCCGATGGGCTGCGTTCGTCACCGCACTCCCAAGTTTTTGTCTCGCTTGCCATGCATTTACACTCCGAAAGCATCGATCAGCAGTACGTACGTCGTACTGCGAGCAAAGTACGAGTAATAACTTATGCTTCCAGCCTTTGTGAGAATTAGTATATTTGTGAATGTACTTCAGTAGGCCTCAGATTATTGCATGAATAACAGAGAACAATCCGAAAACCTCCAGTGTTTACTCTGAATGAGGGAAGAGGAAAAACGCGGAATCATTGATCGGATCATGTCCGGGCCGAGTCGCGTCGGGTTTGCCTCTTTGAAACTTTCGTCACCGTGCAGGAGCAGGCTCTTCTTCTACCTCGACATGCATCCACCCTGGCGCCTCCTTTCTTACTCTTTTTCGCGCTCTTTGACGCGTGTCTCGACACGCCGTTCGTTCTCCCTCTCAGCACACCTTCGCAATCAAGACCTTTTCGAATACACTTCTGGGAGATGGCTGTAGGTCTCTTTCCTTTATCCAGCGACTCTGCCTCATAGTCTGAAGCGTAAACGAATCCCTTCGTCTCGCCGAGCGCAAGGTTGTCTTCGATGTCGCGGAGCTCGGTCGACTGGCAGCGCAGAGCGTCAATCGCAGCCCCGACGATGTAGCCTACATGGAGAAACTCGCCGAGGGTGACTACAATCGGGAAATTCTCATTACGATGCGCGACGGCTTCAAGATGGTGGCCCACATTCCGTATAAATGCACGATTCCCAGGTACTTTGGTGTCGCCAGCGAGGCGGCTACAATGGCGTTCTTGCGATCCCACGGGATACCGATACCTGAGGTCTACGGATACTCTGCAGACGCAAACAATGCCGCTGGGACAGAGTACATCTTCACGGAATCCATTGGTGGTACCACACTCGTCGATCAATGGTTTGACTTGGACGAACCAGATACCATCTCCATCGCACGCCAGCTTGTTCAACTGGAGAAAAAGATGATGTCCATTCGCTTCCCCGCCGGCGGCGCCTTGTACTACACCGAAGATATGGAGAAGGCCGACGCGCCGCACACCCCATTAGACGATGATCCCTGTTTCTGCGTCGGCCCAGATACACGGTCGCAAATGTGGTTTGGCAAGAGATCCGAGATGGACGTGAACCGCGGCCCTTGTGAGCTGCTCAGGCTCACTTCTTGTCGGCTTCCTGCTTATGCATGCATTTAGACAAAGACGTTCAAGAGGCGTTGTCACGACCGGCCGAGAAAGAGTGGGCGTACCTCACCCAGTTCGGACGTCCTCAGGTGCCATCGGACCCTGTTGCTAGGATCATCTACAATCTCCAGGAGCAGCAGCCATCCGAGCACATCGAAACTCTGCACGACTATATCCGCATCGCGCCACATCTCATTCCCACAGACCTTGCCCTCTCCCGTTTCACAATTCGCCACCCGCAAATCCAAGCGGAGAATATCATCGTCTCGCGCTCCTCCGACGGAATCTCAAGCATTGTTGCTCTAATCGGTTGGCGTCACACCGCGATCCTCCCTGCCTTTCTTCTCAGTCAGTTGCCCTACGAATCTGAGAAATCCGAGGAATCCTCGCGGCCCACGTTGCCGGAAAATGTCGACAATTGCCAGTGCGCGAACCATCAAAAGGCGGACAGAGATTTGTACCAACGCCGCCTCATGAATTATCATTATCTCAGAGAGGTGGAGGAGCACAATCCAGCGCATCATCGCTGTGTGGCAGATGAGATGACCAGGGATCGTCGCCAGCTTTTCAATTTCGCCGGGGAGCCGTGGCGGGGTTTTCCATTCAACTTGCGGGGTGCGCTGGTGACGGTGGCGGCATCGTGGTCCAGGATGAACGAAATCGACGGAGGAGGTCGCGAGCCTGGACCTTGCCCTATCTTGTTTGATTTGGAGGTCGTGCAGGATACGAGGTTACTCGCGCAGGAGTATTTGGATGCGGCGAAACTGGTGCAGGGCTTGCAGCACGTTGTTGGAGCGACCGGGGATAACTTGGTGCGCAGTGCGGAAGACTATGAGAAGGCTTTGGAGATGGGTATGGCGGTCAAGAAGATTAACAAGATGGCGGCTGCCAGAGGTTTCCAGGCTTCTAAGCTCTCCAGGTGCTGGCCTTGGGACGACTTTGAGGAAGAGGAATAATGGTATTTGCACATCGGGTAAGAAACATTCTCACTGTCACCGTGTCGCGCCCATTGACACGATTGCAGGGAGACAGGACAGGGTAAATTTGGCAATCTGCATTCATGACAATACAATCGTTGTGCCATATCATTTCGCCGCCGCTTGAGTCTACGAGTCTACGACATCATCCCGCAAAGATATCGGGATGGCCCACCTTGGGTAAACCGTTTCCTATTCGCAACGAAAGAGGTCCAGAACCTTCATTCAGAGATTGAGCGCTCGGAAACGGCTCGGAAATATCTTTCGACAACGTTTGGCAGGGAGGTGCTTTAATTCATAGCCCTTAGAGCGCTCGAAATTTGAATGGCGCGGATAGACAAGTACTGAGTGCAGGGACTTGCTGTACCTGTGTGAGACGAACATGGGCAAAACATGGGGATACCTTTCGGGGTTAAGTGATCGCCCTTGTCTGCAACTACATACTCTGGTCTACTCGGTGTATCTATTCATACAGCGCCCGTTTAAAAGCTTGGCTATCACCGCAATGGCGTTACCCCGTACACCTCGCATTCTCTCAGGACACCATGAAGCTGGATGAGAAAAAATTCCCGAGGCTGAGTAGGCCGGTCTCCATGATGCAGCCAGAGTACGACGTTGTAGTCGTGGGCTCTGGGTATGGTGGGGGAGTTGCAGCCAGTAGGATGGCGCGAGCTGGAAAGAGTGTCGCCCTGCTGGAACTTGGCAAGGAACGTTGGCGTGCGTCGTCTTTCTGTTCGCGTGCGATATGCAGCTCACTGTTTCTTCAGCTGGAGAGTTTCCTAGTGACTTGAAGACGACAGCAACAGAGGTGCATATCTCTGGCAATGCTGGGAAATTCAGCGGTCCCCTTGAGGATGTCCAGTTCGGCAAATCCACTGGGCTGTATCATCTCATTCTGGGTGAAGGGCAGAACGCGTTCGTTGGGAATGGTGGGCACATTCTTCTCGTGTACGCACGACACCGGCTGATTGAAATAGGTTTGGGTGGAACTTCCCTTCTTAACGCGAATATTTTCCTCCATGCCGACAAACGCACGCTCCAGCTGAGCGAGTGGCCCGCCGAGATCAGGCAAGACCCTGCTTGTCTCGATCCATGTGAGTAATACGCCTCTTTTCTCTTCTTTTTTGTAAGGCTAATCTGGATTGCAGACTATGCCCGCGCAGCAGAGATGCTCCAGCCGACACCCTATCCCCAAGATTACCCGGCGCTCAAGAAACTCCAGGTGTTGGAGAAACAGGCCGAATTACTCGGTTTCAAGCACAACTTTTATCGCCCACCTCAAACGACCTTTTTCCACGAAGGACTGAACAACGCTGGCGTCCAGATGCATGCGTCTACGGGATCGGGGCAGGATTGTACGGGGTGAGAAATTGCGTGAAAGGAAATATATCGCGACTAACTGCCCAAGAATTAACGATGGCTCCAAACACTCTACGCTAATGAACTACCTACCCGACGCATGGAACAGGGGAGCCGAAATCTTTTGCGAGTGCGAAGTACGCTATGTGCGGAAGGACCCAAATTCGTCTGGGTACATTGTTTTCTTCGCGTGGCACGGCGATGGCAGGGACGCGTTCAAGGACGATTTCTATAGCACGCTCATGTGGGTGCGGGCAGTAAGTCGCGATATATTTTCCTTTGCCGCAATTTCTGACCCGGATGTAGAAAGAGCTGTGTTTTCTTGGTGCTGGCGCGTTGGCAACAACGGAGATCCTGCTCCGTTCCAAGGCGCACGGTCTACAGATGTCACGCCTCGTGGGTCAGAAGGTCTCCGGGAACGGTGATATTCTCGCTTTCGGTACGCTATCATTATTACAAGTTGACCGCTCTCTGACCAATTTTCTGCTTTGCCAGGCTACAATACAGACGACATTGTAAACGGTATTGGGAGTGAACACCCTTCACCCTCAAACCCCTGCGGTCCCACAATCACTGGCGTCATCGACAATCGGGGTCCAGAGACGTCTCCCAATGTCCTCGATGGATATGTGATCGAGGAAGGCGCCGTACCGCAAGCTATCGCGCCTCTCTTCCAAACAATGCTCGAGGCACTTCCAGCTGCGCGCAAATACAGTCCTCGACACATTATATCTGCATTGCAATCGCGATTCGGCGGGGCATACGCAAAGAGTGGCAGTATCCAACGCACGCAGACGTACCTCATCATGTCGCACGACAGCAACGAGGGGCTCATTACAATGCAGGGGGACAAGTCATACCTCCAGTTTCTCGGGGTTGGACGGACGGAGCATGTCAGTAAATTGAATCAAGTTCTCACCAACGCGACGGGGGCAGTCGGGGGAACAATGGTCGGATCGCCGTTTTTTGCTGGCGAGTAATATTTGATTCCCTCAAAAACTGTATTTGACCGGTTTGTAGCTTTTAACCAGCAAGAGGAGATTACCGTCCATCCGCTCGGTGGAGCCATTTTGAGCTCGGACGGGACCGGGCGGAATGGCGGGACGAATCATATGGGTCAAGTTTTTGTGGGAGATGGAGAGGAAGTGCATGAGGGGATTATCTGTGTTGACGGTTCTGTTGTACCGACTGCCCTCGGTGAGCCTTGTTTTGTGTTCCTTTGCGAATTTTGTGCTGATTTGGTTTAGGTGTCAACCCGTTCGCTACCATCACTGCGCTTGCGGAGCGGTCTGTTGACCAAATTGCGAAACAGCGGGGCATGACTTTTGACGAATCAAAGAATGGGCGGTTGGATCTCTTCGGGCGGCCCAAGTTCTCCTCGAGCTTGACCTATGCAAGCTCGGTGGTCCCAGAGGGAGCATTTTACTTTACAGAGATTATGGGAGGGCACATACACATCGGGGATGATATCAGCGATTATGTACTGGCGGCGAGCGCGGGCAAGGGAGCTGCGAGCGCCATGGAAGTCTACGTTGGTGTGACGGCGGCCAGTACAGATGATTGTGAGTATTTTCCTCTCGAATGGATTCGACACTGAATGAAGTTTCAATAGTGATAAAAGGCCCAGACCACCTCTGTTCAGTGACGGGCACGGTTTCATGCGGGGCCTTGTCGCCGGACCCAATGCTAGTTTTACGAGGTGGAAGAGTCCAATTCTTCACCATCGACGAGGACGTTTCGGATGGCGCCAGACTCATATACGATCTCACGCTGCTCAGTACGAGTGGAGAAACGTACCTCCTCAAGGCGTACAAGCAGTTGGACTCGAGTCTGGCATTTTCCCCTGTTGCCGTTTGGCGGGCTACAACGGCGCTTTATACTACGATACTCCGCGCCGATGGCAAGACGGTAGTTGGGCGGGGACGACTGCGCCTTTCGTGGAGGAACTTTGCGGAAGAGTTGTTAACTTTACGCGCTTCGGACAAGGTCTTGAGTGTCAGACCCTTGTTCCAGTTTACCTCGTTCTTTGCGAGGGCCGTGGCCAGCTTTTTCTTGGCTCCTTTGTCGCGGTTGGAGTACCCGGATCTGAGCCACAGCGGGTATCTAACCAAGACACCTCCGGCCAGAACGAGCATTCTTACTGCGCGAGATGGCGTGCAGATCCAAATCAAGGTCTGGGATCCGCTTAAAGGCGCGAAGCAGAGGAAATATCCCCTGCTTATGATCCCGGGAGCCTCGGTGGACGATAGCATCTTTTCGTTGCCTACGATTCCGGAGAATGCGGTGGAGTATTTCACCGGGCAGGGGTATACGGTGTACATTCCTACACTGCGTTATGGACGGACACGAACGGCGATGAAGGGAGATACTGCGTTTGATGCGAGATTGGATGTGGAGGCAGCGTTCAAGTATGTGCGCGAGGAGGAATCGGGCAAGAAGGTTTTGGTCATCTGCCATTGCGTCGGCTCCATGTCGACTTCGATGGCGTTGCTGGATGGGAATATTCCTGTGGATTGGATTCAGGGATTGCTTGCGAGCCAGATTTTCTTCAAGCAGCGGTTTGGCAAGTTCAATGGGATCAAGGCGAATACTTCGATTCTGCCGAATGTATACAAGTTCTTCGCTGGTCCTTGGTATCCCATCATCAGCACCCCGACGGGGCCCTCCCTATTTCAATTCCTCATCGACCAAGTCCTTCGGTTCTACCCAGTCGGCTCCCGCGCCGAACACTGCACATCGACCGTATGTCACCGCTGCTCGCTCATATTTGGGCGTTTGTGGAACCACGACAATCTGACGCATGCTACCCACGCGCATCTGGGCAACTTTTTCGGTGGAATTCATATGGGGATGCTCACGCATCTGATGCGTACAGGGCATGTCGGGCAAGACTTGGATGATGCCGAGCGGGATCTTCTTACTGACGAAAACGTCAAGCGGCTGGGTGGTGTCAAGATGACGTTTTTGAGCGGAGGAGATAACGTGGTGTTCAGCCCTGTGAGCACGAGCTTGTGCTATGACTTCATGCGGGAGCGTTTTGGGGACGGGCTTTACAGACGCGTGGTGGTGGAAGGATATGGGCATTTGGATACTTGGATGGGAAAACGCAGCCAGGTGGATGTTTATCCTGTGTGCTTGGAGAACCTCGAGTGGTTTGAGGAGGAGTAGCCGGAATCCCTTACTATACATTATTTAAAGACTTAACTTACACAACTACGACATCCACCTCGTCCATACCATGAAACGGATGCCTCCACCCGCACCTCCACTGATCCTGCCCATAACGACGATTCGCCGCCGTCGAGCCGACAGCGCCGATGTGGTCGAAGGATATGGGCATTTGGATACTTGGTTAGGAAAACGCAGCCGGGTGGATGTTTATCCTGTGTGCTTGGAGAACCTGGAGTGGTTTGAGGAGGAGTAGAGGGATTCCCTTTACTATACATTATTTAAATACTAACTTACACAACTACGACGTCCACCTCGTCCATACCATGAAACGGATGCCTCCACCCGCACCTCCACTGATCTTGCCCATAACGACGATTCGCCGCCGTCGAGCTGACTGCGCCGATGTGGTCGATAATCATGCGGGAAGTGATGACCAAGTTGCCGCCGGGGGCTACTCGCCCCGCGTGGTGCATCTTCATCACTTCGGCGCGTCGTGGGCAGAGCGGGTCCGTGCCCAGCAGGCAGTCCTGCATGACGAGATCTGCGGGACGTCGGACGACGTCCACGGGTAGCGTAGAAGTAGTTGATGCATGTAGATGCAGGGTGGTCGACACGATAGGGAGGAGGGTGCGGTGGAATATCAGACCACTAGAGAAAATTTAGTAGGTTATCTATATTTGAATGCAAAAACCACCTTCCACCAGTCCCAATAAACGCGCCCCTTCTCTCCAAAAACTCTTGATCCTCATGCCGCCCCCGCTCAAGTTCCTGCATCACACGCGCAAGATCCCTCCTCGCCTTTTCCCCACAAAGCGGGAAATCATCCTCTAAAAGCATAACCCACTCGGCTTTCCTGGTGTCCGCTGCCCACCTCAACGCCTCGCCAGCATGTAAATATTGCCCCGCGGCTGCATCCACATGCACGTCTGTATCGGCGTAAAATTCGACTTGACGCCCAAAGTGCGATTGGGCTGCGAGAAAGGATGGATGGGATTTGATGTTGGCGTGAGTGAATACGGATATGGCTATCCCTGGGAAGGCAGCGAGTGGGATGAGGGAGGCGAGGGTGGTGTTGAGGAGGGATGAAGTGGGGTCGTCGTGTGGACGTGGGTATGATAGGACGACAATGTCAAGGAGTGGATTGGGGAATGTCGGGAATGTGGGAGTAGGTGCGCTGGGAGTTGGTAGCCATTGGGGAGCTACAACGACTACAAGACAAGCCAGGACACGTATCGCCGCATGGCGAGCGCGTGTTGTCGTCCGGCTTTGTGTCTTTTCCGATATGGGGAGGAGGAATTGAGTGGTTGTTGTCGGATGGAGGAAGAAGGGTTGAACGAGGGATATGGGAACGACTACCAATGTAGCAATGGCGTACGTCCACGGGGCGTCCTCCAGCCAGGTCAACGCAGCGCAAATGGCGCCCACGAACAGGGGTTCGAGACGATTGGGGAGTTCCTGCACCCCGTTGAGTACCAGCAACGCCAATAACGAAGGCCCAAAGCCTGAAGCACTCTCGTACAACGCAGAGTGGGAGAAAAGGGCGGGGAACGCCCAGCCCACTGACCGCGTCAGCAGGTAACCCGTTAGCGTGCGTACGCTAGCGATGACGAGCCATAGGGCGTAGGCATATGCGACGACGAGATTTTGGGCTCGGGAGATGATGGCCGCTTGAACTAGGCGAGATAGAAAAGCGTGGATGGATGCTGGGCAGATCCAAAAAGAGGCCAAGAGGACTGCTGTGTCCGACGAATGTATGACCCGCCTGGGGCTGAATTCATAGGTGGATAGTGGAGGCCATAGGAGGACTAGGGCCACTGGAACGAGTATGCCCGCAACGTTGAGAGCGCGAAAGATCATGAAGGTAATTCATCAGGCCTCAGGACTCCGAGACAGGAGAGCAATTGAATTGTAACGCCAGCGTTGAGATCGTTGTCAAGAACAGCGCCGAGAAACCCATGAAGGGCTTTGTTTTGATGTTCTTCCGCCAGTCCAGGATTAGAACCGTCGCCGGGACCAAGGTACTTTGCAGATCTGCAGAGGCCAGCCCAGGGTAAGGCTCTGACCCGGCTCGTAATGGGAGAGCACTGCTTCGCGGTCTCGCGCCTTTGCTTGTCGACTAAGACTCATCTGCCGGTGCCACGGGAGGAGTGCCTTCAATTGTGTTCGGCGGAGTTGGAAGAAGACGAGGCGCATCCTCCGAGGCGCTGATGTAACTGAGGCAAGATTTTCTGATGGCGGCTATGGAGAATGATGCGGCGCTTCCTGGCCTCTCGCAAAGCCGTGCATACTCTCTCTCGAACTCTCGAGTAAAAGGGACATGCATGGACATACGAAAAGAGCTATTGGCTACTATATAAATAGGATGTAAAAAATCCCGGAAAACAAAGTAGATGGATGCAGTGATGAGGACGAACATGCGAGAGAGATTGAGAGTGATGATGCGTGAGGGATTCGAAAAGCGTGGTCGAAAATAAGAATAAGTAGTTAAGAGTAGATGCAGTCATAACTTGAGCTCGGTAAGCACTCGACGCGCGAGCATCTGGTATTGCCAGCCGTCGCCACCAGAGCGTCGGAATTGAATGCCGTGTAAAGGCAGTAGAGGTACCTACCAGACTCAATAATTAGCCCCCAGTCCATTAGATCAAAAGGCACACTCACTTTTACAATATTAATCTCAAACCGGACACTCAACGCATTATGCGACATGCTTTCAAAGGCCTGGCGGTCGAGCTCCCCAGATGCATGTGGGTCATCAAGAGGGCTCGTCGGCGGGGCGTGCTGCAAATCCGACGCCATAGACGAAAGTAGTTTCGAGCTGCCCGAAATGACAGACGCAGGCTTGGCAATGGTTTGCACCGACGCCGCATCAGGAACCGGAACCACAAGAGGCTGTTGCGCCCCGTTGGGTACCATCATACTGAGTGGCCGGGACGCCCTCCGCGCCTTGACAGTAGTAAAGTCGTACTGATCCGAACTCTTCATACGCCTGACACTGAACGAAAGCCGGGAAACGCGTTTGGTGATGGTAGGAGTGGGAGGTGGCTCTACCGTCGTCTCGCCAGACGAGGGGAACGCATGAGAGCCCGGAGGTGACGGTGATTGAGGTGGCGGTGGTGAAGACGCTTCGAGTGCGGAAGCGTCAATGGACGGTACATGGACACACTCGAATCCGGATTTATTCTGCCAATACCGGACCTGCATGCGATCCAGCACCCGTCGAATATCCGCCTTGATGATCGGAGGGGGCTTTGTCGAAGTGGTCGAGACACTGAACAGACCCTTGAGGAAGACTGGCTTCTGTTCCGGATACCGCTCATTCTCGCTATCACCATGCCCATCCAACGCTCCTTCAGACAACTCCTCGGTCCGCTCGCTTTCAGGTACAGGCTCAGGCATCCGGTCCGCCTTGCGCATGGTAGCAGAATCATATCCCACCATTGACGTACGTCGATTCCGGCCGATTGTCCCGCCGGCACCACTGGTACTGGGCCGCCGTTCATGGCCTGTGGTACGAGTGCTGGAATCAAGGATAGTCGCAGCTCGCCGTCGTACACTACCAAACCGCTGGCTGCCCTTCTTGGCTATCGAGGGCGAGCTCGGTTCGGGGGCGACAGAAGACTCTGGTGCTGGCTCTGGAGCAGCCTCTTTCTCGAGAGTAACAGCAGCAACCTCCACAACCGGCTCCTTCTCCTTCTCCTCGGCCTTCTCCACCGGCACCGGAGCCGATACCGGAGCCGGCGCCGTCGCCGTCGCCGGAGGCGTATAAACCACACTCATCCTCTTCGACGCATCCCTCTTCTTCACAGTCCCAGTCACCTCTCCGTCGTGCTTGCCCAACAACATGCTGCCAAACTTGCGCAACAAAGTCGTCCCACCGCTCTGCGTGTCCCTCCTCCGAGCCCGCGGCTGCTTTGATGGAGAGTCGCCCTGAGGTTTGGTGGCAGATTCAGATTCGGCAGCGTCAGGCTTGTTCTCCTTCTCCACGAGTAAACGCCCTTGCTCGTCCACGACCGGGTCTGGTTGTGTTGAAGGAGGAGGAGGTATGACCGCAGGTTCTGGTTCTGGTTCTGGTTCCACAGCCTCCGCCTGCGCCACAGGCGAATGCACAGTAACCTCCGAGACCATATTCGCTGGCGTGGCTGTATCAATGACCAGCTTCTCCCGAGGCTGCTGCAAATCAACATGATGGCCATTCGCAGCAGGCTCGCGCCCAGGCACATGGCTCGGTTCTGGCGCCGATGCCGAGACAATGGCAGGAATCTCGACCGCAGCTTCCGCGACCTCGACCTCCGATCCGGGCTCGGGCTCCACACCCCTCCTCGCCTGCGCCTCCATCTCCTCAAACGGCCGTGCCTCCTCTTTGGGTGCCGGCGAATCCGGAACCACCGCCAAACTAACCTGACTGCTCGCAAACACATCCGCGCCACCAAACACCTTCTCCCGTTCCAACTTCTCCCTCGCGAGAAAATACATGCTCAACAAGGGATGAAACCCGCCTGTTGGGTCACGTGGGGAGGGTGCCGGGGGCGGCGCAGAGGCTGTTGGAGATTGTGGCGTGGGCGTTGCAGAGAAGATTCGGCGGTATAGATCAATCCCGCTGAAGCGACGTCGTTTGGCCGTGTCGATCGGGGATGGGGATGGGGGTGGAGGTGCAGGTTCTTCGTCGGCATGCCCATTGGCGCGGTGCTCGTAGGCGAGAACAGCAGCGGCATAGTCCTCGGATTCCAGTATATCTCGCAGTCTCTCCATCACCTCTTCCACGTCGCTGCCAAAGTCAAATCCGGCCATCCGCTCGACCACGGCGGGGTCTAGATCTTGTGTGCGTAAGGGAACGCGTGTAGGGAGGTGGTTCATTGGAGGTCTGGAGAAGCCGCGCGTCATCCATGGGTGGCTCAGGATTTCGGAGAGTGGGGCGCGGCGGGAAGGGCTGGTAACAAGCATTCGGGTGAGGAGGTGTTTGCATTCTACGAGCAAATGTAAGATGAGAAGATTATATGGACGAGGGACGCACCAGCGCTGAGCCAGACCGGGTATTCGACCAACCCGCGCTTGATTTTGGCGTGAAGGACAGGCATACTTTCGTCCTCAAAAGGAACTTTTCCGCATAAGAGGGTATACAAAACGACTCCGAAGGACCAGATGTCGACTTCGGGTCCGGTATAGAGTTTGGCGTTGAGCAGCTCGGGTGCAGCAAAGTAGAGGCTGCCGCAGAATGTCGTGAGTAGCGAGGCGGGGTTGTACAGATTCGATAGCCCAAAGTCGATTATTTTGATATTCCCCGTCTGTGAGATGAGGATGTTCTCGATTTTGAGGTCCCGGTGGACGACGTTGTTGCGGTGGCAGTAGTCCAATGCGGAGGCAATCTGCCGCGCAAACTTTCTGGCGATGCGTTCGCGAAGTCTGCCGTGTGCGATGATAAAGTCGAGGAGCTGGCCGCCGTTGACATAGTCAAAGACCATGTAATAGTGATTTGGGTGGACTATCATCTCGCGCATGCCGCAGATGTATGGATGGTGGAGGAGGAGGGAGAGGCCTGCTTCACGGAGGGTGCGAATTTCCTTGCCGGCTTCCTTTGTCGCCTCCTTGGTGCCTGGAGTCGTTGGGCGCGCTCGGGGCAGTATTTTTACGGCAAACTAGGTGGCGTGCGGGCGGTGATTAGCGGCGTCGGGAGGCGGGAAAGCAAGAGAGTAAAGCAAGCACCTTTTCACCCGTCCCATTGTGTGTCGCGAGCTTTACTTTACCCATGGAGCCTGCACCGAGGGTCTTGCTGAGGGTGTAGTCGCCCAGGATCCGATTGACGCGCTTGGGCTTTGACTGGGCATGGCGAGGTGGCGGGATTTCTGCGACGTCGTAGGCGTGGGGCGCCATGGGCGGCGAGGAGGAGGGTATTTGGGTAATCCGGGAATATTAGACTGAATTGGGTCCTGTTCCCGACAACGGAGTGGATGGCAAAGACATGCCGTGGGGTGCCCTGGCTGTGTCCATCATCTTACCGGCAAACAATGCTCTATCACTTGGCCACCATCTTCGGGTCACTCTGGTGGGTTGCAGAGAGTTGCTCCTGAGACGCGACGCGTCGATCGAACTTGCTGTAGAGGAGAGGGGACAAGACGCAACACGACTAGGAGCGAATAGTGACTAATGGCCGCCTTCTCTTACTCTTCCCTCTTGGCCTCGAATCTACTGAGCTCTTTCTTCCCAGAGCGTCTATCACTCGACTCTTATTTTGCTTCTGGATAACCTCTCGGCTTGTGCCCCTTTGACCGGGCAATATTACTGCTTCAAGCAAGCCAGTTTCCACGTCAACCCCCGAGGATCTCTAAAGCTGACAATCCTCCACCGTATGTAGTTGCTATTCGCGACGAGCCGTGGGGCTGCCGTTCGAGGTATTTTTGCCTGCGCAGTTAGTACAGTACACAGACGATATTGTATCTCTAGAATTACGCCCGTATGTCGTGGACGCCCAGTATTGTCCTTCACAAGCTGCTCGCAGCAAGACGAAAGTATTTTGATCGAGAGCCAAGCAAGGTCACAACTGATCACTTCTCGGCGCTCACGATGAGCTCGAGACCGAGGCCAGCGTCGATGCCGCCCCAAGCCAAGGCCACGGATGCCGAGGCTGACGCCCGTGCACGACCCACCTCCACCGCCCCGAAGCGTACCAACCGCATTTTGGGCGACTACACCCTCAGCAAGACTTTGGGCGCCGGCTCCATGGGCAAGGTCAAGCTCGCGACGCACAACATAACCGGCGAGAAGGTGGCCTACATACTGCCCCAACCAACTCTGCTGACCACTCCCTCCAGCTCGCGGTCAAAATTCTGCCTCGGACAACGAGCACGACGCCAAAGGACGCCAGCAAGGAGACACGGACCCTGCGAGAAGCAGCCCTGTCGATGCTGCTGCACCACCCCTACATATGTGGCATGCGCGAGATGATAGTCCACCAGCACCACTACTACATGGTCTTTGAATATGTCAACGGCGGCCAGATGCTCGACTATATCATCTCCCACGGCAGACTGCGCGAACGCGTCGCTCGCAAGTTCGCCCGCCAAATCGCCTCCGCCCTCGACTACTGCCACCAGAACAACGTTGTCCACCGCGACCTCAAAATCGAGAATATCCTCATCTCACAGACGGGGAACATCAAAATAATCGACTTTGGTCTCTCCAACCTGTATGACCCCGTCGCGCATCTTGCCACGTTTTGCGGCAGTTTGTACTTTGCCGCGCCGGAACTTCTCAATGCCAAGGTCTACACCGGCCCAGAGGTGGATGTCTGGTCGTTTGGCGTCGTGCTTTATGTGCTCGTCTGCGGCAGGGTGCCATTCGATGACCAAAGCATGCCCGCCCTACATGCCAAGATTAAACGCGGCTTGGTGGAATACCCTGCTTGGTTGAGTGCCGGTGCGTCTACTTGCAATGCATCTTTTTCAGCCACTCACAAAATCTACAGAATGCAAACACCTTCTCTCCCGCATGCTTGTAACGACACCCGGCCTCCGTGCGCCTCTCTCTGAAGTCTTTTCTCACCCATGGATGCTCCGTGGCTACTCGACCCCTCCCTCTCCTCACCTCGTCCGCCGCGAGCCCCTCCGGCCCCAAGATATCGACGCCCAAGTCATCCGCGGCATGTCGGGCTTTGAATTTGGCGCCGACGAAGCAGAAATCAGCGCCAAACTGCTCTCCATTCTCGAATCCGACTCGTATAACCGTTCCGTCCGCGCCTTTGAACGCCGACGAGGCGGGCCCCTCTCCTCCTCCTCCATGCAACCCCTTTCAGACACGCCGGGCGCCTGGGAGCCTCCCATCAACGGCCCTGCATCATCCTCTTCCCTTTCCGTCTCCTCTGCAGGCGGCACGCCTTCATCCTCACGCGACAACAAGAAGCGGCGGTTTAGTGGATTCGACTTTTACCGCCGTAAATTGTTCCCTGCAAGTCCATCCCCTCCGCCAACAACACCGAGCGCACCCTCCCTCAACACTTCGCAAAGCGCACTCAATGTCGGGGTTGCGCCGGAAGACCGAGATCCGACGCGGGGATTCCACCCCCTCATAAGCATGTACTTTTTGGCGCGGGAGAAGATGGAGAGGGAGAAGGTGTATGGGACCGGTGTGTTTGCGAGCAGCCAAGTTAGTGTCGAGGGTACTTCTCCGAAAGCGCCTGCTCAGACGACAGCCGAGTCCTCTGCGACACAGGAGAATGGAACCAAGACGGAGAAGGACAAGGACAAGGCGAGGAAGGCGGATTATAATATGCCGTTACCGCGTCTACCGGTTCCTGCGACGAGCCATTACTCAGGTATGTCGTATGACCCTGATGCAGCGGCCGCCGCCGCTGCAAATGGGCAGGTCAACGGGACGCAGGTTGTCAACGGTGCTGCGAGCGTCGTGCCGGCCAGCCCTTCGCCTACGACGACGACGTTCCACCCGCAGCCACGAGCACGTGATGCAGGTCTGGGTGTGTCGATTCCACCGCCGAGTCCTGGGTCGACGCAGTTGCAACAGCCGGCGACACCAATACGGGCACCGCCGGCGAGTACGCATAGGCGTAGTCATAGTTTGAGTCAGCGGCCGACTTTGAGGGGTGGATGGGGTGGGATGTTTGGTGGGGAACGGGAGAGGGTGGAGGAGGAGGAGGTGCCCCAGGTTCCGAGGACGGCTGGGCCTGAGGTGGGTGGGTTTGCTGAGAGGGAGAGGGAGCGGGAAAGGGAAAGGGAGCGAGAAAGAAAGGAGAAGGAGAAGGAACGAGAGAGGGAGAAGGAGAAGGAGCATGGGCATGACCACGATCCACACGGCTCGATCTCACTTTCCGGGGGTGCGACTCTGGTTCGCAAATTTGGGAGCATGCTGGTTGGTTCTGGTCGTCACCACCATGGCGAAGATGGGCGGAGGACACCGACCAAACGCGCAACTATCCTGGGCGGGTTGACACTCTCCCCTCGTGGTTCACGAGATGAGGGTCCGCGCGATGAGAAGGCAGCTGTAGCTCCTGAACAGCTTCCGAATGCCACCATCGCGGCCCCAGCACCCGCTAAAGGCGTCGCTCACAGCCAGAGTCAGCCCTTTGGTTCTGTCCATCGACGGGCGGCGACTGTTCTCGATTCGGCAGGACGGACGGCTCGGCATGAGCGGCGGAGTAGTACGGGTGCAGCCATGCTGGGTCTTCAGGGCGGGACGATTGGTCGGCATCGGAGGCCGTCGACGGGCAATTCGGGGACTATGCGACCAAAGGTGGAGCGGTTGTTTTCCAAGATGGACGAGGACCCCGAGGGCGAGGTGCGTGAGGAGGAGGGGGCGACAACGGATATAGAGGGTGCGGTTAGCCAAGCCGAGGATTTCCGGTCAGAGGATGAGCGGCATACGAGCGACAAGGATTTTAAGCCTGTGTTTTTGAAGGGGCTATTCAGGTGTGTTTTCTTGTCTGTTACGTTAAAGTTTGCTGATTTGCTTGTAGCGTTGCTACGACCTCGTCTAAACCGCCACCGACAATCAAGGCGGATATTCGTCGCGTGCTGGATCGGATGCAGGTCCAGTATCGGGAGAATAAAGGCGGGTTTGAATGCATCCACCTTCCGTCAATCGACTTGAATTCTGTTGACGCGCCGCCAACGACTCCGAGACGGCATGGTGGTGGCCATCATCAGCAAATGTCGTCCAGCTCGGGTGACCCGCCTGCGCCAGGTACACCTCGTCCGAGTCTGGTCAAAAAGGTGTCGAAACTGTCCTTTGGCATTCGTCGGGAAAAGAGCCGGGAGCGCGAGGTGTCGATCGACAAGGAGGCGCCATCACGGCCGTCTGCTGCGACTACGCTTACTGCGACGCCCAGCAGTGGGTCTTCGTCGTTCTTTAACGTCTCGACGTCGACCCAACAACCTATCGTTGCGCCCGAGCCGAAACGTGCTACTGCTGCACCTACTAATGGCGCGACAGCAGCAGAGCATGCGGGGTCGTTGGATGTAGATGTGACGCCACCGTCAAGGACTGCGTCACCTGCGTCGATCAAGAGCAAGATGCTGCCGCCTATACCACGGGATTTTGCTGCGTCGCCTGTTCCGTTGAGTCCGAGTCCTACGCCGATGCCGACTGGGGAGGTTGACCGGGAGGTGTTTGAGAGCATGGGGAACAACACGTTGAGCGTGCGGTTTGACATTAATATTGTCAAGGTGCGTTTCCTCCCCTCGTTTCTTACAGAGATCTTACGTTTTTTAGGTACCGTGGTTACCATTGCATGGTATTCAGTTCCGACGAGTGGCTGGGGACGGTTGGCAATACCAGATGCTGGCCAGACGCGTTCTCACTGAGCTCAAGTTATGACCCTTTATTTTTCGTTCTTCGTTTTTCCTCACCCTCTCGTTCGTTACGTTACATACACTTCGGCTTTCGTACTGATCTTTCAGCTTTGTTATGGGTTACCCCTCTCTCTCTCTCCTATCTCTCCTCTAGCATACGAACCCTCTATTTTTCTTTTGCCCATGCCCATGCCCTGTACATATTATGTGCTTAACGTGAAGAAGAGAACTTTAGAGATCATCGATCATCTTTTGGCTGACTTTGTTCGTGTTTGTGACGGCGATGCACCGAAAAAGCATAAGCCGCAGAGGTGCCGCTGCTGCCAGTGCCACGCTAAATCTCGATGACTCTTTTCCCACTCCGTTGACGAGCAGGAACCTTCGTCCGCGCTCAGAGGCTAGGACCGCTGGCAGTCGTCCAGCACGACCACCCGTTCTGCTAATGCCGCCCAAACCGACTGCATCATCCTCCTCCTCGGCTTCATCTTCTTCCCGAACAAAGCGGGCTCGGTCGCAGACTCGGAATTTACCGAGGAAGAGAGCTAGGAAGGCGGCGAAGAGGGAGGTTTCTTCAGAGGGGGAGGAAGAACAGCTGCGGGAAGAAGGAGAAGAAGAAGACCAGCTCGTAGATGATGACTCTTTCGTCGAGACGATTCTACTTCCTTCTGAAATTGAAGAGGCCAATCGTGCGCGACGGCTGGTGGAGGATGAAGAAGAACTTGAAGCAGCAACAACAGGATCTGGGGCTGGACCGTCTCGTTTGCGCGATTCACCGTCTCCGCCTTTAGCAGGCAGTAGTGTGCGAGATGGTGACACTCCCCCAGTCGCGTCTGGTTCTGGCAGTGGTTCCAGCAAGAGACTCGCCTCGGCGCCTCCACGTGAAGAGCCCGAGCCACTCTCGTCCTACTCATGCCCCATCTGCTTCTTCCCGCCAACGAACGCGACGCTGACGCCGTGTGGTCACATTTGCTGTGGCTCGTGTCTTTTTACGGCGGTCAAGACTATGACTCAGAGGGGGGCGATGATGCCAGAGGCGTCTGTTGCGAGGTGTGTTTTCATTCATTCATTCTTTTGAGAGTTGAAAGTACCCGAAAACTCATGATGGGTTAGATGTCCAGTGTGCCGTGCACCGATTCCGGGGTGGGATGGCAGAGGTGGGGGCGTGGTTGGGTTGAAGATTAGAGCCATGTTCAGTTTATAACGATGTAACATTGTACTTTTTTGAAGACCAGTTTTCTAAGCAGAACCGGGCCGTGGAAGATCCGAGATGCTGACAAAGGGTGGCTCCAACTTGCCCTTGCCGTCTACCCTTGCCGTTAACCGTGCGACTCCGACCCTAGCAAAATTCGTCGATTATACACAAAGATGAAGGAACTGTTGTACGATAATGCTCACTGCTCTTTGGGCTTTTCTGCCGCCCCATTCTCGACGTCTTCAGATCCATTTGTACCCTCCAACTCATCCAAGAGCGTTCGCTAGGCTTCCTCCGCCGTAGTTGGATGCATATGCACCACGCTGCAACAATCGAGCTCTCTGGCCCAGCACCGCGCGCAACTTGGCATTTTCGACGCGCAGCTTATCGGCAAGAGCACGACATTCTTCATACCCTCTCATCGCTTCCTCAGCGGAGGCTAACGCCACGTCTAATTGGGCCGACCGCAATTCGAGTGCCTTCATATGATCGTCGCGGCGTTTACGGAATGCCTTCACGGCGATTCTATTCTGCTGCGCTTTCTTGGATGGATTAAGGGCGCGCCGACTAGGCGCAGCGGTCGCGCTCGGCTGATGCGGGAGCGACTCGGAGGTCTGCTCTGGTTGCGGGCTGGGCGGATTCTGTCCAGGTACCTCATCGGCAGCTGGGGAGAAATCGCCGCGGGGTTGGGCCATTGGATCTGCTAGCATCGTGTGGTAGAGAGAGGGCTCGTTGGTGGAAGGAATGTTGCGTTTCTCGTTACGCATTCTTGTGGCAAAGGGGAAAAAATACAACCAATGTGGCGGTGCGTTTCCTTTTATCATAGCCACTCTACCACCGCGCTTCGATTTACAGACGAGATGACCCCGAAGAATTGAACTGGTCAATATGATACGCTGCCTCCTGGAAACTTCGATGCACCAGTATCTCACCATCGTATTGCAGAACGTCGTTACTGCGTTGAGGGAGTTGTCCGCTGCTGGGACTCGGACGGGATTCTGGTTGGGAAAACTTCTTCTCTGTATAGGTACATGCAGTGTTTAGCTCTCCTAGATTTTCCGCTAATGTACAAAGACGCGGTAATCAGATCTTTAGCTTCAAGAAATGGCGAATAGATTCATCGTGTTCGTGATACTTTCCTGCCTAGAGTCATCGTCCCGATTGCACTCTGGATTCTTAAAATATTCCTCACCTCAGCAACTGAATTCCTACCCGGAATCTGCAACATTCCAATTTCATCTCCCGTGTCAATCTCGCTAATCTTCGGGCAGAGACCCGAATCCGCCGCCAGAATCTGCAGAAGGCGCTGCACATCACCGTCGACGATGTGGAGCCTCTCGACCGACTCGAATGCCCTGAGAGCCTGCGCATCTAGGACCAATGATTCGAAATTGACGGAACGCAGGGATGGCCATGGGTCGTTGGCGTCTGCTACCCAACGTACAAATTCGTCGTGGAGATGTCCGTGCAGATGGTGAATGGTGAGGTGCTCGAGGGCGGGCATACGGAGGATGTTTAGAAAGTGTAAAAGGACACCGGGAGCGTTGTCCACGGGCCGGAGGTGCGAAAGGGTCAGAGAGGCGATTTTCGTGCTCTGGGGGCGATCGAGTTCGAAGAGTGGAAGTGGAGAGGAAACAATGCGGATCTTTTGATTTTCCCGAAAGTGTAACGAGTGTGATTCGCTGGGGTCTCGAGGCTGAGGCCGTTCAACGAAGTAGGCGCTTTCCTTGACATGGAGTTCTTTCAGACGATCGAACGCACCGCTCACTCGCAGCCAAGGGGTTATCCCCACGATGGAGAGACCGTCGAGATTGGGAAAGAGTGCCCCCCCGCTGCTGGGATGCCCCATCATGTTCCAGAAAGGAATTCGATCTTTGACAGGACTCTCCCGGGCCGCCTATGCTGTCACCCTAGGAATTTCCTGTTCGACATGGAAACGGCGGAGGAGAGCCCAATCATGTCTTGTGCCGAATACCGCATAAGAGAGTGAATGGAGGGTCTGCATTGGTGCGATCACACTGACGCTGTGAAGACGTTCGACATGAGGGTGTAGGCCATCGACCAACGACCACTCATGAATGGTGTAATGATTGGAAGTTGTCTGCCTGTGGTCCATTGCCACTGAGATGGGCCCGCCTTGGCTGCGGGTTGCAAGTTCGGTAAGCTTGGTTAAGGGAGATCCTGAGGAGAGCCGGATATCTCTCCAGAATTCCGAATAATCGAGGGCAACGGCCCTCCAAGCTTTACAGACTTGCGATATCACCATGGCCATCGTGGTTCCGCCTGGCTCGAATGCTCCACTTTCGATGGCCTGTTTGAAAATTTTGAGGAGAATCTCGGTGGGGAGGTCTGGGGTAAGCATTCTGCGGAGTTGAAGTTCAGATTTGATTTCAACAGTTTGTCAACACTTGTCAACAAGTCTTGGGCCGACAAACCCGACACCGACCGATACAGCCATCTCCGCGCACACCACGGTGCTGGACGACGCGTTCCTACATAATGACCACGTACGCCTACACGCGCGTCGACGATGAAGAAGGAGCACGGTGACGCGTCATCCCACCTCAAGCAACCCGTTGCTCACTGTTAACAGCATGCCCACCGGCAACGTAGGCAAGCAGCCCTACCTCGGTCTTACAGGCACTCGACTCGCCGGATGGGTCACTGTGGCTTGCACCGCGGCGATGGTTCTCTTCGGTATGCGACCCAGCACACGATACTGGCCAATCTCTGACCGAGTGCGATTCAGGATACGACCAGGGCGTTTTTGGTGGAATAATCATAACGCCAGACTTTCTCGAGAGGATGGGAAACCCGAGTCCCGGCCTACAAGGCGCTATTGTCGCGTTGTACGATATCGGGTGGTGCGTCCCTTTGCTTGCAGGGGAAATATCCACCAAAGTGTCGCCACCAGTCTCTTTGGTGCTCTTGCTGCAATGGCTATCGGTGAGTCTTCCGCAACGCAAGAGATTCCGGCAACTAAATGGGCATCCCAGGAGATCGTTTCGGTCGCAAAAAGACATTCCTAATCGGCGTCGTCATTATGAGCTTGGGCGCTCTCATGCAGGCATGCTCGTATACTGTCTCTCAGATGATTATTTCCCGTATAATTACCGGTAGGTTTCTCTTCTCGTATCTCTCCCAATCTTACTCTTCCGTCTAGGTCTCGGAAACGGGTCAGTCCGTCTACTGCTCTCTAAATGAGCATCTTCCGACACATTCCCGCAGCATCAACACAGCTACCGCACCCGTGTGGCAGAGCGAAACGTGCAAACCGTCCTGGCGCGGAAAGCTGGTCGTATTTGAGATGGTGTGCGTACTGCTTTGACTGATCTTTCGGGTGTCTGATTTCTGCTAGTATGAACATCGCGGGCTTCTCGCTGAGCAACTGGATGACATACGGCTTCAGCTACGTCTCGGGCAGCTCGTCGTGGCGCGTCCCTATCGCCTTCCAGCTCGTCTTCTCCGTCATCCTGCTTGGAACCATCCCGTGGCTGCCCGAGTCGCCGCGTTGGCTTCTTATGCAGGGTCGCGAAACAGAGGGTGTCGACGTACTTGTTGCTCTGCACGGAGATGGCGCCACCGCGGCAGATGAATATATCGAGCATCAGAAGATAGAGATACTGGACGCCGTCAGGTTGGAGAAGGATATGGCTCCGGGCTGGGGTGATATCATCCACTTGCGCACAGGCGAGACAGGAATGATCCAAAGACTGCTGCTTGGCGCTGGTTCGTGCTCTTCCATGGATGTCCTGAACTGGCCCCTCATAGCTTACAGGCGCCCAGCTGATGCAGCAACTTGTCGGGATTAATGTTACTAGCTACTAGTAAGACTCCTTCCTTTATATCGTTCTTTGTGCTCACCTAATACAGCCTCCCGCTGGTGCTCCAAAACTCGGTCGGTCTCTCCAACAACATGTCGCGCTTCCTTGCCGCCTGCAACTCGGTTTCCTACCTGCTCTTCTCATTTGCAGGCATCGCCCTCATCGAGCGCGCGGGGCGAAGGAAGCTCATGATGTGGGGTGCTGCAGGCCAGTGCATGTGTTACATGTTCATCTCGGCTTGCCTCGCACGAGCAGACGACCCAGTCGACGGTGCCACCTATGGCCGTGGCGCGACCTTCTTCTTCTTCGCCTACTATCTGTTCTTTGGGATTTGTTGGCAGGGCGTGCCGTGGCTATATCCTGTGGAGATTAACAGTCTCGCGATGCGTACGAAAGGCGCGGCGTTGGCTACCGCGAGCAATTGGCTTGCCAACTACCTAATCGTCGAGATTACACCCTCTGGAATCGCGTCTATGGGCTGGCGATTCTACCTCATATGGATGTTTTTCAATGCGTTGTTTGTCCCTGTGCGTTTTCTCTTCGTATCTTTTCATCTATCCTTGCTCACTCAATGCAGGTCGTGTGGCTTTTCTATCCCGAGACGGCCAATCGGTACATCCCACTTTTTCTCCTCCCTTTGTACTTGCTGACCTTACTTTCCTCAGGCATCTGGAGGATATCGACCGTCTCTATCGGGAGAACAGCAAGATGGTGTTTGTGTTCCGTAACAAGGAGGCGATACAGATGGAGAGGCCGCAGCGGTTTGTGGATGCGGATAATCTTCGATTGCGGACTGGTGAGACGCTTTCGGGGCAGCATGGGGAGCAGGACGTGGATGTAGGGGACAGTTTGAGGAAACGGACTTAGATGAGGATAGAAGCCTAGATGTACTTAATATGTAGACAATCCTGTACTCCGACTGCCCGCCGCTGGATCATCCTCGTGCCGACGTCGGCCCGTACTGAACTCGGCCCGAGGTTCACCAACAACTTTCTCATCCCTCCATCGCGTTCTCGGTTCAACATGCCTGCCCCAGAACTCCCCACCGAGATTCTTCTCAAATTTTCAAACAATCCATTCAAAGTGGAGCATTCGAGTCAGGCGGAACCACGATGGCCATCGCGATATCACAAGTATGTCGCGCTTGGAGGGTCGTTGCTCTCGATTATCCTGAATTCTGGAGAAATATCCGGCTCTCCTCAGGGTCTCCCTTAACAAAGCTCGCCGCACTTGTGCCCCGAAGCCAAGGCGGGCCTATCTCAGTGGCAATGGACCACAGGCAAACGTTCCCGACGTCTACCGTCATTCGCCAGTGGTCGCTGCTGAACAGCCTTCTCCCTCATCGCGAACACATCAGCAGTCTGAGTGTGGTCGCACCAATGCGTATCCTCGACCTGCTCTCTTCCGTGGTATTTGACGCAAATCATGATTGGCCTCGCCTCTGCCGTCTCCATATCGAGCAACAAAACCACTCGCGTATTGCAACAGCAGAGGGGGGGATGCTGGTCAAAGACCGAATCCCTTCCTGGAAAGTCAGGTTTTCCATTGGGCAAGTCAGAGCTCTATGTCAAGGAAAGCGCCTACTTCGTAGTCGCGCGATATGACCCTCTAGACGACCCCGGCGTACCCCCGTATTACTTTCGGGAAATTCAGAAGCTTAGCATCGTTTGTTCTCCACTTCCACTGTTCCATCGCGATTGGCTCCCTGAAAACACAAAAATAAAAATCACCTCTCTGACTCTATCACACCTCCGCTCGGTGGACAACCCTGCCGGTGTCCTCGCACGTTTCCTATCCGTGCTCTGCATGCCCGCCCTCGAGCACCTCACGATTCACCATATTCACGGACATCTAAACGACGAATTTGTCCGTTGGTTGGCAGACGCCACCCATGGCCATCCCTGCGTTGCCTCGATTTCGAATCATTGGTCTTGGATGCGCAGGCTCTCAGAGCATTCGAGTCGGTCGAGAGGCTGCGCATCGTTGACGGCGATGTACAGCGAATTCTGCAAATTCTGGAGGCGGATTCGGGTCTCCGCCCGAAGATTAGCGAGATTGACGCAGGAGATGGTATTGGAATGCTGCAGATTCTGGGCAGGAATTGAGTTGACGTGGGTGAGTATTATATATGTACTATCCGGACCTCGACTGAAATCAAGACGAAGACCCAGATATATAATGCAATACACCATGCATTTATTCGACGTGAAATAAATAAGACGGAAGAAGTATTCCTCCAAAATCTCTCCTTGTCGGATATCCAAGCCACCATCCCAGAGAAAACGGTCCAGCGCTCGTTCCCTGGGGTACTAGTGAGAGCAGGACCCCCTTCGGATCGCCTGCTGAGCGCTGTGCGCTCGCGGAGACGGTTGAAGCGGCGCATCGTGAAACAAGGCAGAAATGTCTTTGTATACAAAGATTGTACTTGAGAGCTTGATACAAAAGGAAGGACATAGCGTGGTAATACAAGTTTAGAGATAAAAACGAGCGAGTATGTACCTGGGCCTGGTGCAGAGCCCGAAATAAAAATTAGATAAATAAAGATACTTTTTCAATTCTTCGTCCGTTCCTCGAACCAGTCCAGGTGCTCCTGTACAATGGGATACACGTCGATGTGACTGTTCTTGCCGATCCACGGATCCAGATGGCCGTACCCGTTCACGACAAAGCGCCGGTACAACCCATCGCCAAACCGGTCGCGCATGAATTCGTAGCACATCATGGTGCTCTTCGGGGTGAACACAATATTGTCGCCGCCGCTGAAGAAGGTCATCTTGATCCCGCGCATCCGTTCGACATTCTCGGGGGTGAGAAGGTCCTGCAGCTCGTTGTTGATGTCGCGCTGGGCATTGCCCGTGCGGACCAAATGCACGAGCATATCCATGTGAATCCCGCCAAAAAAATTGCAGAGGTGTCTGTGCGTCGCGCTTGACAGGTTCCCGTGATTCCAGAGCCGCCCAAAGATGAGATGACATCGGTGACAGACCGTCGAGCCGCAGCGCTCGGAAGCCTTGCCAACAGGGTAGAAACGAAGGAGTTGATCAACAACAGCTTGGACCACGGGACCGCCGGGAGCGCTCGTGATGGGATACCAAGGGCCGGCGAGGGTCTAGGGTCCATCAATCAGCAGAACGCATAAGAACAAGCGCAGAACGTACCCGATACAAATTCGGCAAAAACATGGTGTGACCCTTGAGCCTATTGACGCGGCCAAAGTGTTGCTTGAAGAAGATCTGGCTCGCCAACACGCCCTGGATCCACTCCCCAGGAATACTCCCGTCCAGCAGCCCACATGAAGTGGCAATTGCCCCGACACTGTCATGCGTTTAGACCCGGAAAGAAAATAACAATCTATTGACATACCAATGGCAAATGATGAGAATTTTCTTGCCCGGCTGATGTTCGCGCACATATCTCATCGCCGCCTCTACATCCAACCGCGCATCGAACGGAGTATCTCCCTTCATCGCAGCAGGCGTGCGCCCCCAACGCATCGTAGGAACGTATACCGTATATCCGCGCTCCGTCAAATACTCCACGGCATTCTGTTCAGCCGTCGGTAACGCATAGATGCTCTCGTCGACCGACGCTCCCGGAACAAGCAGCAGAGGAAACTCGCGTCTCTGCAGGCAGCTCTCAGGAGGCACCCACACCTTCATCGGCGTCCGTACACCATCCCGCGCAATGAGCGTGATCGATTCGATTGGGGGTACCTTGAACTTGTAGCCCGTAAGTCTGGGATCCGGGTATTGGAGGCGCGATAACGGGGCAAAGAAGAAGGAGGCCAGATTCCGGGTGAAGAAGGACAGGAAGTTGAAGGCAGGGACGATGCCGCCGGTGCGAAGGGTCGTCATCTGAGACATAAAGTTGCTCAACGAGACATGTACCCTGCCACGCCCCACGACCGTGCATCCGTCCGACTTGAAGAGCGTCGTATCAAGGGTTGTCGTCGCCTTCCAAACGCCAGCGACGGAAAAGGCCATATTAGAATCCACATTCTTGCGCCCTTTCAGCAGATACGTCTCCCCGGCCGTGCTGAGCAGTGTGAGCTCGTACACGAGGTTGGTCCCGTGCGCTACCTCCTCGTCGACAGAGAAGAACCGGACTTTGCCTCGAAGCACCAATAACGGATGCCGCGAGAGAGCCCCGCATGAAACGGTCCCACTCGCCGAGCACTCGTGGTCAACGTTATCGATCACCGTCCACTCCTCCTTTGGTGATACCGAGTCCATCGCAACCGAGAAATCGTCCTCGATTGCTGTCCACCCATCCTCCAATTCTTCCGCAAAACACTGAACCGGAGGACATTCGGACTCCTCGACGTTGGGCCCCTCAACACTGAGGTACAGCTTCATCGCGCTCGCGGAACCCTTGCCCGCGGACTCGGCCAACCCAAAGTCGTCAATGTCGGACCCAATGTGGATATGCCCCTCCATAATCTCGGTAAACCGAAGATCTCCCTCCCCGTCGGCCCCCTCCTCGTCTGGAACCACCGTGGAGTCATCTTTTCCGGAGAAAACCTTGGCAGGTTGACCGAAAAGATCGAGCCGCCCGTTATTGGACCAGTCGATTGTAAGGCCGCGCTGCTCGGCGATGTAGTGGACGGAGCGCTCCGCGAGGGCGGTGATGGTGGCGAAGGGGTTAACACCTATGGCGAAATCGGTCAGTCGGTCGGGCGAGAAGAATCGGATGTCTCACCGAGTGATGTCGGTATTACCGACGCGTCAACGCATATAAGCCCTTCGTGTACCTCCTCCCCTTGCCCAGTGAAGAGTTGTCCTAGATGATTGGTCCCACCATTGCGACCCGACCCGTCTGAGCTCATGACAGCGCCACCAAGCGGATGGACCGTAATACCCTCACGCTCTGAAGACGCTACATTCATATAGATTAGCTGAACGGCAAAATAGTCCGGATGGGGACCCACCATTATAGAACGGCGAGGCGATTAGTTTGCCGCCAATGAGCCTCGTCGCATTCTCAAGCACCTCAGTCAACTTGGCAACATGTTCCTTCCTCCCAACATTCAAAAGCTGCAACCGCGGTTTATCGCCGTCCATAGTGACGAGACCCTCGCCATTGTCGTGTGTCATGACGAGGTACGTCTGCGTCCGCTGAACGCTACCGGAATTTGCGTAGGGGCCTACTACGCGGGATTGAAGGGAGGAAAGGGAGCGGGGGATGGAGAGGCCTTCGAGCAATGTTTGTAGGAGGGGCGCGAGGGCTTGCGGAACGGCGCCTTCTTGTATTACATAACCATCGAGAACGTTGGGAGCGACGTCAGGACCTCGGTTGTCGATGATACCTGTGATGCAGGGACCGCATGGGCCACCGTCTCGAGGACCCTCGGTGCCAATTCCGTTGACGATCGAGTTGGTGTCATAGCCTGTAAAAAATATAAGTAGTTTGCCAAGCATGGTAGGAAAGAACATACCGAACGCGAGCATGTCTCCATTTCCGGAAATCTTGTGGCCAACGGACCGCGACATTCGTAGACCACGCGTCTTTGACCGAAGCAAAATTTCCGTCGTCCCCAATGAACCAGCACCAAGGAAGCACAGTTCCCTCTACATTTATCGGGGTCAGATGTATAACACGAAAGAGAACGACCGACACTCACCGCCCTGACCCACATGAGCGAGTTGTGGAAATCGTCCTTGAACGCGCCCCTGCCTTCCTCGTGCCAGGCAAAGAACACGGTGTACCCAGAACCATCCGGGTCCTTCTGCACGTAGCGCACCTCGCACTCGCAGAAAATCTCGGCGCCCCTGTTCCACGCGTCGGCGACGTAGGAAACTAGGACAGAGTTCTTGGAGCCATCATTCACGCCCGTACAATCCTGGCCCGACCCCGTCGAGGCGTGCATCTCAACGCCAGCGTTGTTCAGCCCATTGTGAAAGAATGTCGTTTGTGGTGGGCGGTAGAAATTTCGTTGGAACCCGAGCAGTGCAGCCTGCTTCTCGAGGACGTCTAGTTTGTTAGGGGTGGGGAGGTGAGAGGGATAGGCCGTGGGCTGAAGCATGTGAGCGGCGCGAGCATAGTCTAAGGCAGCGTTAGTGGATACGAGAAACTTTTACGACAGTACTTGCATGGCTGAAGACCAGCGGGGTCTTGTCGTATTTCGGGAGGCCAGTTGCTCAGTTGGAGTGTGCGCTTGTCGGCCTCGAGGAAGATGTTGGCATTAATGAGAGAGGTGCCACCCAGGCCTATCCAAATCAGCTACCGGTGTTGGACCTCGAGCAGAGAACGCTTACCGTTGCCGACGAGTGCATTCTGGCCTTCACCGACGATAAGATGATAGAGACCTGTCGGTTTGCCCATGCCGCTGAACTTTCCGTGGCCAGAGACGTGCAGCTCTGGTGCGACTGCCTTCAAGTCGCTGGGATATTCGCCCGCTGAGGTTCATGTCAGTCAACGAAGGCAGAGAGAAATGTCGCGTACGCCACCGCTCCCTGCCTAGTTCCAGGATGGCAACGCTCTTGCCGGCGCGAGCCATCCTGCTGGCCGCAACGCCTGCACCGTATCCGGAGCCGACGACGACGACATCGTACTCGGGTCGCATAAGAGCCACTGGCCTGCTCAGCCTGGGGAACTTGGGCTCATTGAGTGGCTGCATAGTGTCGAGGAACGCGAGATCTGCGGAGCCATAGTGTTTTATAAAAAGTGAGTACAAGCGCGTCGCGCGTTTCAGGAGTAGCCCCAGATCTTGAATCAGATGGAGAAAAGAAGGCAAGGGATCAAAAAGCTCCTTCCCTAAAAGGAAGTTGGTATGATAGTATGACATTGACAGCATCTCGCCTACTCCCTCAAAGGCAAGGATCTGCCCTGAGGCCTGATCTGCCTCGAGAGAAGCAGAAATCTACGTTCAACATGGAATTTTCCTCGCGAGCAGTCCACTCGTTTCCTTCGGCATCGCGATTACTCACGGTTTCAGCGTTCGAATTTCAGCTCAGGTACAACCGATGTCCGTGCTCCGCGCCAGTGCCACCAGGTGCCACCATGCTCCCGGCTAGCATTTTTTGCGGATCGCCGTCACCGCTGCCGTTAAACGTTTTCCCAACAACGCTCCCCAGGTTCTCTAGGCAACTGGCGAGCGCCAGCGGCGGATGCCGCGTTACAGTTCTTACATCCCCGTCTTCTAACCATCCAAGAAAAGAGCTCCGAGACCATCCCGGATGTAAATGGACCTAGTACAGAGGCCAGGTCGCTGCATACATTATCGGGATGATGAAAGGACTCTGGTGATAAAGATCGACGGAGTCTTTGGACCGGGTTTTGCGGCCGCACTCATCGTTTGAATTGCCTTGGAATCCATATCGGGACGAACCCATCAATGTCGGTACCAGATCAACACGTTCGTTCAACTTCACGGTGGTTCGCCAGGCAGAGTCGTGGATTCGGAGGAATGCTTGAATATAGTATTGCTCACAGATTGCTCTCAAGGTCTTCAGCACATCTGGCGACACAGCGCGAGTAGCTGGGGCCTCTTGACAACTGCCTCCATATGTTGGATTTTTCTTTTCGGTGGCCGCCAAGTGGCCGCGGACTTTGGCCACCCACAACCGTATATGTATGTGGCCAATCCGCGGAGTTGTTTCAACCTTCGAGTTTTCTGACACCACCGGTGATATTCTGCCACTTACCTTGCAGCGGCAATCCAAGTCGTATATCGTTCGTCTTCGTGTAGCTTCCACAGGTTTGAAGCGAACAGCTATACCCCTAACTTTGTACCAGAGCTTACTAGTCTCATCCTCGGCTGGCCGCACTCGGGCCAACCCCTGAGCGTCTGAGATGTCCTGATGGAATTTGCGCCAGCCAAGAACTTCCCTTCGACTCACCGGTCATGAAATCAGAAAAACACATCGAACACTGAACAGCGGGAACGGGCATTTCCATTTCGGGTAACTGCGATCGTGATCCGCAATGATCCCCGTTCCATTTCGGGCAACCGCGATCGTGATCCGCCAGTCGCTTCAGGCCCATCGTGGCTTGGCGTCATGGTTGAAATTGCAATTCCAACCGTTCAAACGTACCTCTGCACTTGTGGAAATATTGCCACATGAAAGCCTGCGCGATGTGTAATGGCACCTCCATATGCATTGCGGAGTCGTAACCTCCGGAACGTACTAACTATTTAGATCCTGATTCCTTTTCATCTAGACTTTCGGGCTCTCTCGGAAAATGCAGAATCCCGGAACGAGAATAGAATGGCACAATGAAAGCGCCCGCCGCAACTCGCCCGGTTCATTAACATTGATCGATATCCTATTACCGTTAGCAGATCGGCCATATTCGAGGTGACTCATGTTCCACCAGGTTCCACCGGCCGCGGACAGAGTCCATGAAACCCGATATTTAATGTTCTACGGAGCGCACACTGCCTCCTCTAAACTTGCAAGTCCCATCTCGCCCACGGCGCCCATCAAACGATCGGCGAGGAGGACACCCCGTCTACAGTTTCCAATTATGCACGTGCATCTGAATCCGTTCCGTATGTAATCCAATGTTGCCCCAGACTTGAGCATAGATCGACCAACCTCTCCTCGAGGGCGAATTCTAGCTGTAGAGTTGGAACTTCCCCGTTTAGGAGCAAACTCTGGTCCGTTGCGAGAATAGCGGACAAATATCCCGGTTCCTCCACTAAATCCATTCCCAATTGTGTGACGGACCGGTGTCTATATGCCAACCTCTTACCCGCAGAACCCGTACCCGGCGCGGGGCGGGTACGACTCGTTGGAGAACCGGAAGGGTTTCCTGTTTGTATCCCAAGTCGACGCAACATATTTAAAAAAAGATGAGCGTCTCAATAAGCACATCGCATGCTTCCGAGCCGCAGGTCCAAGAGGTTCGGAGAACGGTGTGAAAGGCGTAATTGCAAGTGAAAACCACTGTCATTGTTAGGTATTGGAGAAACGGCAACGAGGGCTCCCCAAAGATTCGGTTTGTTCGAGCGATAGTTCAGGCAGCTTGCAAGACATATTCGAAGCCTCGAGCGATAGTTCAGGCAACTTGCAAGGCATATTCGAAGCCGGTGGCCGGAGGGAAGACGATACAGATCACAGTTCACGGCGCAGGAGTGGACAAGGCGACGTATTGGAGATGTTCAAGGATACCGAGCTCCTAGTTCGCAATGGAGAAATATCCAGAGGGGATCTCGAGCGGCGATCTTGCCATTGGATAGCTGACGTCGAAGGCTCTTTTGCTCGGTCTCTTGCTCGCTTTCGTCAATGGGCCACTCTGCGGGAGCATCTAGACGATATTCGGTCAGAATGCGTGTATCAAATAGCGCAATTAGTCTGGGAGATTTTCGATCTGGAACACCTGGAAAAGTGATAGCGACCGTTCGAAAACACAACCGAACTGCCCACTCGCATTTCCTGTAAAGCAAACATCCATTTAGAATCTTCTGCTACAAGGTCTACAGACGACTGGCAGCAACATCGGCACCACTCGCTAAAGAAAATTCATACTTCTGGTTGAACGGTCTAGGTGGGTTCACGCACTGAACCGTCCAAACCACGCGATGATGCCGCGCGCAGATTCCTCCTTGGCCCAACCTAAAGAAGCCACATCAACGAGATTCGCAGGGGAAGGCAGAAAAAGACACGCACGGGCATCAGGAATAGCGGGGTCACCGCGCACGGCGAATCCGTGCGACACGCGGGCGAACACCTGGATCTCGTATTGAGCTTTGATCTCAACGAGAATGTCCTCTGCACGTCGGCGGAACTCGAGTGGAAAGGTGAAATCCGTTTCTGCGCATGACAGGAGGAGGGGTTCTGCGAAGCGTACATACTTATGATTATTATTTAATAGGAACACGGAAGGAAAACGCACGCTTGAGGTTCCTGAAATGTTCTTCTTTCAGGGCCGCTGGGTGTGCAAAGGCACCTGTGAGGCGTAAGCCATGGAGGACAAGGATTTCAAATAAATTCACCCGCGACAATATTGTCCGTGGCTCCAAGATCCATCACGTAGGGTGCCCCGAAACAATACCCTGATCGAGCGTAAAGCATTCGAAAAAGGAGATGAGTGTACAACATACCAACCGCACAATATTTGGCGTCGGCGCCTACGATTGAACTCGTTTAAGACTGGAGTAGAGATCCACTGGCAGACGCACCGTATCGCTTCCGGATTTCCTCCAACCATCGGGGCACCATCTCATTCGCTTGCTTCCTAGACTTGGCAAACCACCCGTCCCTATCGAAACCTTCTTCGGTGTGGATATGAACCGGGTCGCCCAGGAAGTAGTCGATCCCAACGACAGTGAAGCCTGAGGTGCGTGAAGGATCGAAATTCAACAACCACGGCGCAGTAGAACCGACCCTGGGCCGCAAAATAGTCTTGAAGCAGCTGGTTGTTGAGATAGAAGGGCCCATAGACGTCTGCCAAGAAGAGCACGATCTTCTTGGGCCCCGTCGCGCTCGAAGGAGGGTCGGAAACATAGGTGGGTACACCGGCGATCGTCTCTGTCTTGCCCACTGCGGTTCCAGAGTGCTTGACGCCCGTGAAGCAGTCCTCAGAGTGTGGATGAGCGATTGTGGGAGAAGACATGGTGGTGCGATGACATGATTCGCTGCGCCTTTGTGTAATTGCCGACGCTTGGCCGACGCTCTTTGCTTCCGCGGACGACGATGCACCCCCAAAGACCCCCAAAGCCAAGATCTTCAAAACCCGCATGAGCCTCGGTCAACAGGCCAAAAAGTTGCTAGCTATTTCCTCGGGAGAAGCTGTGAAGGCTCTGAATCGAACAACGGAATTCACTGACCGCGTCACCCGCTCTGGCGCCGAATCTTACGTCCTGAAGGCTCCCGAGTCCCCGGTGTTAGAACGAAACTGCCAATCTGACAGCTCGCCCTTTATCCCGCCATGCATGTATCCGCACTCCCCACAGAAATCCTCCTCGAGATTTTCATGCGAGCCGTTACCAGCGAGCCATTCGAGCTCGGCGGATCCACAGTAGCAATCGACATTTCCCAAGTGTGTGGTCTATGGAGGGCTACTACGCTCGGGTATCCGTTCCTTTGGAGCGACATCCGCATCTCCTCAGGTTCATCCGTGTACAAGCTCGAAAAGCTTGTGTCTCGATGCCAACTTGAATCTTCCATCGCTGTAGCAATATACTGCAGCGGAAGGGGTGCGACTCTACCCCACCATCGGTCGTTGTTGGGCAGCTTGCTCCCGTGCAGCCACCGTATCCACAGCCTGAGTATCAGGGCACCTGTGTTTATCCTCAACCTATTTCCCCGTGTTGCATTTGCGACCCCGTGGCCTTGCCTCCTTCGCCTCGATCTCGCACAGGACTTTCCTGCTCATATGACACCAGTGGAGGAAGTCGCCCGGAAAGTCCCATTCTGGAACCTCGAGGCCCAAGTAGCTCGCCTATCCGCTCCTCGACTCCACTCTCTGTCCCTCACAGCCTTAACACCAACCCAATACTTGGATTTCGGCGGTGTTAAAGAGCTTCATGTCCAGAAAAGCGGGTATTTCGTCGTCAGCACGCCCGCAATAGGACCATCATACTTTCGCGACCTTCAAACACTCAACATCGCATCTTCTCCACTCCCCGCTTTCGACTTGGATGTTGGACCCATAGACACACGAATTGGCTCGCTCACGCTTACGAACCTGCGCCCCGCGGACAACCCTCCCGCCGTGCTGGCAAACTTCCTATCCACTCTCCACATGCCAGCCCTCGAACACCTCGCTATCCACGGCTTACATGGGTATCTTGGTGACGAGTTGGTTCGCTGGTTAGCCGGCGCCCATTACCCGTCTTTACGTTCAGTGGAATTCGACTCGGTGATCATGGCAGAGGTGTTGAGTTTACCGGCGCCGAGCTTCACATCTGTGGAGAGGCTCCGTATTGTCGACGGCGACGTGGAATTTATCAGACAGATTTTGGAAGGAGACTCGAGTGTTTGTCCGCGCGTTAGCGAGATTGATGTTGGAGACGAGGGAAAGTTATGGATTCGGGGTAGACATATTCTATCTACTCGGTGTGAATTATAGTGGGTACTCGTGTATGAATCATTCGGTTGCGTGTGAGTAGCAGAGAATCTGGAGGAACCAAATGAGATGAAGCGTGCAAATCAGTTGTGGACGAAACACACCTATAGAGAAAACAGATTGCGAGAGCCAGTTCCGATCCAAATATCCATACCCCCCGCCGCCAGGTCTCTGAGCACAGGAAGGACATTCGTCGAAGCAAATTGGCCCAGAACGACCCGCTCCTCCTCCCCATCAGTCGTGACTATATGCATGGATCGAATTTCGTCGCGGCGAGCAACGAGTACAGGGAACATCATATTCCAGCAAACGTCGGGGAAGCTCTCGAGGGAGGTGAATCGGAACACCACCGCTTTCAGGCTAGGGAGGACTCTGTTACCGGGCCAGCATCGCGTCAAAAGTAAAGATAATCGTTGGATGAATTCGGGAAACGGTAGCAGGATATCCAAATGCGTCACAGTGGGGACCATCTCGAGAATCTGGTCCACCTGCTCGAGGGGTCCCGACATTTGGAAGCAGTCAAACGCGAGGCGTTGGAGTGCATACGAGGATCGTTCGAAGAAGGGCTGCAACTGGTTGGACTCGAGGTGCATGCTGCTTATTGAAAGTGATTTGACACGGGGGGCAGTGATACATTGGAGGATTTCGTCATCGCTGCGAGTATCCCATGGATTCTGTCCCAAACCGAGGCGACGCAAATGAGGAAAAACGACAGGTTCGGTGAAGGGCTGGATATCGACCAGGTTCATGTGTTCGAGAGACAGATCAGCAAGGTTGGGAGAACGGCGGAGGAGGTGTAGAATCGGGCTCCAAGCGAATTTCAGAGTGCCGTCGCCGCCAACGATTCTAAGGTCTCGAAGCAGCGATAGCGGCGCGACCACCGTTTCTTGGAAAGGGAAGTCATGGGAGTTGTTTCTGTCTGCGAGGAAGATATCCAGACACTGTATATGCCACGAATGGCGCTCGATGAGAGCGCACATCTCGCGATCGACCTTTCCCTCCATCATAATGCGTAAATCCAACGGATGGCTGCGGGCTCGCTGAAGGAATGTTTGCAGAATGTGTATGGAGCTAGAAGGGCACGGGAAGTTGATACGAATGGTGGTCCACAGTGCAGGGGTGGATAACGCAATGTCCGTCCAGGCATGGCATATGTTTAGGAGAAGGATTGGCTCGGTTTCAATCCCAGGCCGAAAGGAATGAAGAGGAACGGACAGGCGGAAAATCGCGGAGGATATATTTATGGGAAGTTTCGCAAAGGGATCGCAGCGGGAGTTCAGCTCACGCTGAAGAAGGCTTTTGCTGTATTCGAGTCTCCTCAACGTGTGTTTCTGGCGCTCAATCTCCTCGGCGATCTCGTGAATCTGGGTCTCGAGGTCATGGATCAACATATTCTGTGAGAGTAGCATGAGCAGGCTGCAAGGCATGCTTCCACGATTTTCACACCTTGAATCGAGGTCTCGGAGATGGACGTTCGGGGAAGGAGCGGTTAGTCACGTGCCACATCATCTCTTCCACCACGTCGCCATGAGCGACTTCTTGCAGCAGCTCGGCGAGGGCAAAATAGTGCGCGCTATCCAGTTGCGGCAGTCCTCACGGAGAACTGACGGCTATAGGACTTTGTCGGCCAACAAACCGTCGACCGCATTTCCCGTGTCTGGCTCATTGGCACCACCGTCAGTCTTCAAAACGTGGCGGGACGCACACTCACAGGTCCTTACCCAGATCATCTCCTTTATCGTCGGCTTCCTGCTGCAGTCGCTGCCTCTAACAATGGCCATCTTCGGCGGCTCCACGGCTCTCATGGCTGTGGTGCGTGCCTTCTCATGCGCTGCTACCCCTTTTGACGTGCCACTAGCTCATTATTCCTCCGTGGCCCGTATTCAATCAACACCCCACCAAATGGCTCCCCGTGAAGTCTGTCGAGAAGAAGGATTGAGATTGGGTTTACGGTGCGGTACGTCGCCGTGTCAAGCCAGAACCCTGCCTATGTTAACGAGAACGCTAGCTCTTGTTCTTTGTATACTTATAATATCATCGATTTCAATGGACTGGAAGAGCATTTTACGAGCGCGTCATGATGAAGTGGATTTCTCTAAAACGGCATATTTTGGCACGAGTCACGACTCACAAACTTTGCTTCAAGTTCCTCGGACAAGTCCAGCCACACTTCCCTCTGTTTTACGGGCGTACCCTCAGACCGTAACCTTCGTCTATTTCGTTGGATACTTTTTTCCCAAATATATTATACAAAAAATCCCTTGAAAGAACGTTCATCTACCCACTCGACAATTACATGGGTTTCTTCTTGTCCGTCGGCAGACCAGCTGCTTCATCCAACCCAAGAGCCTTGCGCCGCGACAAGGAGCTGGGGTCAAAGAAAGGCTTCTCGCCGATGCTGACAATGCGGTTTCCCGTGCGAAGTCCCTGGTAGTCGTTCCTGAAAAGCACGATTCAGTTGATGTCGCGGTCAGAACGAGGACAACCTACGTCGCGGTATGGAACGTGCATCGGTTGTCCCAAATAGCTATATCGTTGAGGTTCCAGCGGAATCGGACCTGCATGTCGTGGTTCTCGGACACATGACGGAACAGGTAATCCAAAACATCGTCGGATTCGTCCTCGGTCAGTTCAAGAATCCGCTTTGTGAAACTAAAACATGGTCAAAAGATCGTTCAATTTATTCGTTAGCAGGGTACCCCTTATTCACGAAGAGACTCTTGTAACCAGTCACTGGGTGCGTGCGAATGACAGGGCTGAGGATTGAATTCAGATAAAGGCGAAACCAAGCGACACGGAACTCACTGAACCGCGGTCAGATGACTGCCTCGCTGCCATGAGTTTTTCGGTCATTTGACAGTAATCACAACACGTACCTTCCAGTGTTCTCAGGCGACCCACGAGGTTCGTTGATGATTTTGTTTTCCGCTTTGGCGAACTTGGTGCGAGACGGTGAGGACGCGGAGGCCAAGAGTTAAAACCAAAAATTACCTCCCGGAAACCGCTGCCATCGTGCTGCGCAGTGAGGCCTTCGAGGAACTTTTGGTAGGCCGGGGATAGCTTATCGTAGGCCTCGTAGCCGCTGCAGATCGTCAGAACCGATTGCAAATGCCCTGGCGGATCATGATCACCTTGCCCACTACGAGAACACGCGCCGCTATCAGCCTCTCGCCAAGAAAACAAAATGGAGAACATACGAGAGTATCGCCGCCAACTAAAGAAATATATCAGCACGTGTAATGAGAAGGAAAAAAAAAAGCGATACTCACCTGCAGGAAGCGTGTGCAACTTCAAGATCTACAGGTTTATTCAGTACGGCACGCATGGCCAACGGAAAAGAAGGCGCGCACGGCGTAGTCCGACGGGACGGGCTCGAATGTAATATCGGTATGCCACCCGTTGCTCGCACGAGCAGATTTGCTATACCCCGTTCGAGCAATACCCCTGCCAATGAAAGAAAGATGAGCACCAGCCACAAGGGGACAGGCCGAATAAAGCGCACCCCTCGGACGAGATGACAGAGACGTCCGCGGTCAATTCGGGCGTCTGCTCAGAGATGGGGTGGACGTGAAGGGTGGAGGTGGCCGGCTTTCCAGCGAGCTCGCCCAACCGCGTCCCGAGCTCCTTCTGCTTCTCGATGCTGATATCCTGCTCCGTGAAAAAGACGACACCGCGGTGTGAGACAAGCGTTGCGAGATCTTTTAGGAGCTCATCCGAGTTGGGCGCCGCCAAGAGCTGCGAGAGCTGGACTGATTTGTTGGGGAAACGGGTGCCAATGTGAGGGGTCTCATCGCACGAGTCGTAGACGCTCAGGGAGCCGAGGGCAGAGAACGGGGCAGCGACCATGGTGGGTGTATACCGGAAGAACGGGCAAGAACATGTTTTTTCCGCTTTTATGTGTCACACCGCCCGATCGTGATTATTCCGTTATCAGCACGCAATCGAGAAATGAAATGACCAAGACCCGTTCTGAATTGCGAAAAAGACCAAGTGTTGGTCATTGGCAAGATGAGTTGCGTTGAAAGACCGGACTGCTGACATTTCAAGAAAAAAGAAGGATAGATGCCGTTTTGCCCCACATTCTGATCGACTTGGCGAATGCGAAGATGCCGATTTCTTGAAAAGGATTGTTCGATTTGTGGGACAGCATCGGGATGTTCAACTCAACTACACTTGTAAGAGGTTCTCGTGTTCAACAACGAAAAACTTGTCGCTCTTGACCTGGAGCAAATGGTGCTTCATGCGTCGTACTTGATAGACACCTTTGCCATGGGTTCGGCCAAGTTGAGGTCCTCGACGCCAGCGACACCACCGATCTTCTCTCTCATCTCCTCTTCGTCCATCTCCCCCGTTAAATGCTCGTAAAACGCCGGGGTCAGTCCCGCCTTCTCCCGGCCATCTATATTGAACGGGCCTGTATGGAACTTTAGTACATTCTCGAGGTTAAAATACAAAGTACCTTTAACATTTCCCCTCCACCCTTTCCGCACTTCCTCGCGGAATGTCGCAACTGGATCCAGCCCTCCTTGCCGCTCGCAAAGCCAAGTAAACCACCGGTGCCCCGAAGTGACGTGCGTCACCTCATCGGCATGGATAATCTCCATCACAGAGACGCTCCCAGTGTCCCCGGCCCGTCGGAAGCGCTCAATCGTGCCTGGATTGACGTCCAGACCGCGCGCTTCGTGAACGAGATGGATAATCGCAAGCCTGGACCTCAGCGAATGCGAGGTGATTGTTGCAGACTCCCACAAAGACGCGTGTACAGGCATGGTGCCGTACGGTGTTGACGGAGAGGTCGCAGAAAGACGACTCGTCAACAATGAGCTTGAATCGATGTGTCAGCATATGAACACTTAAATTCACGGCACATACAAATGTTTACTCTCATCGAGTGCCATTTTGGTGAAATCCGAGAAAAATGCGGGAGGAAGATCTGGATGAGAGGGTCCAAACCGTGCCATGATATCCCACCTACAACAGTCAATTTTGGGATGCTGATGCTGAAAGTCAACATACGCTAGATCAATTCTAACCAATCGTCAATGAGAGTGAACGGGAAGGAGAAAACCTTAACTCACGCCCATTGCTCTATGTTCGCTAGGGCATGCAGCATGACCTGAGACGACATGAACGCCTCTCCGCAGAGATAAACAATTTGTAACAAACTGCAAGATTTTTCCGCCCTTTCATCTTGCCGGGATTCACCGTATTTTGCAGGTAGCTATCCTCGCGAGGGGGAACATCCGGTGGGCGAGGAGCTGTAGAAGATTTGTGGCCGATCGAATCGAGTTGCCCAGTTCTGAACAGCTGAACGGCGTGCCGGGTCCGCAAAACTTTGAGCGTCGGATGCGCCGTGTTGAGAATCAAAACTGCCCATTGCATGAGCGTTCTCGGGGCGTCAGTTAGCGGTACGACAGGTTCCGTGGGTTCTGAGAGAATGACTGGATTGACTTGAACAATGGGTTGGGACGGCGCCGGCGGTGGATCTGCAAACTCTGGGATGGTTTTGTGAGCGAATTGTTACAGGCACGAAGATTTCTTACCTTCTGACACGGGACGCAGTTCAATCAGTCTCCAGTTGGTGCCATCAGAGGGCGTCTCGATGTACACCTTTTCCGTCTCGTCTTCTAGTTTGACTTCCACAGAATAGGTACAAGTCCTGTCGGGTAGATGAGATCGAGATAGCGGGATGACTCGATAGACAAACCTCAGCCCTGTCTCGCTCTTGCCCGTTCGGAGGTCAAAGTCGTATCTATCAGAGTTGAGTGGAAAGAATTTGAGGACACCTTGTCACGGTTCACCTATGCCACGGACAAACGGCCACCGTACTCTCCTCATACTCCTCAATCTCCGCGTGGCTCATATCAGCGCCGAGGTGCGGGCAAGTAGATTCCATGACGTATATCTGGCGATTCGCAGCCTTCTCCAGCATTTTTGAAGGAGTATCCGCTGTGGCATTGTCCAAGGACAGACGGAAGAGGATTAAGGAGTGATATTTTCCTTGCTCTGAGCGAAGGGTGAGCAGGAAACGCGAGTGGGTGAGAAGTTGTTTGAGAGGAGAGATCCTAGGTCGAATGAGATGAAATCCGCGTGAGATTCAGCGTGGACGCACTGGAGGAGCCTCATCGCTAGCTTTGACCGCGATCGTAAGCCACAAGTTTTGATTGGTTATGTTATTTCCAAATGGGGACTCGGGCAGGGAACGCCCGACCGAACGTCACCAAGCAAGTTGTCCCGCACGTCCATCTTCCCCACCATGTCTGACCCAGTGGCCGAGAAATCTGGCTTCCTCAAGATGTACATGTCTGGCCACCCAGACACCCTCGTCGCCTACGCCAAATGGTACGGCAAAGTCGAGGAACCCATTACCAGCGCCGAGATGACCGCCATCGACACCAAGAGCATGACCTTGACTTGCTCCCTCAAGGACGGCAACAAGAAGGTGGTACGTGTCGCCATAGACCCGCCGTTGGCTGGCTACGACGACGTCAAGCCACGTCTCCTCGAAATGAAGGCGATATCGCAGGAGGGATTGGGAATGGTAGCTATCCTCGCATTCCTCTTTTCAGATCTTATATTCCGCAGATAAAATCCCCCAAAATAAGTTCCTTCTACTTTCCGCCCACCGGCTACGCTATAGCCGTCGTACTCTTCGGCCTTGTACCGTACTTCGGATTTGCACCATCCGAAGGGTCCTCGCCGTTGTTGATTCCTGCCGAATTTGTTCGGTCGTATATCAGCGCCAAGGCCTTCAAAATTCTCTTTGGGGTCGTAGTCGGCATCCACATGTTGGAAGGTCTTTACTCGCTGAGTTTGTGTCGGAGACACAAAGCCAGCTTCTCAGTCACGGTACGATTCGTCTCTGTTCCATCCCGCTTGATTTTAATGGGCTTCAGAGTGCGTATTTTGCTGCCACCATGGTCCTGGGCATGCCTGTTTGGAAAGACTTGCGCAAGCGCATTCAAGACGTCCGTATCAACTCGGTCATGAAGGTCGAATAATTAGATAGTCAACAATATACACGGGTCAGAAACTGTTTACATCCTCGCCAGCTTCAACTCCCAATCAATCCGCGCCGCCAGAGAGGTTTCTACGAGCTCGAATTCGGTATCGTCGTCCAGCTCCTTCATAACCGCCGCCGTGTGCAAGGCAGTGAAGAAGCTTGGCAACACCCATATAATGTTGTTCCCCAAGTCCCTGTTGTAGATGTTGCCCCGTGCGCTGGTGAGGCAAATATGCTCCATGATCGCCTCAACAAATGCAGCGATATTCGGTTGCGAAACGTCCACAAGCTCGTTCGGTTCAACCTCCTTCAGAACGTCCCGCCTCTTATCCTTGTCAAGCGCCTGCCACGTCTTGGCGATACTAGCGTGCAAGGTAGCGTGCGATGTCGTTGGTGCTTCCAGTCGACCGGTGTTCTCCGGCAGACCATTGGCGGTCTGCGGCTTCCTCCCTTCAATCGCATACACCTGTGCAAAGTGAGCCGCACGCGCCGAGCGCACCGTCTCGTGATAGTGTCCGTTGGCGTCAAAGCGCACTGGACAGCCGCCGACGCCACAGTGCAACACGGATGGACCGCAGGGCGACACAAAGAGCGGGATGGTGTCGGCAGTGGGGTGCGTGTGATCTACTGCAGTCGGGATGGCTCCTAACATGGATGTAAAGATCGGTCTGACCAACGCCGGTGTCAAGCCTTGGGGAACGGTCGTAGCAGTGTGAATGTGCACGTCTGATTCCGCAGCGCGTGTGAGGTAACCTTTGGGAGTCTGGTGGGTGTCCTCGGTGGAGAGCTTGAATGCGATATCTGAGTTCGGTCAGTAAATCGTCGAATGCTTCAAAGTTTTCATTCACATTGCAACGCCGAGCCGTACTTGACCGCACCTCCCTCTTGACCAACCTGTTCCATCAATTCCCTCGTTTCGGGAGAATCAAACCAGGCCACGAAATGTTCAAAGCCGACCTCTGGAGCCTTAACGGAGAGAGTTTCGTCCTGCAAATCCTTGGGCACGCCCTCGACGTTAAACTCCGCGAACACCATCTTCAACAAGTCCCGCTGGACCTCCCGCCGAGTCCGGCGCTTGATGAGACGTGCCATGTAAACCGTCACGACTTCGTGAATCAGCTTGAGAACGCGGAGCGTCTCCGGAATTTCCGCGCCAACCACGCCAAGAAGCTCGAGAAGGACGAGGAATCCTGGAACTGGGTATCTCACCGTCCAGCTGTAAATCCCCTCGTCCTTGAACGTTTGGAGCGTCCACTGGAGCGCCCTGTCGAACGAGACCCAGTCGCCCGTCTCGTCAAACGTCTCGCGACAAGATGAGTTGAACACGAGATTGTTCACCATCCACTGCATCCCAGCCCTCCTCGCTCGAATCTCCTCATCGGTCTCCGCCCCCACCGCCTTTGCCCACTCCTTCGTCTTCATTGTCGTCAAAATGATGCTCATCAGAAGCTGCACCAAGCCCGAGGCGCCCGTCGCAAGTCCACCAGTAAGCACCGTCGCAAGGCAATTGGTGATATACTTGCGGTTCACCCCCTCGTACTTTGCCAGCGGGATCACCGCCGCGATGGCCTCGTTGTACATCGTCGCGCGGTTCGGGTTCATCTGATACATCGCCAGAGCGCATTGGAAGCACACATACTGCGCGCTGATGACGTCCTGGTTGAACGCAAAGGCGCCGGCAGCGAGGGGAAAGGTGAGCGCAAAATCTGTGGTGTTGTCGCTGGGGCTCGCAGGGACCTTCAGGGCCAAGGACATGATGACGTCGTCGGAGCAGCAGATCGAACAGGTCGACCGGTGGGCTTCAACATCGTCGTCGAGGTTGAGAGCAGCTAGCTGCTGATCGACCTCTGCGTGATTGACGGCAGCTGCTCGCATCGCTCGGTTCGAGCGGCGGTCCAAAATGTCGGCCGCATATCCCGCCTTTTCAAGGGTGGTCACCCTCGCTAGTGCGCGATTGATGAATGGGACGAGCGGGGAAGGTTGAGTGTTCGAAATACGGGTCCTATAGTCAGAAAGATTGGATTGGTGAGCCACTCGGAGCTTCTGACGCAGGTTGTCTGGATTGCCACTGGCATCTCTCAGCTGCTGCAAAATCTCCGCAGCTCCAGAGACGTCTCGTATTTCGATGACAGAAGCGCGTTCTTTCCTCGCGACCAGCCAACTGCGCAAGGTAGGCAAGATTCCACGTGTTTTGCAGAGTAGAGCGAACGCGTCGAAGGTTTCTTCCTCAAGGAGATCTACGAGTTCGTCCTCGGGGATACTCTGTGGGGCCGTCTGAGCGAGAAGAAGGTCGATATCGACAAGACAGCCGCGCTTGGCCTGCCACAATCTGCCCAAGTCGACCGCAGTACTGGATGGACGATGTGCAGCGCCGACAATGTTGACGTCCTTGAGAGCCATCTTGAATGCAGCTTCGTCGGGGAAGAGCGGCAGGGACTCCCAGTTCTGCAGGTCGAGCTCGAAGCCAGAGACGAGGGTTTCGAACGCCCCCTTTGCAGCCAAGACGTACATCTCGCCGCTTTCAGTATTTTTGAAGACGACCGCGGCGTCAGGAGCAGAGGCGAAGACGGAGATTCCGACAGAGATGTCGACTTTGGACGGAGTGGCACCGGCCCTGTTGACAATCACGAACACGACCGGAGTATTGGCCATCCCGACCTCGACTGTTCTGCGTGCAAAATTGACGGGGCTGCCGACTTCACCATCGGTAAGGAGGTACCACATGTCGCAGTCCTTGAGTTCCCTAGTAACAGAGGCATCTTCAAAGATGATTGCGGGGTTAGTCCCCCACCTGGGACAGGCATTAGCATTGCATGACTCGAAAAGGAGGTGCCAGTGAGGACGCACTGTCGGTGCCGCCAAGCGGCCTCTTCCACTTGAATCGGTGGCAGAACATCGCTGCCCCACATGATGACGGAGGATGGAAAGTCATAACCCTTGACCATCCCGCGCACAAACTGTTCTTCTAGTTCCATGACGCGACCTGCAGTGGACCCAGAGGCGTCGACGGCGAACGAGATCTTGGAGTTCAAGAGCGGCATCTCGGGCTTGACTCCAGAGTCGGCGTAATGCTTCCAGGAGGCCATGGGTGAATGGGCAACCGAGTCAGGGAGGGCACGCTTTAAGTACTTGAAGTGGTTGACTCGGACGTCCTGATTCAGATCGACTCACAGGGCTTGGCGTGTTTTGCCGGGCTTTGACGGTGATTGACACTTTGCCACGTTCACCCTTGTCCTCCTCCTCAATGTCATCGGTCGACGAAAAGACCCTGAAGAAGGTGGACCGTGTACTAACCAATACGTGCTCGTCTCTGACCAGCTTCGTGGCAGGCCGAAGGTGCCTTTCTCAAGTTCTTAAAGGACGCCGACACCAGCAATGGCCCAGCCGAAGAGGTCATCCTCAAGTTTATTTAACCCCTGAAGTCGAGTCTGCGTTCGACGAACTCGTGCAGGGTTACGGCTGCACGTGTGTACCCTAAACTATCCTTGCCACCAGAGTGTTCATTGTGCCACTTCAGGATGTCCACCCGTATCATCAGCCGTGAAGAGCAAGATGCCATCGACAGCCGAAGGAAAACCGTAAGAGGATGTGCGTTTTCTGGATCGGTTATTGAATCTCTCAAGTGTGCCCAGTATACCAACGTGGTTGTCACCCCAGAGGCCCAAGCGGCTTTCCTCAAAGATGGGAAGGTTCCCTCTTCGGTCCCAGGGTTCGCCTCCAACAAATCCTCCAAATCGAAAAAGGCCCCATCGGTCACTGCCCCTCTTACGAAGCGGACCCGGAAGCCGTCTCCTAAGAAGGCTGCCTCCGCGAAGGCTGCCGCCGCGAAAAGTGACCCTCGACCGCGCAAACGCATTGGCCCTAGGCCTGTCAAGGAACCTCAGCCTCAAGAATCCGTGTCGGATGATGGTATTCAACATCTTTGCACCGCGCGTTCCATGCTGATCATTTTTTACCAGAGGTGGACGACGACGACGACGAGCAGGTGGCGACTATGCCTCTCGAATTGTACGAGAGCTTGTGCGACCAGCTTACCGGTATCACCAACGAACTACGCAAGTACAAGCCTGTTCCTTCCAGCTCCCTGAAGCGGCGCTTGGAAGACGACGGTGCAGGGACTCCTCGTAGCTCCAAGAAACCGAGAAGGTCTCGCGGCTGATTCATGGCGAGTGGCCAATTAGTATCACAATTGTCTTAATGTAACATTCCTCGTTATTGAACGCATTTGTGTTCCGATTGCTTCCTTCTTTCTTTCCGGGTTTTTGGGAAACGTGCTCGCTTCCAACCTCGCGACCCGAGAAACGACGGCCTAAACCGCATCAATTATCGCCCGAGCCTGTTTTGAGCAAGTTTTGAGTGCATGGAATGCTCCAATTCTTTCCTTCTTTCATTCCAGGGTTGTCGGGAAATGTGCTCGCTTCCAACTTTGCGATCCGACGGCCTAAACCGCATCAATCACCGCCCGAGCCCGTGCTCCCCGGGTGCAGCTGAATAATTGTATTTATGAAAAGGCAGCATCACCCGCAACAAACCGCGACCATCATGGCGTTCGTCTTGTTGTTCATTCCGCTTCTCTTTTCCTCCGCCTTGGCATATAGCTGCCAGTCGTACACCATCCCCCTCAAAAATATCTCCGCGCCTTCGTTAGAACTCTCATTCGAGATTAAAAACCAATGGGATATCACGGATTGGACTGTAAACGAGGCGCGTCGTGATTCTGCGACTGCTTTCAATGGCATCGCAGGTCCGAGCTCTGTCGTCGGCGACTTTGATATCAGTGCGCGTTTTTGCACGCCGTTGAATGCCACAGAGCTAGCTCAGACCGTGCTTGTCATGACGCATGGGCTGGGAGCGGATAAAACGTGGGTGTTGATATCCCAGACGAATATGCATGTTGATTTTTCGCAGGTATTGGGATCCAACGTTCGAAGGGGGCGATCAGTACAGTCTCCTTCACGCTGCCGTGTCGACTGGGTATTCGGTATTCCATTATGATCGACTGGGCACCGGAAACTCGACCAAGTCGGTGGATCTCTGCATTAACGACTCTTTTGCTAACTTTTTTGCAGAGCGGATCCTCACACAGTCGTTCAATTCCCTATCCAAGTCGAGATCCTCGCGTCACTCACCCGTCTCCTCCTCCAACCCAACTCCGCATACACGATGGATGTGTCCATCAAATCCGCCGTGCACTTTGGGCACTCGTATGGCTCATACATCACCGCCGCTCTCGCCTCCGCCCACCCCGACCTAACTCAAGCCATCTCCCTCTCGGGCTACTCCGGCATCTTCGACTTTTTCAATATCCTCATTGCAGGCTGGCAGTCACGCGTCGCTGCACTGCTCGATCCCGCGCGGTGGCGCCACCTACCGCACGGGTACGTCACCCCGGTTGACTTACACGCCGACTCGTATTTAGAGTTCAAGGCGCCATATTTCGACCATCGTGTCGCGGAATGGGGCTTTTCCGTAAAGTCGCCGTATGCTGTCGGCGAGCTGGCGACCCTCGGTCAGACGCCTTATGATACGACCAACTTTACGAAGCCGGTGCAGGCGAGTCTTTGCTTATTTTCGAGTGCATCTGATTTCATTTCTTACCGCGGTTCAGATTTATCAAGGGCGCTATGATCTCTCGGCGTGTGGTGGCAACTGTGACGGCGTCTTGAACAGAACGGCTCTCCTCTGGCCTCAAGCGAACCCGTTGGACATTTCCGGGACGTTCCCCGCCGGACATTCGGTCAACTTGCATTTCAACTCGAGCCTGGCTTTTGCGGCCATGCTTGATTTCATACAGAAGAATACCTAGGCTTCTTCTAGCGTGTAGTGCTTTACATATGCATGAAACAGGGATCTATCAGGCTGTCCAACTGGCCCGTCCCGTTGCATGATACGTGAGATCTTGATGCCGCCACTTGCAATCCACAATCAGCGCCCGGGTATTTAAGGCTCAACCTGGCTCCATCGCGATTCGCCACTGTTTTTTCTCCATCCCTGTAGGGCTCAGATGCCGGACATCACTATCATCCCCGCGAATCTCGTCACACTCATCCTCGAGAGTTTTCTCTATGGGATTGTTCTGCTCCTCTTCATTTCCACCATTTATTTCCTGGCTTCACGACGCACCCTGGCGGGTAAGAGTCAAACTGCCACACACCATTTCGCCTCGCTTGCGTTCATAGGGGTCACTGCACTCTTCCTGGTTGTAACGGTGGCAAGTTGACTTGCTTTTGAAACACTGTACACGATGTTCACAATTTGAACTTGAAGCATTGGACGTTAGTCACCTATCAGGCATTCCTTGCCTTCATCCATCTTGGCGACAAGGCTGGCGAAGACACTTTCTACGCAGACCTCTCCCAATTAATTGAGGTCGCAAAGGTCGCTCTGTTCTCCGTAGCAATTTTGATTGGTGACTCTCTGGTGGTGAGTTCGCCATAACTTCCAGGAAAGATGATGCCAAGGAGAGCAGGCCTATCGTCTGTGGATTGTCTGGAGTCGTGGGCGGATGGTTATTATTTTCCCTATGGTCGCCTTACTCGGCGTGCTTGTGTGATGCGACGCGAATTCGAGACTTCAGATGGATGAAGTTGAGTGAGACGGAGTGGGACGAGGAGTTTGGAACGCCAGTAAACGAAGTGCTGCGATAGACGCGTCCGTGCGCGTTTCCGCGCGACAGGACACGTCGGGAGAAAGGTATCTAACGGCTAAGGAGTAGCGGATAACCCGCATACGAAGCCTCCGTAGGACTCCGTTGTACGCGTACTCAGGCAAGTAGGGGGTCTAACCGTCCGGTGGTTCGCCGTAGAGCCTATTCGTTCAGTGCATTGGAACGAGTAGGCAGAAGTAAGAGTAGAATTGTATTATGTAAGTAAATGTGATTCGTAATCTACGGGCCGCTGGCCGTGTCTCTTCCACTAGGCGTCACAGCTTGGTACGTGCTTCCCTTGCAACCTCGCGTGATCTAATCGCAATGCAATCACTTGCATCGCGTTCATATATCAGTTCACCCAGTGGAAACCAAACCTTCGTGGTGCCCCCTTTGTATGAGGTTATTTATCACAAAAAAATAAATGGTGGATGGTTGTTGGTTTTGGTTGAATTTACTTGAGGCTTCAGGGCTTGAGTTGCAAGAACGAGTGCTCAAGCATGGTTCAGGTGTAAGGATCATGTGAAACAGATGTCAGTCGATGGTTGACGTAGGATGGTTGAGGTTTCTGGTCTGCCGGGTGGATCGGCCCATCGGCTCGGATTCTCATCAAATTGATTGCCGGGCGCACATCACTGCCTCTGCTCAGCCGGGGCGGCACATCGAAAATCACTGAACCGGAGGATTCAAATGAAGACCGATCATCGATCATCCCCCATCCGACTCTGATGAGGTCAAGAGGCTCCAAATCAGTTGATCCGCGACACTGATTGATCTACCCCCCCCCCCCCCCCCCCCCCCCCCCCCCCTTCCTAAACGAGCTTCACCTCCGTGAAAGCCGCTAAACTCCGTCTCTTGCCGACGGTCGTCGTCAGTCTTCCATCGTCGCCTTTGCCTGCTTTATGCTCCCAACCGGTCTGAGCTCACTCTCTTGACTTGAAACTAGACCTCACTGGCCTTGCCCCGCGTTTCGACACCTTTGGTGGTTATTTCCATCAAATCACAAGCAACCGGAGCTATCAACACGGTGTCACGGATCAAGTGATCTGCTGCCTCTTGGATGAGGTGGTTCGACTCGGAGCAATAATTTTCTTGATGCTCTCTCCAAGCTCTCTCTGCTGTCAGTTGACAATTTCCTCCCGTACAAATTCAACTTCTGGCAACATTGCACTGAGCCGAATCTCGGGTCGAATTCAGAATGTTTTGTTTGATCCGAATTTGATGTGAGTTGGACACTGTCACGAGAAGACCCATACACCTCCACCTCGATTGGACACTGAGTTGGAACTTGGAACCATGCAACTGGAAGCAGGTCCACTAACCTCTGGCTGGAACTGAAAACCTTGAAGCAGGCTAAGCAAAGATGCCCAGACCATCATGCTCAAATATAAACCATCCTCCAAACCATGAAACATCAGGCAGCATTGTTTCATGGGGCTCTGATGATTCACAAAATTATGGTTAATGACACACAGGCTGTAGTCCTGCTTTTTCCCACATAAATGTAAGGGTCCTGGTGCAGGAATCCCCAAGGACACCTGTAAGGGCAACTCTGCACACTGAGGATACGCGCTCAGCCTGGATAGAGGGGATCCGAAGTGTGAATAAAAGAAATACGAATACATCCTGCAACGCACCTGGATAGAGGGGATCCGAAGAGAAATCACTCTAAGGAACCCTCTGCCCAGGTACGGCCTATATACTTATCTAGATCGATCCTTATCCGACGGGAGCACATGGCGGGAGGCGGATCTTTGATGGATGCATATGGCGCGAGCGATGTCGCATGCAGTATCCCATCGTGATCGGAACAACGATGATCCGGGGAAGGGTGATGGACCGAGGCCGGTGGAAGAGGCGCGAGGGCGAAGGGGAGTGGAGACCGAGGGGGAGAGGTGAGGTCCGAGGTCCGACGGATCGGAGGCGTCGGAGGTACCGGAGGACCGGAGAGGGTGCGGAACGGGAGTTCCCCTTACATCACCCCCCCCTTTGATTGCGGCGTCCCGACGCAAGGCACGAACGTCGGCGCGGGGCTTGTCCGGATAGCGGCGGTAGAAATCCGCCACTAGACCCTCGGAGAATATCCGGTCGTGGCGGACCCATTCGTCGTGGTCGTGGCTATAACCTTTCCATTTAACGCGGAAATTGAGATGATTATACCGGAACTTAGCGTCCACAATCTCCTCGACCTCATACTCGTTCGGTCCGTAGTCGGCGTCCGGAAGGATCGGACCGGGCTCCTCGTGGTGTGGTCGACCTGGGAACGGGTCTCCGACCGCGAGCTCGAGTTTGACGACCGGAAAGACGGGGTGTAGGCGGGACAGACTGGCGGGGAGCTCGAGCTTGAAGGCTCCCTTTCCGACGACCTTTATAACCTTGAACGGACCAAGGCGCTTGTGGGACAGTTTCGGAGACGGGCGGGTCGTCCGGATGTCCGAAGCGTCGAGCCAGACGCGGTCTCCGACTTTGATGTCCGGAGCGGCAAGGCGGCGGCGGTCGTAGTACTGCTTCTGCTCCGCCTTGGCTTTAACGAGCGCGGCTTGAGCTTCGGAGACTCCGTGCGCGATCCGGTCCCGGAATGCCTGAGCGGACTCGACGTCGGACCGGAGGTCGGTAGGCTCAAACCCGAGTCGAGGGAGGCGGCCGGAGTCGGTCATAAACGGAACTTGCTGCGTGGACGAGTGGAGATGGCTGTTGTAGGCAAACTCCGCGGTCGGAAGGAGTTCGTCCCAGTCGTCCTGCAGGTAATTAGTGAAGATCCGAATATATTGCTCGAGCTCCTGGTTGACACGCTCGGTCTGTCCGTCGGTCTGCGGGTGATACGCCGTGGACGTGGCCATCTCCATTCCGATGAGCCGGAAGAGCTCGCGGGTGAACTCGCTGATGAATTGAGTTCCCCGGTCGGAGATGTACCGTTGCTGCACCCCATGGTGACGCCACACATTCTTGTAATACAGCCGGGCCGCTCCGACGGCATCGACAGTGGTGTGGCACTCCATGAAGTGCGCTCGCTTACCCAGAACGTCAACCGCGACCATGACCGCGTCGTACCCGTGGGCCTCCGGGAGTTCGACTATAAAGTCCACCGACACAGTGTGCCAGCGCTCCGGAGGGATCTCCGTCGGGTGGAGCTTGCCGACCGGAAGCTTCCGGAGCACCTTGGTCCGGCAGCAGAGGTCGCACGTCGAGACATAGCTTCCTACGTGCCGGGACATCTGGGGCCACCAGTAGTTCCGCAAAACGAGCTCCAGCGTTGAAACGTCTGTAACTGCGCACCAGTGAAGTGTGAATGTGGAGCAGCAATGGCTGAGTCTGCGGAGTGCTACCCAAAAGGCAACAAACCCACAAAACCCCAACACCATAACAACCAACAACCAAACATCCGACACCCCAGCCAGGGCCAGTCAACTTCGACTACGGTTGAGTTCGGGGTCACCCTAAAGTATATAGGTAAGATTGAACGTCCCGCTCGACTTGAAGCAGCTCCGCGGAGCATACAGCTCACTTGATATCAACGGTTTTGGTCTTTGTTCAGCTTCTCGAACAAGTCCTCGGACCGACTATGTCTCTTTCAAGAGGCCTACTGCAAGGCTTTATACTCGAATACGACACAAGGGTTTGCAATGCAGCAATAAGTCTTTTTATATTGTAGATTGAAAACCAAACACAAGCCTCGAACCAGTTCGAGGAGTCGATGACCCGAACCACCAAGTCCCAATTGACTCTGTTCCTGTTTATCATCGACCAAATCAAAACCAATACAACCCCAATACAACATGGAGAGGAACTACAGAGCAGAGGGCAACCCACTACCCCTTAAGTATGCTTCTGCAGCTGACCCAGGTTGGACCAGAGCCCGGGTACCTTTAAATGCAAGTGTAGGAAGAGTAGTGCCCTTAGGAGACACACTCAATACAACTCAAGAAGTCTATAGCTTGACTTAGATCCCTCAGTTATACCCAAACAAGTGCTTTGTATTGCTACTACCAAGAAGAATGTAATCAACAAATCTCCGAGGAAGACACAAGACCACACCAATGCCCATGAGTCCCTAGAAGGGGGGGGCATGATGTGATCCTGTACCCTCAGGTTCCGTGGGGTTTATATACTTTTCTACATGCTTGGCGTGTCTAAACTACTATGACTAAAGATTGTCCCTTCCCTCGGGTGTGCATCATCCTGATTATGTCCTCGAGGCTATTTCTGGCTCCCAACGTGTGTGTCACTCCTTGACAGCTCTTCTGATTGGTCCAATTCCGTCTTGGCGCAGATCCTGACATGCTAGCCATGACTGCGGTGAAACCCTGGGCCAACCCTGTGCCCTGGTCCAGACCGTGATGTCCGATCATCGCTTTGATCGTCTGCCGCAGCTCCGCTCCGTTCCGTGATCACATGATCAAACACTAGTACCAGTGCACGAGTTCGACTCGCCCACTTGTCATTTCCTTTCTGGATGTTCAGTCCGCGAAGTACCCCTCGGGGTCATTCTCCTCTTGGATCCTAAACTGCAAAGGCAACACCACTCTGTGGCTCGAGTCCACATTGCTCAACAACCGCTTGACACACCATCCCGCTGCAACAGCAACTGTATACATCATCTCGGACACTTCCGCGGAGGCTATCTCTTCGAGGAAAGCACTCCCGCTCAATTAATATACATCAATCTTGGTGCAACTGCACGCCAACTATGAATATCCTGTGGTACTCTCGACCAATGCTTGACATATTGTCTGGGCTTGTTATATCTCCTTGATATCTGTATCTCCGCATATCTGAGTCCCCGCGGGAAGCCTATTCGAGTCACTACAACCGACTCCTGATCAAACAGCCAAGCGTAGTGTACTGGAAACTCTCTCAATGCATCGTGAACACATTTGAATAGCAGCTCGGAGCTCAGCTCTATTCCTATCATTCTACCACCGGATCGAGGGGTGCTGGTATGCGTACCAAATCTCGATTTTGCGCTGTTTACACGCCTGCGCGGATACCAGTCGTATCAGCGTCTTGAAACGCCCCGCATGCCCTGCGACACGAGTGTCGTGGTGCTGCTCGATGATACGGCGTCGAAGGTCTTTGTCTCGGGGGACGACTATCCGCCCTCGGAAGTACAGAATTCCGTCAGAGACGTGCCATTCTGACGACCGAGTGGACTTCGACGACCGACCTTTGAGCAGCTCCCGGGCAGCAAGAGCCACAGCGTCTTCCAGGTCCGGAGCCGTCCGGAGCGCGTCTCGGATGTCCCGGAGGACGGAGGCCCCCGGGCCGGAGATGACAACCCCCTCGGTCGCCCGGACGTGGAACAACTCGGGCCGGAGCAAAGTCACGTCCTCGTTGTCGGAGAACACCCCGTGGTCCGGACGACGAGAGAGTGCGTCTGCGCGCCCCATCTGAGAGCCGGGCTTGTGGTGAAGCGCGAAATCAAACCGGGACAAGTACAAGGACCATCGTGCTTGTCTCCGGTTGAGATGCTGGGCCTTGCGGAAATACTCGAGGTTCTTGTGGTCAGTCCAGAATTTGACAGGGTGCTCCGCACCTTCGAGGAAGTGTCGCCATTCCTCTAGTGCGCGGATGATCGCCAGCATCTCCTTGTCGTGGATCTCGTAGTTGCGCTGAACGTTGGTTAGCAATTTCGAGAAAAACGCAACAGGTCTCCACTTCCCATCGGGGCGGTCTTCTCGTTGAGATAGGACCGCCCCTGAGGCGAATTCGCTTGAGTCGGCCTCCAACCTCCACGGTTGAGTCGGGTCCGGAAGAATAAGGACTGGCTCCGAGGTGATCGCGTCCTTGAGGGCCCAGAAAGCTGCGGCCGCCAGGTCCGACCAGGTCCACCGGGTGTCCTTCTTCGTTAGGTCGAACAACGGCCGCGCAATGCCGGAGAATCCGAGAACGAAACGGCGGTAGAAGTTGATGAACCCTAAAAACTGCTGGACGTCCTTCCGGTTCTCCGGCTCCGGCCACTCGGCGACACCCGCGACCTTGGCCGGATCCATCCGGACGGTGCCGTCGGAGATGATGACGCCGAGATACTCGATCTCCGTGACCTCGAACTGGCACTTCTCGAGTCGGAGGTAGAGCTTGTGTTCTCGGAGCCTCCGGAGGACTTCCTCGGTGATCCGACGATGGCGCTCGAGGTCTGAGTGCGCGATGAGAATATCGTCCAGGTAGATGTAAACGTCACCCGAAAGAATGAGGTCCTGGAAGATATCATTCATCATCATCTGGAAGGTCGCCGGAGAGTTTGTGAGGCCGAAAAACATGACCAGCGGCTCGAAGAGCCCCCGGTTTGTCCGGAAGGCAGCCTTCCACTCGTCGCCCTCTTTGATCCGGACATTGTTGAACCCCCAGCGGACGTCGAGCTTGGTGAAGAACCGGCAGTGCTTCAAACGATTAACTAGGTCATCAATCAGCGGGAGGGGATACCGGTTCTTCACGGTCATCGCGTTCAAAACCCGATAGTCCTGCACGAGCCGGAGCGCTCCGTCCTTCTTTTTGATAAAGAAAACCGGAGAGGCCATCGGAGACTTCGAGGGGCGAATCCGGCCAGACCGGAGGTTCTCCTCGATGAAGCTGTCGAGCTCCCGCTGCTCCGCCGGAGCAATCGGATAGCACTTACAGTTAGCCGGCTTGCTGTCCGGAACCAGCTCGATCGCGTGGTCCCACGCGCGGCGCTCCGGAAGGGCGTCAAACGATTTCTCCGCGAACACATCCGCGAATTCCTGGGCCCACTTAGGAAGTTCGGACTTGGGGGGTGCGGAATTGCGAGCATATCCCTCGGCGAGACGTTGAGAGAAGGAGCTGCTCGCTCGGATCTCGGCTTCCGTCGGAGGGGGAAGGAAGGAGGTGTAAAGGATCCGGTCGCCCTCTTCGATCTCAGAGTAGTCGTCGTCATCGTCCGAGTCCTCGCAAAACTCCTGCAGACCCGGGAGGTCGTCGGCATCGTCGTCCTCTTTGTCTGGACCCGAGTCCGGGAAATCGCCGAGCCGGAGTCGTCGGAGGTGTTCGGCCTGGATTCCGGTAAGCCTCCGGAGTTCGCGGCGCTCGGCCTTGACTTCGGAGCGACACTCCGAACAAGCCTCGGGGCAGCGGGTCATCTTGACCGACTGCGTGGCCCAGTCCACCTCCGGGTTATGCTTCCGGAGCCACGAGTGACCTAGGATGAGTTTTTGTCGGCCAAGACGCGTTACCGCAAAGAGGATGCGCTCCGAGTGACCTTGGTAGCGCAACACCACGTCGACGACCTGACGTATGGATCCCGCTTTGTTCGGCGTGCCGTCGACGTTGAAGACCGGAATCGGCCGGGGGAGTTCCCGAGTAGGAATCTTGTGCCGAAGCACCAGATCCCTATCGATGAAGTCGGACGTCGCTCCGCAGTCGAGGAGACCTTGGAGGGACATTTTAAATGCCGACTGGGTGGACTCGATCTCCAGGGGAATGTGGAGGGAGTTGGCGCCGGGGGTGGCCCAGATCTCGTACGAGTCTGGAAGCAGGCGTTCCCACGCCCGACGACGGGTCCGAGGCGGAGAAGGGTCTCCGGCTGGGACGGAGGGTTCGGAGGTTCCGGAGGTTCCGGAGGGATCAGGGGAAGATGCGACGGTCGTTTTGCAAGAGGAATCATATATATTATCGCCAGGATACAAACAAGCAAAACGATTAGACAACGAGGGCGCACCAATCACTCGTTGTGGGTCACAAAATCCTCCTGAACCTCCTCAGCCTCGGGTACCTCGGTTGCGGTGACCCGGAGGTGCTCGATAAGCTCTCCGAGCAGCTCCGGACCGAACTGATCCGCGACGTCGAGGGCGGCCGCCCGAATGTCGACGGCATTCGGACAATCCCGGGCAATGTGGCCAAGCGCGCCACATCGGTAGCAGGCGCGTCCGGCAGGGCGCGCACGAGTTCGGTCGACGTCCATCGGGACGGCGTCAGGGGCACGAGGAGCGGGGGCCTGTCGGGCCGGAGCCGGAGCCGGAGCCGGAAACGCCGCAGGGACAAAAGGCATTACAGCCGGCCGCGGTCGGACAGGGGCAGCAGCAGCGGCGGGGCGAACCGGTTGCTGGAAGGTTTGCGCGTTCCGGACCGCTTGGTATTGCCGGAACGCGCGCGCACGCCACTCCGGGTAGGCACTTTCACCCGGAGGGGTGTTCGTCGCAATGGCGACGTTCAGGTCCGGACGGAGGCCGAGCCGGAACTTGGTGACCTTGAGGAGCGGGTCGGTGTACCCCGCGTCCTCGAACGCATCCTCGAAAGCGTCCGTGTAGAGGTACACGTCCGAGGTGGACATGTGGTACTTGCTCGACTCGAGCTTCCGGCGGGCAAGCTCAGCCGAGTTCTCCTCGACGAAACGCTCCACGAACTGGGTGCGGAAAAGGACCCAGGTGGGGAAGGGGAATACGTCCTGGCGCCGTGCACGCTCCGCCCACTTCTGTGCCGAGCCGGTGGACATGTAGCCCAACGCGAAGCGGACAGCGCGCTCCTCCAACGGCTGGAGGCCAGGACCGGGGCTGAACTGCTCCGGGACTTGACGGTAGTACGACTTGCACGCGTCAAGGAATGCCCGGCCTGCGGCGCGGTCTCCGTCGAAGCTCGGAGGGGGGTTCGGCCGGAGCAACGACCGGGAGCTGAGGATGCCCTCTCCGAACAAGGCCGAAGCAAAACGCACCGGAGCGGGGCGCGCGTCGGGGGCGAGATGGGGCGGTGGTTCTCGCGCCTGAGGGGGATGCGCCGGAGCCTCCGGCACGTGGTCGTCCGGAGGACCGTCAAGGTGTACAAGAAGGCGCTGAAGAATATTTTCGATGCTACCGAAGCGGTCGCCAATTTGTTGTTCGAAGGTTTCGAGACGTTCTTCGAGATCAGGGGCCGGAGCATTCGGCTGTGGCTGGTCCATGACGTCGAGAGGTTCGGAGTTCGAAACGGAAGGGGCGTCAAGATAGGGTGGGTCTCCGGCCGCGTCGGAGTCGGAGTCGTCAACGCGCGCGGAGTACGTGCCGGAAATCTTGACGGGTCAGTCCGTTGGAGAGTGATTTCTACTGTAAGGGCAACTCTGCACACTGAGGATACGCGCTCAGCCTGGATAGAGGGGATCCGAAGTGTGAATAAAAGAAATACGAATACATCCTGCAACGCACCTGGATAGAGGGGATCCGAAGAGAAATCACTCTAAGGAACCCTCTGCCCAGGTACGGCCTATATACTTATCTAGATCGATCCTTATCCGACGGGAGCACATGGCGGGAGGCGGATCTTTGATGGATGCATATGGCGCGAGCGATGTCGCATGCAGTATCCCATCGTGATCGGAACAACGATGATCCGGGGAAGGGTGATGGACCGAGGCCGGTGGAAGAGGCGCGAGGGCGAAGGGGAGTGGAGACCGAGGGGGAGAGGTGAGGTCCGAGGTCCGACGGATCAACCAGGAGCTCGAGCAATATATTCGGATCTTCACTAATTACCTGCAGGACGACTGGGACGAACTCCTTCCGACCGCGGAGTTTGCCTACAACAGCCATCTCCACTCGTCCACGCAGCAAGTTCCGTTTATGACCGACTCTGGCCGCCTCCCTCGACTCGGGTTTGAGCCTACCGACCTCCGGTCCGACGTCGAGTCCGCTCAGGCATTCCGGGACCGGATCGCGCACGGAGTCTCCGAAGCTCAAGCCGCGCTTGTTAAAGCCAAGGCGGAGCAGAAGCAGTACTACGACCGCCGCCGCCTTGCCGCTCCGGACATCAAAGTCGGAGACCGCGTCTGGCTCGACGCTTCGGACATCCGGACGACCCGCCCGTCTCCGAAACTGTCCCACAAGCGCCTTGGTCCGTTCAAGGTTATAAAGGTCGTCGGAAAGGGAGCCTTCAAGCTCGAGCTCCCCGCCAGTCTGTCCCGCCTACACCCCGTCTTTCCGGTCGTCAAACTCGAGCTCGCGGTCGGAGACCCGTTCCCAGGTCGACCACACCACGAGGAGCCCGGTCCGATCCTTCCGGACGCCGACTACGGACCGAACGAGTATGAGGTCGAGGAGATTGTGGACGCTAAGTTCCGGTATAATCATCTCAATTTCCGCGTTAAATGGAAAGGTTATAGCCACGACCACGACGAATGGGTCCGCCACGACCGGATATTCTCCGAGGGTCTAGTGGCGGATTTCTACCGCCGCTATCCGGACAAGCCCCGCGCCGACGTTCGTGCCTTGCGTCGGGACGCCGCAATCAAAGGGGGGGGTGATGTAAGGGGAACTCCCGTTCCGCACCCTCTCCGGTCCTCCGGCCTCACCTCTCCCCCTCGGTCTCCACTCCCCTTCGCCCTCGCGCCTCTTCCACCGGCCTCGGTCCATCACCCTTCCCCGGATCATCGTTGTTCCGATCACGATGGGATACTGCATGCGACATCGCTCGCGCCATATGCATCCATCAAAGATCCGCCTCCCGCCATGTGCTCCCGTTGGATAAGGATCGATCTAGATAAGTATATAGGCCGTACCTGGGCAGAGGGTTCCTTAGAGTGATTTCTCTTCGGATCCCCTCTATCCAGGTGCGTTGCAGGATGTATTCGTATTTCTTTTATTCACACTTCGGATCCCCTCTATCCAGGCTGAGCGCGTATCCTCAGTGTGCAGAGTTGCCCTTACACACCGGTACTTGGCACTTGCTTCCAAACAAAAAATATTTGGAATGTGACTGGGCTGACTTGGACTTTTTTTAGTCCTCATCGTGTTCCGTATATCGAAAGTCAACTCGGAAGGAGCCGTGAAATCCGACTCCCGTCTGACGGTATGTTCTCCGATTCGAAGTATGTTGAAATATAACTGGATCAAGGGTTTCATGAGGATTCTGGTTGAAAGCGCCGGGATTCATCAGGAAAACTGGAGACGCTGCATAGCACTATGCAGCACTATGCAGCACTATGCAGCGCTGCATAGTGTCATAGCAACTTCTCCAGTTTTCCTGATGCTTCAGACGTACGTCTTTTTCTCCTGGAGCCTAAGCCCTTATTTATCGATCCAGATTCTCGTTGGCCTGCACTGCAATTACGATGTTCTCCAGGTCCGACGCAGAGTTCATCACGTCGGATACGTTGCCCGCCGTCATTGGCATTTCGAATCTTCTTATTCACGCGCGCGTAGGGCTCGGCTGGTCGCCCAGTTCTGCAGCCAGTCACGGCGAGGGGAAGAGGAAGAAAATGGACACTGTCGCGTGATCGTATAAACCACGCCGGACTATTTACCTTGATTGAACCCGAAGTTGAACCAGTGATCAGTGGCAGTGATCGTTCTGCATCAGCGCGCGCACCACGTGTTGTCTAAACAAGGCCCAACAATAGCGATGCGCAGAGTCACTTTCGGCCTGCTCGGGCCACCAATTGAAAATATACCTTAAAGGGAAAGGTGATATCTATCTCTCTTCTGGCCTGGTCTCATAAGCCGATCTCGAGATGGGTTTGCCGCAGCACGCTGCACGCACAGCATTCCAACTTGATTCCAACAGCATTCTGAGATGCAGGAGCTCCCTTGGTGGATAAATTTGTCACCCGCGAGGCTTCTAGAATGGAGACGAGGCGTCGTATCTGTCCAACGAGTGATGCATAAGATGGATAGAGGCGCCCACAGGTGATTGGCATGTTTCAACATGTGCATCCCTCTGTCTTGGTCAGTCCGCTCCCATGGATTCCTCGATCTGAACAAGCGGTCATCTAATTGTCTTATACTCTAGAAGGATAGTGAGTGCCACCGACCGGCAGTAGACGTCGTTTTCGCTGATCGCTATTGTTTTATTTCGAACAATCCACGTTGCAGCACAGAAACGTTGCAGTCAGCTGACCATCTCAGAAGCTGATAAAAGGGGACAGGACGAGCCAATTTTCATCACTTCTCCATGTTCTCTTCCGCCCATTCACGAGAACTTGAAGTCGATCCTTCTGCCAGTGCGACCACGATCACCCAGCTGCCTACCTTTGTCGAGACCTGTTTGTATTGGGATATCTACTCTCCTCTTTATTTTGGGTGTCTGCATTTCGACCTCTGGTTCGAAAGAGCATCTGCAATAAAGAGGAGCAGAAGAATCCCTATACCTACAGCTCTCAATAGGGTAGACGAGTTTGTGGTGTATACGTATATGATGGCCACTCTGCAACAACTGCAGCTACCAATCCACGTCGAGAACTGTTTGTATCAGGGTCCTACTCTCCTCTTTATTTTGGGTGTTTCATCTCTACCTATACACGGTCAGAAAGAGCATCTGTAATAAAGAGGAGCAGAAGGATTCTTATACTTGCAGCCTTTTCAGTCAGGTTTGACGGCTCGGAGGTTGTGCACTCCTTTTCGATCCCGAACAGAATATATCCTGATCATACCTCGTGTACTCTGTAATATGTATCTTCTCTCCAATGGTTATGTAAACTTGGAAATTGGCATCGAGAATCGTGGTGAATTACGAGGGGGTGCGTTCTAGATTGAGCATTACAGCTTCAAGCGTGCGCACATAATGCCGCATTCTCGTCAATACACACAGCAATCTGACCTCGTCATGCCAACCAACAGGAATGTCAGCGCCAAAGAGATTGCGTCTCATTTGAGATGGACGAGTGGCCATTCACGAAATCCCGTCGACTTGCATTACATTATGTGTTATTTAATCTGTGTCTATGGTACAGCCAAGGAGAGGTCCGCCGGATACACACAGTGCATTAGGCGCAGAATCCGAACAAAGTATCGGACACTATCACAAAGAAAGTTCAGTGTTCCCTAAGTTACTACCCGCACACGGTTAGACAGCGGCCCCTGCTTCCTCTTTAGCAGTAGTGGGAGGCGGTTCTCTCCAAAAGATCCAAGACCTCATTATATCCTGACTTCCTATTAGCATTCGGTCGACAGGAAAGCAATCACTGACCTCTTGACTACCGAATGTAATGGCGGCGATGATAGGCACTGAAAGAATTCGGTATAAGGCCGAACAGCGCGTGGACGATAGTGAAATCAACTAACCAATGGTTAGGACAAGTCGAGTCCAGTACGGCTTGGGTGCGCTGGGAGAGCCGATGCTCAGGGAGCTCAGTCTGGATTTTGTAAGTATGAGAGCAAGAAACTAAGCGCCTACTCACCCGACTCCAAGCATGGATAGAACCGTGAAGAGAACAATCCGGATGAACATGGTGAGGAATGTATTGTGTTCTCTTGAACCTCGGAACGAACGCCAGTTGCGGTACAGCACGATGGCGATCCAGACTAGGCTACATCGTCACACCACGATTCATGTCAGACGGTCGACGCACTTTCGAGCGGGAAAATGAGCAGGCCGGTCGCAATGATGATTCCGCCGCTTATCAGAGACCTATACTCCCGTGAGCGACGATTCAATTCATGGACGGGGAGGGTTCGCTGACTGTGCGCTTGTGGAAACATGGCAGTATAGATGCCTTTGTTCGAAACCAACCACCGACGCGTCCTGAACCAACTGAAAAAGAGTCAGTGCATATGTTCAGGGTATTGTGATAAGACATACCACCAACACTTCGATGAAGACGCTCAGAAGAACAAAGAGCGGCATATTGACAAGCTACAGCGGCCGTGAATATGAAAGGATCATAGACAAAGAATTGGCGCACGAATTTATGTAATGCTGGCCGAATCTTCCTCTTGTTCTCAATGACCGAAGAAAGGCGAATGTAAAGCTGTCGACGAGTTCAGCTGCAGCCCTTTTTGTAAGTAAAGGACACGCACATCGGCAACGAAACAAAAGGCACTGAGCGTGGGGCTGGAAATGCACCGTTGAGAATGCACCGAGTCTCGTCCAAGATGAGATAGACACACAAGGTCGGAACCGCGTAGATCAGGGACGCCTGAAAGATGCACAGTCCAAAAGGAGGGACAGCGTCTTGTTGGTGGCCGATAAGAAAGAAAAATGCGGCGTCGTAGACAATCCAGGCGATGATGTGTCTGTACCAGAGCTCACTCCGGCTAACAGTCGTCGAAAAATAAGCCGTTCCCACTATCAAAGTGAGGAATAGGGCGCCTATAATCGCAAAGGCATTGAACCAGGCCAGTTGGGTGCCCAGGTCGGCGGGCTCCACCCAGGAAGTGTTGGTCATGAACGAAAGTGAAGGATGGCCACGAAAGAAGGGGATCAAAGACGAGCTGTTGCTTATAGACAAATGAATCAGTCCCTGTTCAGTTACATTGCGGCCGAGCCGTCAGATCCCCGTGCCATACGCCGCTCGTCGAGTCTCACGGACCTACAGGTTTCCACAACTTGTCGTTCGCGATTTCACCTCCCTAGAGGCTAGAGCAGGACTCGATATCCCTCAGGCCTTCAGAGAACCAGAAAGGACTCGAGGTCTGACGCTGCAGCGGAGTCTAGCTCAAACTTCACGAACGGGGTTTCATTTCCTGCGAGGAGATGGAATGATCATCCGAGGAGAGGCCGTGCAGAGATGTTCCACACTGGCTTCCGTGCTCGTGGGAGATAGAGGGAACATATGTCGAAGAACAAGACAGATGTGGACAAGATTAGAGACAAGGTGCGGCACAGATCGGCAATCACGACACGTCTGTTTTTACCACCACCTCTGCACAGTGCAGCGCCGGAAGCAATCTCGGGAAATGGGTTGCTACGTGCTGGACGCCAACTGGACGCCATTTCTTTGTATTCAGCGACAGCAAGATGCAACGAGGTCGCCACCGCACCTCACCGTCACGGTCTGACAGATGGATGAACTCACGATGGCGGGAGAAGCAAAGCTTCCGGCCGTGGCCCAACCGTGGCCCGTTTCAACGTGCTGTGTGAATAATCAAACACTGCCGAGCTCCGTCCAAAAGGCGTCCCGTTCCTCTCTTCCCACCAGTGCAAAGATGTCCTATTCAGCATACGCAACGCTTCCAGTCTCAACTCTTCCGAGATTCCAGTCCAACTCCTGGATTCAAAGGACTTTTCTGGCCCATGGTAAGGCAACTGCTGCTTGAACTTACCTCCACGGTCCTCATGGCTGCCTCAGCCCGACAGGTCGTCTTGTATGCGTTGAAGAAGGGGGTAACGACTGGGACGCTCGAGGTGACCGAGCCTTCTGGAGCTGTGCACAGGTTTGGGGCGACTGAGAAGGACGTTGCTCGCAGAGCCCAGGTCAAGGTCAACCATGACCGCTTCTGGGTTCGAGTATATCTGTCCTACGACGTTGGCTGTGAGACGCATATTTCTCCTTTACTTTCCTGCTCAACTCTTTCTTTCAGTTTCCGAAGCATACATGGCGGGAGAATGCGATTCGACGGATATAAAGGAAGTTCTAAACGTGCGTCGTTCACATGCCTTGTTCTATTTACTCAGCAACATATAGCTCTTTGTCGACAATCGACGGAACATCGCTTCATTCTCGACCTTCTTCCACCATACATACAAGGCTTACAACGTCGTCCGTCACTTTTTCAGCCATTTCCACGTCCAGTCCATCGCCAATGTCAGTCCATGTCTCCAACGGCTGTAATTGGTTCTGACTTGGCTGTTCAGGTCGCTATATACGATGCGTCGAACGAGTTATACACGGTAAGCACTTGAACTTGTTGACGACTTCCCAGTCTCATCCAAGCTCGTAGGCTTTCCTGAGCAAGGAGATGCAATACTCGTGTCCCATATGGTCTGAGAGCGAGGGCGGGGTCTGCGGTGATCTGCAAGGCCACCGGAAACCAGGGGATCTCGAAGCTGCCCAGGTCACGAAAATCAATCATATCATCCGAAAGGCGCGATTGCGGGCGGGATGTCGGTTGCTGGAGATCGGTAGTGGATGGGGAAGCATCGCTATCGCCGTATGCTAATTTCTTTGGACGGAGGACGGTGACTGACTGAGCGAAATAGGCCGCCAAGTTGGGGTGCACCGTCGACACAATAACGCTCTCCATTGAACAGAAAGAGCTCGCGGAAGAACGGATCCGCGCGGCGGGCTACGCGGACCAGATTCGGGTTCACTTCATGGACTATCGGGACATGCCAGCGTCGTTCAAAGGCGCGTTCGATGCCTGCATCTCGCTCGAGATGCTCGAGGTGAGAATATCCTCTCCTTCGTTGGAAACATTCCTAAGCTCGTACTAGGCCGTCGGTTTGGAATACATGCCCACATATTTCGCCAAAATCGACTGGGCCCTCAAGGACAAAAATGCCGTAGCCGTACTGACGGCCACCACTTACCCTGAAAGTACGCACACTCGCTATCAGTACGCCATCTTTTCACTACCGCCGCGCCTCGAGGCTCACGTAACGCCACAGGGGGCAGAACTTCATCCGCAAGTTCCATTGGCCACATACGATTTTAGCTAGTGCGCTGTCCCTTGCGGAGAGCTTCTGTTCGGCACGCAAAGGTCGATTCTGTATCGACAGTATTGAAGATTTTGGAACGCGTAGGGACCTTGAACTCTTCACTCAAAGTCATTCAACATGCCCACAGATTACCCCCGGTGCTTGCGTGAATGGGGCCGGTAAGTATCATTGTCACTCGTCCACCATTTCACCCTTCTTACGAGCAATTACTCCAGCCGCCTCGACGAGAACTGGACGTCCGACTTGATCGACACGCTGATAGAACGATACCCAGAGCTCAAGGACCCGTACAAGTTGGAGATGTTCCGCCGCAAGTGGCACTATATGTTCGTTTACATGGAGGTCGCGTATTCGCGCGTTTGGCTCAGCTGTGTCTGTTGGACATTTGCCCGTCCCGTCAGTTTTTCTTGACGCAATAATACTTTTCTGATTTCCTTGTAGGAATCGGCAGCCAGCGTCTGCGCCTGAAGATTGTAGTTTTCCCCGAAGGAGACACGCAAACTGGAGACACGCAAACTCTTCTCGTCTTCTGTACATAGCTATACACGCGCATGCATGGACCAAGTAGTACACATCGGACTCGAACAATAGCTGCACAATCGAGGTAAACATGACACTGGTTGCATAGGTGCACCGAGCCTTCAGTTTAAGCAGTTGGAGAGTTGCTGACCATCGTTCCCGTCAAACGACGATAGTAATACAAGGAGACCGCTTTTTAAAAAACATGTTCTTGCCCCGTTCTTCCGACATACACCCACCATGGTCGCTGCCTCGTTCTCTGCCCTCGGCTCCCTGAGCGTCTACGAGTCGTACGACGAGAGACCCCACATTGGCACCCGTTTCCCCAGCAAATCAGTCCAGCTCTCGCAGCTCTTGGCAGCACCCAACTCGGATGAGCTCCTAAAAGATCTCGCAACGCTCGTCTCGCACCGGGGTGTCGTCTTTTTCACGGAGCAGGATTTCAGCATCGAGAAGCAGAAGGAGCTCGGAACGCGGTTGGGCGAGCTCGCTGGAAAGCCAGCCACCTCCACCCTTCACGTCCACCCCATTTCTGAGCAGACGCCTGAATTGACCGCGGACGTTTCTGTCATCTCGTCCGAGGGGTGCGTTTTATTCGACTTGTACATGTCACCCCTGTGGCTGGTGCTCATTCGTTCTTTCGCATTGGCAGGGGCATCAATGCCCCTGCCGCTCGAACGGGGTACAGCAAATCTGCTCGTGCGAGCAACGGGTGGCATATGTTGGAAAAACCCCAAAATGATTACATTGGATTGTAATTGATTAGGGGATTGGCGCGGATTGCAACCCGTTGTAATCCACCCGGGGTGGATTACCCCGGGTGGATTACCCCGGGTGGATTACAATTGCTTGGGAGTCATTCTAAAGCAACCCTTGGCTTGTAATGGCTTGAATTTGCTTAGTGGCTTGCCATTGGCACCCTCCAGGTCCAGTGATTCCAGTTGTTCAGTGCTAATTTTTGGATCCATGGACCAGGCATGCTCCGACTCTGAACTCCTACACAACAGAGCATACATTGAGATTGCGCAAATTCAACAGAGTCAACCTCCTCCAAGGAAGCTATAATACATCCTTTCTGAGGGAGGAATTGGGGAGGAACAATCTTGGTAACAGAAAGTGGTGCTATGTTGAGTCTTGTTCTCATGTATGCGTGTGCTATTATAATAATAGTGTACTTAGTATTCACTGTTCCCCTTAAATTTGAGAAATCCGTGAGGTCAAGCGTTCGACTCCTGGTATGAACGGTCAGATAAGCAGAATATCCTTGTGAACTCAGTGGCGATTCAAAGTTGAACACCTCAAAATCACAACATTCAATCCCAATGCAGGTGGCCGCAAAGGCCTTCAAAAGCTTTTATTGTTCTCCGGCAAATCCATTACAATACATTATAAGTCAACAACCCCTTGCAATGCTCCCTGGGGATCCTAAGCGGTTACAATCCTAAAGTGATGCGATATAATCCACGGTTTTATTATGGGATCACAACGGCTTGTAAGGTTCACCAGGGGTAGAGGTCTACCTCCGAAGGTCAGAGGTAAGGTCGACAGAGGTAGAGGTGGAGGTACGAACTAGCTGAAACCTCCCGACCTTTGACAGACCTTTGGAGGTCCAGAGGTACAGCAAGGTTTGGTTCAAACTGTTCAGAAATAGACTCGGAGACACTTTTTGGACCAGAACAGTTTTTTCTTGATGGCGATCAAATTTTGATCTGTGTTGATGATGATCACATTTGTCAAGAAATCATGACTCTGGTGGTCAAATTGAGCTGGTATAACATTGTAGGGCCAAGAAGCTGAGTTTGGGTTCACAATTTTCAAAGTTCTGACTGATTTTATGTGCCATCATGTCTCTTATCAGAAATTGATGGCACATCAGAGGTCCAGAGGTAAGGTAGAGGTCAACCTCTGAAGGGTCAGAGGTTTCGGAGGTAAGGGTAGAGGTAGGGCCACTCGTACCTCTACCTCTACCCCTGGTGAACCTTAACGGCTTGTATACGATTAGATTCCTATCTAATCAATCTTCGATTTTTCCGACATACCGATATTACATTCGAGCCTGTCCCGTCGGACTACGCGGTGCGCGCCATCTTTTCCCGTTGGCCATGCGTGCTGTACTGACTAAACCTGTAGATCTTGAAGTTGCACACGCTTCCTGCAGGTGAGTATCGCTTTTTTTTTTTCCTTCTCATTACACGTACTGATATATTTCTTTAGTCGGCGGCGATACTCTCGTATGTGCTTCATTTTGTTTTCTTGGCGAGAGGCTGCTAGCGGGCAAGGTGATCATGATCCGCCAGGGCATTTATCGGTTCTGACATCTGCAGCGGCTACGAGGCCTACGGTAAGCTATCCATCAGGAAAACACTAGCCGAGCCATAGCTCGGCCATAGTGCCATAGTGCTCATAGCACTATGCAGTGCTATGGCCACTATGAAGTGCTTTGAGATCTCTGTCGCTTAACTTACTTGTCCGTTTCCAGGGAACCCGTTTGACACGATTGCAACAAAGCTGTCATCCATTTAAACGGTAGGTCTACGTCGTGGGACGCCTCGACACTCCCCTCTCCTCCCAACTTCGTCTGCACTAGGGTGCTGTAAATTAATCCGGGACCCTTATTTACCGGTTAATTAACCCAGTTAATAAACCAGGTGTTTATAAACTGGTTTAAAAACTGGCGTGAAAAAGGTGGAAATGTGAGCTGCAGAACAAATTTTTCGGCTCCGGGACACCTCTGAGCTCTCTGGCACCTTCCCAGTGTTCAACAACCCAAAAATAGCACTTGACCCAAATTTCAGGCTGCTAGAACACGCCCCAGAGAGCGATCAGCAACATTGATGGCATCGATGATGACCTCGGAGGCGTTTATAAACGGACAGTTCAGCTGAAAACATTATAAACCGTGTTTATAAACACCGGTTTATAAACAGGTGTTATTTACAGCACCCTAGTCTGCACCACGATTCCTCAAGTTCAAGTTCAATCTAACGCTCTGGCGCAGCCTCTTGCAGTTCCCCGCAGGCAAGTCGTCCATCCTCCGTTCGCGAGCTGCATTTAAGCTAACATGTCGAGCAGTCCTTTTATTCGTTTGGCCCGTTCAACGCCGCGACACACGATTCGTGCGTGGCAGTACCGCCGGCGGCCCGCATGTCAACGTTCATCTGTCGTTCGAGTCGGTGGCGTGCGTTCTGTAGTACGTTCTGAGGCTCGTGGATGTATTAGCTAGTGAATTCAGACATTTTTTGTTCTACCTCTCTGTTATATTTGCTTCATCTCGGTCTCTCGGTTGCATCTCGGTGTACTTAATTTTGGAACTGCCCAAGCGAAGCGTCGGCAAGCAGGCACTGCATAGTGCTGCATAGTGCTGCATAGCAGGGATGTAGCTATGGGCACTATGGTGCTATGCAGCACTCTGCAGCGCTATGCAGCGTCCCCCAGTTTTCCTGATGTCCCCGGCCTACCAAAAGTTCCTCGAAGGCCTCACTGCGCAGCACGATGGCAGCGGTTTCCGGGAGGTGATTTTTGGTTTTAACTCTTCGCCTCCGCGTCCTCACCGTCTCGCACCAAGTTCGCCAAAGCGGAAAACAAAATCATCAAAGAACCTCGTGGGTCGCCTGAGAACACTGGAAGGTACGTGTTGTGATTACTGTCAAATGACCAAAACTCATGGCAGCGAGGCAGTCATCTGACCGCGGTTCAGTGTGTTGATGCACAGGAGTGCGTGTATAAATACGATCTGTTGATATTAGAAACAGGGGTCTTCCCGGGTTGTCCAAAGCCACCATCTAAAGTCAACAAGTGTCCTGCGTCAACAGATTCGCAGTCAGACAGTGCTCTGCTCAGCACTGTGCCTTCGAAGCAGGCGCTACTTGGTCTCGACAGGCTGGAGGTGCAGACCCAAGACTCCCTGCTGGTCAGCCCCTAGCTTCCTCTGGCCGACTTCCTCACGTCCACAACTATCCATCCTTCGACGCTGTGCAAGCCGCCAACTCCACAATCATCCTCCGCACTCCAGCAACATGCCACGGCAACGGATGGCCGGGCATTTGCGCAAGGGGGAAACATTGGCTTCTCAGGGATGGAGGCAGCTACGGCAGTGTGTCGCTGGTTCAGAGCTGGATGGCGCGGACCGGGATGGCCCCGGAGAGCGTGCAGGAATTGGGGAACGCAGGTTGGAGGCGCAAGGGAGGGGGTCAGAGACGATGATGTGCCGACAGCGACTCAAGGGCTGGCTGGACTCCTTCTAGGGTGTGGTTTTTAATTCCCCAGCCATTAAAAACCGGTTTATAAACCTGGTTTGCAAACCGGCCCGTTTATAAACCGGTTAATAAACCAGCCCCCAGAACGCCCCAAAATGGTCTTGCACATGATTTTTTTGCTCGGGCTCTTCTCCACCTCCTCCCGTGGTCCTCTGTGCACATCCAACACCCACCACTGGCCCCCAAGAGGCCATGGTTGCTCCCAAAAGGCACACCAGGCGGTCATCAGGCCTGGATCAAAGCTCATTTGATCCGCCAGTGATTATGTCATGGCATTTATAAACTGATGATTTTGCCCAAACATTTAAAAACCGCATTTATAAACGCTGGTTAATTAACCGGTTAATAAACCAGAGTTAAAAACCACACCCTAACTCCTTCTTGGACGGCACGATGCCAAGGTCAGAGGGAGATGGGCTGAGTCGAGAGACTGGAGGGCTGGGATGTCGAGGACGGGCTTCCGAGCACAGCAGTGGGTGTTCATCGATGAAGGCACCAGAGACGGAACCGCAAAGCAGAGATCAAGGTTCAAGATATAGATCCGCGAACGGGAGCCGACGCGGATGGGTTGGTCTATGGTAAATGGGTCTCAGCGATGGCATCTCAGGGCATGCCAGCATGGGGGGAATCAGTCGCACATGGACGCAGCGGTCGCATGTGCGAGGGGGAATGTTGACGCACAGGAGTGCGTGTATAAATACGATCTGTTGATATTAGAAACAGGGGTCTTCCCGGGTTGTCCAAAGCCACCATCTAAAGTCAACAAGCGTCCTGCGTCAAAGCCACCATCTAAAGTCAACAAGTGTCCTGCGTCAACACAGTGAGTTCCGTGTCGCTTGGTTTTGCCTTTATCTGAATTCAATCATCAGCCCTGTCATTCGCACGCACCCAGTGACTGGTTACAAGAGTCTCTTTGTGAACAAGGGGTACGCTGCTAACGAATAAATTGAACGATCTTTTGACCATGTTTTAGTTTCACAAAGCGGATTCTTGAACTGACCGAGGACGAATCCGACGATGTTTGGATTACCTGTTCCGCCATGTGTCCGAGAACCACGACATGCAGGTCCGATTCCGCTGGAACCTCAACGATATAGCTATTTGGGACAACCGATGCACTTTCCATACCGCGACGTAGGTTGTCCTCGTTCTGACCGCGACATCAACTGAATCGTGACTACCAGGGACTTCGCACGGGAAACCGCATTGTCAGAATCGGCGAGAAGCCTTTCTTTGACTCCAGCTCCTTGTCGCGGCGCAAGGCTCTTGGGTTGGATGAAGCAGCTGGTCTGCCAACGGACAAGAAGAAGCCCATGTAGATTGTTAGATGTGTTTTTTAAAGGATTTTGTATTTACGGATTGGGAAGAAATGGGTTTCATCACTGTGCTGCCTACATTGCATCCTTCATCTCAAAATATCGAGACGTCTGGTTTCCGTGGCTGCCCTGGCGACTCTGGCCGACTGACATTCAAGGCTGTCAAGTGTGCCGCATCGTACCGGGTTCCCTTTGAAGAAAACGCCGATCTTGAGATGGATAGTGTCAAGTGTACCGCATCGCAGGTTCCTTATGAAGAAAACGCCGGTCTTGAGATATAGATACACGAATGCCGCAACCCACATCATTCAATGCAATTCTCGTCTATGCATTCTCAGCTGACCTGTGTATCTTTGATCGCCCAGGGTTCAAAATGCCATGCAGGCGGGAGAACCTGTACCACAGCCAGGAGAACCTGATATTATGTTTAACGAGCGCTCCTCGAAGTGGAGAGCCTTACTCTTCGGATCCTACCCCGTCATTTTTCGGCGACTGACTTAAGTTGGAATACCCGCTGATGAACGAAACTTTCAAGAATTCCAAATGCCCATGGCCAAACGGATTCAAAAGTCTGCAATACACAAGTCGTACACTACACTATGGATGCAAAAGTTCAGTGTTCGGAGTGTCTCATTCCAATGTTCTTGTCGTGTACAATAGGGCTAAAAGGTTGGCCCTGATTCAATTCCATGGCACACATCGTCGTCCTCGTCGTCGGCCGGAGGGGGCTCTCTCCAAAATATCCAAGACCTCATTATATCCTGGTTTCATTTGAGCATTAGTTTTCAAGTAAGATAACCGCCTACCTCTTGACTGCCGAACGTGATGGCAGCAACAACGGGGACTAGAATCGTAAGGATATATTGGCGAAGGGGTATGGAATATGCTGACTGATGGTGAATATGAGTCGGGCCCAGTAAGGCTTCGGCGCAGTGGGAGACCCAATGCTAAGTGAACTAAGTCTGAAATACGGCTCAGTTGAGTGCCTCCGAACGAAGAGGTGGTACTGACCCAACACCGAGCATGGATATAATCGTGAAGAGAACGACTCGTATAAATGTGGTTAGAAAAATCCGGTGCCCGCTGTAGCCGCGGAATGGGCGCCAGTTGCGATACATCATAATGGCAATGCAGACTGGTTGGCTGGGTGAGTCAACCGTCACAACTCGATGTGGAGGATTCACGTACTCTCAAGGGGAAAGATAACTAGGCCGGTCGCAACGATGATTCCACCACTGATGAGAGACCTAAAATCGCTTCAGAAGTCATTCATTCGAAGGCGAGGGAGATTCCGCTAACTGTGTAGTGGCGGTAACATGGCAGTAGAGGTGCCTTTGCTCGAAGCCCACGGCCGATGGGTCCTGAACTAGCTGAAAGTACCAGTGAGCGTGTATCACCCACGCCTTGAGAGAATATGTACCACCAAAGCCTCGGTGAAGACGCCTAGAAGAACGAAGAACGGCATATTGACGAGCTAAAGGCCTGGCATGAGCGTGGAAGGCTCGAAGCAGCTACGAAAGGCTCACGAATTTATTCAATGCTGGTCTTATTTTCCTCTTCCCTAGAACGATCGAGGAAAGTCGAATGTACAGCTATCAATGACTTGAGCGGCAGTCCCATTTCTGAGCAGAAAGACGCACATCGGCAACGAAAGAGAATGCACTGAGTGTTGCGCTGTGGATTTTATGGTGAGAATATGCCCAATCCTGTCCGATACGAGGCTCACTATGTAGGGACCGCGTAGATGAGCGAGGCCTGGAAGACGCATAATCCAAAGGGCAGGACCGCATCCTCCTGGCGACCGAGAAGGAGAATAAACGCGACATCGTATATAATCCACGCGATAAGGTGCCGGAACCAGAGCTCATTGCGGTGGACTTTGGCGGAGAAATGAGCTGTAGCCACTATCAAAGTGAGCAACAGGATGCCAAGGATGGCAAACGAGTTGAAGACGGCGACCTGCGTGCCAAGGGCGGCGGGCTCAGCCCAGGAGGTACCAGACATGAAGAACGTAAGGAATGGGCCACGAGAAAGGGAATCTGTCTGGGGAATCGACTTATAGGGGGACGACCAACAAACAGAAGATGGGATCCAGACGCCGTGAAGCGCGGCCTGAGGACACAAATACTACCAGGACTACCTGAAATTAGCCTCACTTGTCGTTGGTGGTCTCGGCCCGCGAGATGAACTCGGCGCCAGTTTTGACTCCTGCAGCGCTTGAGCACCGGCTTAGCAGTGCAACCCTTGATATCTATTCCATGATCATGAGAGTAAGATGGAGAAGTCGTGAGAGATTTTCTTCGAAGATGCCACGGAGCCAACGGTGACTCGGAGGAGCAACGGAGGAGCAACGAAAGAGGAAGTGATGCTCATGATGTTGCTGCTCATCTTTCCTTCGTAATGACTCGGCATTATTGCAAAGGACATGAGTGTGACCTCGATGAGGGCGACAAGGTTTCTACCCACTTAACATGGCGATCTCAGAAAGTAATATGGTGGGTCGCCCACAATGACTCACAGAACAACGATTGGAAGATGGATGATACAAAGGAAGAAGCAAAGTTTTTGATGATCCAATGGGCCTGCGCGTCTCAACGGCAGGCTGTGTGAAGGATGGAGCACTGCCGAACTCCGGCCAAAAAGCGATCGCCTCATTCTCCCTCCCTCCAGCAAGGATGTCCTATTCAGCATACGCAACGCTTCCAGTCTCAACTCTTCCGAGATTCCAGTCCAACTCCTGGATTCAAAAGACTTTTCTGGCCCATGGTAAGGCAACTGCTGCCTGAACTTACTTCCAGGGTCCTCATGGTTGTCTCAGCTCGACAGGTCGTCTTGTATGCGTTGAAGAAGGGTATAACGACTGGGACGCTCGAGGTGACCGAGCCTTCTGGATCTGTGCACAGGTTCGGGGCGACTGAGAAGGACGTTGCTCGCAGAGCCCAGGTCAAGGTCAACCATGACCGCTTCTGGGTTCGAGTATATCTGTCCTACGACGTTGGCTGTGAGACGCATATTTCTCCTTTACTTTCCTGCTCAACTCTTTCTTTCAGTTTCCGAAGCATACATGGCGGGAGAATGCGATTCGACGGATATAAAGGAAGTTCTAAACGTGCGTCGTTCACATGCCTTGTTCTATTTACTCAGCAACATATAGCTCTTTGTCGACAATCGACGGAACATCGCTTCATTCTCGACCTTCTTCCACCATACATACAAGGCTTACAACGTCGTCCGTCACTTTTTCAGCCATTTCCACGTCCAGTCCATCGCCAATGTCAGTCCATGTCTCCAACGGCTGTAATTGGTTCTGACTTGGCTGTTCAGGTCGCTATATACGATGCGTCGAACGAGTTATACACGGTAAGCACTTGAACTTGTTGACGACTTCCCAGTCTCATCCAAGCTCGTAGGCTTTCCTGAGCAAGGAGATGCAATACTCGTGTCCCATATGGTCTGAGAGCGAGGGCGGGGTCTGCGGTGATCTGCAAGGCCACCGGAAACCAGGGGATCTCGAAGCTGCTCAGGTCACGAAGATCAATCATATCATCCGAAAGGCGCGATTGCGGGCGGGATGTCGGTTGCTGGAGATCGGTAGTGGATGGGGAAGCATCGCTATCGCCGTATGTCCATTTCTTTCTAAGACGATAGCGACTGATCAAGTGCAATAGGCTGCGAAGTTGGGATGCACCGTCGACACAATAACGCTCTCGATTGAGCAGAAAGAGCTCGCGGAACAACGCATCCGCGACGCTGGGTACGCGGACCAGATTCGGGTTCACTTCATGGACTATCGGGACATGCCAGCGTCGTTCAAAGGCGCGTTCGATGCCTGCATCTCGCTCGAGATGCTCGAGGTGAGAATCCACTCCTGCGTTGGAAACATTCCTAAGCTCGTACTAGGCCGTCGGTTTGGAATACATGCCCACATATTTCGCCAAAATCGACTGGGCCCTCAAGGACAAAAATGCCGTAGCCGTGCTGACGGCCACCACTTACCCTGAAAGCACGCACACTCGCTATCAGTTCGCCATCTTTTCACTACCGCCGCGCCCCGAGGCTCACATAACGCCACAGGGGGCAGAACTTCATCCGCAAGTTCCATTGGCCACATACGATTTTACCCAGCGCGCTCTCCCTCGCGGAGAGCTTCTGTTCGGCGCGCAAGGGTCGGTTTTGTATCGACAACATTGAAGATTTTGGAACGCGTAAGGACTTTGAACTCTTCGCTCAAAGTCATTCAACATGTCCACAGATTACCCGCGCTGCTTGCGTGAATGGGGCCGGTAAGTATAATTGCCACTCGTCCACCATTTCGCATTTCCTAAGAGCAACACCCCAGCCGCCTCGCCGAAAACTGGACGTCCGACTTGATCGACACACTCATAGAACGATACCCAGAGCTCAAGGACCCGTACAAGTTGGAGATGTTCCGCCGCAAGTGGCACTATATGTTCGTTTACATGGAGGTTGCATATTCGCGGGTTTGGCTCAGCTGTGTCTGTTGGACATTTGCTCGTCCCGTACGTTCTCCTTGTTGGCTCTGATACTTGTCTGATATTCAACGTAGGAATCGGCTGCGAGTGTTTGCGCCTGAGGACTGGAGTTTACTGGAAGGACATAGCGCGAGATCTGTAGCTATATACGTTTATGCATGGACTAGCTAGAATACAACGCGCCCGAGGACTCTCGGGTGTATTACGACCTCCGGCGCCCAGAACCTCCCGGTCCAGGCGTGTCCTACCAACCACGGCCCGGCAATCAACCGGATACGCGATCCCACGTCATGCCACGTGGCCGTGTCGCTTCCTTTCCTCTCACCTCTCTTTCCTCTCCTCACTCTCACTCTCCACCAATGTCAGACCCCGTCGCAGAAAAATCGACCTTTCTCAAGATGTACATGTCCAACCACCCAGATACGCTCGTAGCGTATGCCAAGTGGTATGGGAAGGAGCAGCTCGAGGGGGAGGTCGTCACTGGGGCGGAGATGAGTGGGATTGATTGTAAAGTGCGTTGGCTTTGGCTGCGTCTTTTTCTTCTTCGTCTTGAATACTAATAGAGAGCTATGTAGAGCATGACGTTGACTTGTACGTTAAAGAACGGCGGCAAGAAGGATGTGCGGGTGGTGATTGACCCGCCGTTGGGTGGGTACGAGGATGTGAAGCCGAGGTTGTTGGAGATGAAGGCTATTGCGCAGGAGGGCTTGGGTATGGTCAGTCGTCTTGATTTTTTTCGTGACAAGTTCTGGTTGAACGCAGGACAGATTAAATCACCCATCCTCACCGAGGTGGATTTCCCGTGGACCAAGGTGCTTACGACGACGTTCCTGCCGGTATGCGCGTTGTTTTATTGTACGTATGCGCCGCTGGATGCCAGTGCGGGGTCGGCAGTGTTTGCTCCGGCGGGGTTCCTGTCTCCGTATATTCGTGCGGGGCCGGTATCGATTTTGTTGGCGAGCTGGTGGGTGTTGATCGTGATGCATTCGCTCGAGGCGGTGTATGTAGGGACGGTTGCGAGGAAGCATGCGGGGAGTTTTGGTGTGGGGGTAAGTTTGTTCTTCGCCAGAGGAGTTGACTTTTGGCTGATGATTGAGTTTGCATTTGCAGGCGAGCTATGTGTTGGGGACGTTAGGGTTTGGGTTCCCTGTGCTTGTGGAGATGCGGAAGAGGATACAGGATAAGAGAATTGAGAGCGTCATGAAGATTGAGTAAAGGGGCGGGAAACGGAGGTCGGATGAGGTTCCGGGCGCGTCAGCGGTACTGGGTCATCAAAGTCGGGGGTTGGTAGATTCCGTGTAACGACCACGTTGATACCACGCGAGGCCGCTTGCAGGTCCCTTGCGGCCAACTGAATTTGAATTTCACGCTACTTTTCCTACCTCTGCGGAAAATGTGTTATCCGTTAGAGCGTACTCAGCAATACCCGGTGCATCGGGATAAACTACGGACTCAGCAATACCCGGACCCTCGGAACATCCGAGCGAGGGACGGATCAGGCTTGCGTCGGCAGGACTGGGTCATCAGGGAGTCGCAAAAAGAGGCTTTCAGAGAGCGTCCATTGAGACTCGAGCTAGAAAAGTCCGAGATAGGCAATTGACATACAATGATCCATCAAACTTCAAAGTCGCTAACCTTCGCTAACGGCGCGCCAAGGATGGTGATCGCTGGTGTATCGCCACCACGCGAGCCGCTTGTGGTCAACGGCCAATCAACGGCAGCTTTTGGGGATTTGAATCTCACTCTTTGCAATGTAATTCAGGTGCCTGCTGGAGTCCCATGGCAAGAAGCTGAAAAGCAAACTCGACAGAAGGAAGGGTACCAACGTGGTCGATTTAAGTGCCAAAAGCGCAAGGGACCGCGTGGCTGCAGCCTAGCCATGGGTCCCAATTTGCAAATACTAGTATGATAATCGTCTCGCGTTTGACCTTGGTCGAACATGCCTTCCAGATGTCCAGAGCCCTTGTTCGAAATAAGGAAAGAGAATTGGTGGTGTCTGGAGGCAAGGTAGCTTGCCTCGATCTGCACGCGTGGCTCAACATTTATGGCGTCGAAGGAGGAGAAGACGCGTAAAAGAAGAGACATACGGTGTGATGCTTTGGCCGGGTCTGACCAGCGCGGCCTCGTTAAAACCGCAGACCTGCCGCATCATCAAAATCGGTTTCTTCTTTCCCTATCTTCAATGGCCCATCCGCCACCGCACAACCACGGCCAGGTCCCGCCCTTCTACGATGCGGGCGAGTGGGACTTTCACCAGCAGCAGCAGCAGCAGCAGCCACGACACCCCCAGTTTCAGCACAATTCCCAATCCCCCCAATTCCATTTTGCGTACCCAGCCCCTGGGACGTCTTACGACGATCTGCTGGCTCAGTTCTACTACCCACAACAGCAACCGCCACCACCCCAGCAGCATCCGCCGGCCAGTACGAGCACAGCGGCGCCTTACGTGCCCGGACCCTCCATGTCCCCGCCGTCGGCCAAGACGAGAGGGGCGAGGCCGAGCAACGGCGCGAGGAGGGAAAGCCCAAACCCAAACCCCAACCCCCCGTCGTCCAAGGCCACCGAGGCTCCCCCAGCGCCCAAACGAAAGCGGACCAGGAAGGCTGCAGCGCCGGCACCGCCCCAGTACTCGGACTCTGATTCTGACGATGGCTTTGGCGGTGCAGACATTAGTGGGACGGGCATCAGTGTAGGAATGGGTGGTTTGGGTGTGAGGAGTCGAGGACCGCGTCTGTGAGTGCACACCGCTACACCTAGCCGAGTCCGGGGCTGATCGACTCGCTTCTTTTTTTCTCCTTCTCCTTGTCCCTGCCCTCGTTGCCCCCTCCCGCTGTGGAATCGCATTTGGCTTCCTTCGCCTTCCTGGGTTCCCGACTATGGAAACCGTAACCTAACCTAACCCGGCTCGCTCGTTTTCCGCACGCTTCTCTTCTCGACGTCTGTCTGCTCCTATCGCCATTATCCACGCAACTACGAACTCCACTATACGCTAACGCTAGTCCCGGCGCATGCACGCACTGCAAGAAGCTCAAGATGAAGTGCGACTTTGGGCCCATACCGGCGGGGGAAGACGGCGAGGGAGGTGGGTTACTTGATTCCTTTCTTTCCTTGCGTACGGCAAAGGCTGATGCAGAGCTAAGGAGTGGATAATACCTGCCGCCGTTGCCGTGCCGGCGGGCATGTGTGTATTGTGGAGGGGCGAAAGCCGAGGAGTGCTCCAAAGTGAGTGGGTTCTTAAAAATCTTCTCCCCTTTCCTTCGTTTTCCCTTGTGGAGCTCGGCGAGGCACGGTGGCGCAGGCAAGCGACCTGCACGGACGGTCACTCCAGTCCGCTATGCGTCATTTCAACGTACCGGGCTTGGTGGGACGATGCGGAGAACTTGCCCGCGGTCTTTCTTCTTCTTTCTGTTTCTGGCCAGCTCTCTCCGGGGCACCCCCGGGCTCAGTGGGATGGATCGGTGGTGCGCAGGGGGAGTCACCTATCATCCAACGCGTCGCGAGGCGGGAATGCGGCGGGCTGTACTATCAGCAGCACGCAAATGTGCATTCATCCTGCCGGCTGTCTGTCCGAGCCTGACGGACGGCGGGCATGGTGGGCTCTAGGCCAAGATCCTTTGGTACGAACCTAGCATGCGTCGAGAAAATGCGTGCGCACACGCCCGAATTTCCTCCCCTCTTATCCCCCTCCCGGTGATATGTGCCCCGGGCACTCGTTTTCTAATTATTGATCCCCGTCCGCGCTGTCATGATTCATGAATACAGTCGGGACACGGCCCGGGCTGATTTGTCTGTCCGCGATGGGCGGATGTGGCTTCGATTCCCCTCATTGGCTGCTTGGATGGTTTTTCGATTCTTGTTTTTCTCGGAGATCAAATATCCGACGGAGGGTTCACTGTTCGGTGATTTGGGGGCCGGTGCCTGGAGGGGGATTCTCAGGGGTCTCCTGGGCTCTCTCTTGGATTCGCAAGGCGAACTCGCAGACCGGGGATTTTCTGGTTCCGTCTTTCGCTTGACCTGGTGTCTCTTGGATGCCATCGAGCTGGGACAGCGGCGTTGGTGGTTTGCCGGTAGGATACGGATACCTCGGCGCCGTTCGACCCGGAAGAGGGTGAAGAGGGTGTTGGATGCTTGACAGGATGCACGGTTGTATGACCTCGACCTCCTCCCACCCTTGCCGCCTCATTACTCGGTTTTTCTTCTTTTTTTTCTTTTTGGGGCTTTCTTGTTGCCGTCTTTTCCATTCAATGCCCGACGTTGGTCGACGTTGGTGGAGCAGGGGATATGCAAATGAGTACAAGCCCTGGCGTCGGCTATTGCTCGTGTCTTTCTGTCTTCCATCTTGCTCGGTCCCACCTGTTCCGGAAGAAGGATATCTGCTATCTCACCTCGCTTGGGGGACAATCTCCGTGGGCTTCATGTCTTGCTCGTTGTACGGTGATGCCGGGGTCTGCGCGTGGCTACCCGAACCCTCGTCCATCTGTGGGGCTGACCGACCCTGTTGTTCCTCCTGTTTCCTTTTTGGGACGCAGGCGTTCGTAGGCGCCGGCGTCAGGCCACTTCGTATAAGATGAGTGGCTCGAGGAATAGGGGCTTTGTACCTTTCAATGGCTACTGCGTCTGCGCCCCTGCCCCAGCTCGCTCTCTCTCTTGTTATGCTCCCACCTATAACTCCACCCAAACTCCCTCTTCTTCATAAATCTTCTTCCTCATCTATTGCTTCTCTGGCGTCATCGTCGGGGTCACTACCGCCCTCGCCGTCGGCTGGCTTTTCTTCCCCTCCTTCTTCGCCTGCATCGTCAAACTCGGACTTACCATTTGTTTCTGCCTATAGTAAGCGCGAGTATCTGCTTGCGCAGATTCGGCAGAAGGATGCGATTATCGAGTCGCTTTTAAAGCAGGTACGGGCTGTCTTCTCCCGCCCGCTCTTCAATGTAACTTACCATTCATATTATAGCTGCATAATCCGTACATCGCCACTCCGCTTTCGATCGCTTCATACCGGATGGCGACTTCGCCTTCGGATACCAGTAATCGGAATATCATTGCCTGGCTCGATCGATTGCAGGCCAGCGTCCGGTCTGGCGAGGCCTCTGTTTCTTCGCCCAATTTTGGCTCTGGGAACCCGAGTTTCAATTCTGCTGCGTTTAGCTCGGCGAATCCCGGATTTGCCGCATCGGGCACGGTGGTGGAGGAATCTGCTTCTGAGGACGAGCATGATGATGGGGATGCGGATGATGCGGATGACGGGGAGGGCGAGTCGAGCGCGTTGCCTGATGCGACTGTGCCGCTTGGATTGATTGCGAATTTGAGCTTGAGTAATAGCCGGGGGAAGGACCGGCAAAGACAGCGGGCGGCGGGGGAGCCTGCTACGAGGGAGGAGGAGTTGGATGATCTTGATGATGATAACGTCGTGCGTGCTCTTTCTTGTTTCGAGCTTGTCGTGGATGAGAGGCTGATGGCGTATGTGCAGGGCGTGGCGAATGCGGCGTACTTTTTACCTGGACCGGCTACTGATCTTGGGATGCGCGCGCAGCTGATTGAGCAGCACAGTCCGCCGGAGATACTGATACATGGGCTTGTTGTCCCAGAAGATGTGGACAAACTATTTGACATGTGGGTGTTTCCCTCTCGAGCTTGCGGCTAGCTTGCTGATGTGGCCATGCAGATTTTACAATCGTGTTAATGTGTGTCCTTTTTTGGCCTGGAATAACGTCTCAATGACACCAATCGCAGCCTTTTATTGCTCTCCTCGATCCCGTGCTACACACCCCTGCGTCAACTTTCGCTCGGTGTCCTTTCTTGTTTACCGTCAGTGAGTAATGTCCTTTTATCCTTTCCAATAGGGTTTGACATTGGTTCTAGTCTGCGCTATATCTTCGCGCTACTATCCTGAAAAGTCGGAGATTTACCCGATTGCGATGCACTTTGCCAAACACTCGGCCGCGAACGCTCTCATTGATGGGTGGAAGTCTGTCGAGCTCGTCCAGGCTTATATCCTCATGAGCATCTACGCCGTCCCTGCGCGCAAGTGGGAAGAGGACCGGCAGTGGTTGTACACGGGACTGGCGATTCGGCTTGCGACGGATTTGAATCTGCATCAGGTCACGAGCAAGACGCTCAAGGGGAGCGAGAGGCAGCAAAGGGAGCAGCTTAACCGGACGCGGGTGTGGATGATTTGCTTCAATCTGGACCGATCGACTGCGACGCAGACTGGGAAGCCGTCGACGATCAAGGAGTCCGAGTATGTCGTCTCTTGTCTCTCTCGATTTCTCGAAAGCTGACTGAGCAACAGCGTTATGCGCCACGGGGGCGACGATTGGTACAAGAAGTCCCCGTACATGTCGTCTGTCAGTCATTTATCCCGCGCGTTGTCATTCCCCACTCACGCTTCCGTAACAGTACGATATACACATGTGCTGCTACACGTCGCTCCTACGGGTCGTGGGGAGCTTTCACGAAGAGCTCTTCTCCGACCCGACGTCTCCTTCTGGTCTTAACAAGGTCAGTAAATGCATCATGAGTTGGTGATGACCACTAACCTGGTCGCAGCGCATTGATTTCCGGACTGTGACGCTCCAGCATGACGCCAAGCTCACGGTGTTCAAGGAAGAATGGGCACGGCGCTTTGACGAAGAGTCGGATCCGAATGGTGAGCCCGGCGTCGTATCGTGGCCGATTGATTACTGACTATGGTCATATAGATCGCAAGACCATCCTGCGTTGCAAGCTCCTACCCTTGCAAGCGAATTCTTTTTGCTCTGTCAAGCAGTACTGATCGGCGTGTAGCCTGACCGCGTACTCGCGTCTTGTCATGTTCTCGTTTGGCTTCCAGCAGGCTTACCAGCGTGGCCTTCAGCCCCCGGATTACATCTTTTTCACAGAGGTGTGTTCCCACAGTTCTTCCCTCAACGCGGTCGCTGATGTATTCCAGTGCCTCGCGTCTGCGAAGGGTGTTTTGCGGCAAATGGTCGAGGGCTTGATACCGACGGGTTTCATCCGTTACTCGCCGGATGGTAGGATTGCCTTCTTGTTTTCTGTTGATGAGTTCTGAATTCTGTTTTTCAAGGGCACTTTATCTTTTCGGCGTTTGCTTCTGCTTTCCTTCTCAAGCTCCTGCGACCGGAATTCTCCCACCTTATGCCCAAGGAGGAGGAGAACGAGGTCTACGATCTTATTGGACGGCTGATCCAGACGCTGAGCTCTCCGGAGGTGGCTATCGACGACCGGCATACGCCCAAGCTGTACGCGCGCTTCCTCGCCGGTCTGCTGTCACGACATCGTCGGGATGGTGCTACTGTTGGGCGTCTGCAGCCTCAGGCACCGCCTCCGCAAAACTACGCGGGCCCGTCGAGCGAGTACCAGTCGTCTGGTAGTGGTACGAGCTCGACGTTTACGACGTCTCCGATGGCTGGAGTGGGCCCCGCGATGCACATTGACCCCGCGGCGCAGGGGTATTCGCGTTCATTTGCGCAGGGGGAGACGGGGAGCACGCCGATATATCGCGCGGATGCGACATACACTGGTCCGGTGCAGTATGGTGCGGACATGGATCTGGGGATGGGGGCACAGGATGAGGAGCAGATGCTTGTTGCGATGCAAGCGCTCAAGAACCCTGCGTGGTGGTAAGTTTCTGTCTTGGGTGTTTTTCGTGTCCGTCCGTGCTGAGAAGACTGTGCAGGGATACCATGATGATGCCTGGTTTCTCGTGGCCTGATTCTTCGTCGGGACATTCGCCAAGGTCGAATGCGTCGAACGAGTCGCCGTCGCCGTATAACCACCATAGTCCTCCCGGCTTTAATGGGTCTTTCCACCACGAAGCTGCGCCGCAGTTTGCTGTCTCATAAGTAGTAGAAATACAAGAAGTCATTTTGTAACCCTTGCTGTATCTTGCAATCGCATTGTTTTGTCTATCCTACTGTCTACTTCAACCCTCCTGAAACGTCCCACAAAAAAAAAAAAAAAAAAAAAGAAGCAGCGAGGCCAAGTACGAGTGGAAGTGATGGGTAATATCACGTGCACCTTCCCTGCGCACGGACCAACGTCGAAACGTATAAAAGGAACCGCCCTCCAACCAGATTCCTTACCACTCTGGCCTTTTGGCTTAGATCAAGTGTAGTATCTGTTCTTAATAGTTTAACAACTATTATGGAGCCACCGGCTCCATATAACTTGTTATCTAATTTTTGCCGCCCTTGTCCTTGTGCTCTGCTTGCACCACTTGGACGCGATGACCTTGCTGCTGCACTACTGGCTTGTGTCGTCAGGGGACTCCCTTCCTTCTCTTTGCTGCGCGCTTTGGGCGCCCGATTTTCGGGTGGCTTTCAGACGTAGCAAATGGAATGATTGGTTTTCTGGCTCTTTGTTCTGCTTTCTTTGTTGTTTATTACTGCTCTGTATTCTGCAATGGGATATTTTTTTCCCTCTACTTGCGCCTCAAAAGAATCTTCGGGGTTGGCTTGCCGCACCGGCACTGTTGCCGTTGAATCATCGTTGCCGCCGACGGCCGTGCCTCAAACTGCCGCGCAAGCCTTGAAATCGGATCATTGACCTGAGATGGGATCACTGGCCATGTTTGTTCAAACTTCCCCTCTCTTTTTGTTCCCTCTTTGACTGCCCTTGACTGCCTCGACGCGCTCTCCGATTCCCGAAGGTCTTGCTTCCGCGTTCTCTTTGGCTACACTGTTCACGCCTATGCACGCCACCGTCGTCATGCCAGATCTTTGACGGCGGTGACCGCTCGACGCTTGCCGGACTAGTGGCAGATGTTCCCCTCGGTGGCAATATTCTGCAATGGGGGCGTTCACTTCCAATCTTTCAATCACAAGAGTACCTCTACCCACGCGCGCCAGGACGGCTGTTTTGGTGTCAATGTCTTCCCTTTCAGTGACTGCTGAAACAAACATTCAAGTTCATCCTTGTATCATCCCGCTCACAGCATGCGTGTATACGCATCACCATTCATGGATATTGATGGAGACAAGATTGCTACCGACCCATCTTCTTTGCCTTTTTTCTTTCTTGTACCTGGTCAAAAGCCTCGAGGCGTTAAAACCGCGTCATCCACGGCAAGCTCCTTGCTCAATTGTTCACCGCGCCCCGGCCGCTGCCGACAAGCCTGCAGCGCGATTGCCACGAGGCGTGAGGCAGTGTGACTCGGGTGTAAGTCTGCATTTCTATTAAAGGGTGGAATTAAAATACAAGCCTACAGCCCCCGCGTCGCGTATAAAAGATCGACCATCCCGCCCTGTAACGGCATATCGACCTCTTCTCTCATGACCTCGACACCTAAAACTATGCTAGCCGCGCGCTATGTGCCCGGGAACGAGCGGCTCGTTCTGGACGACAAGTATCCCATCCGCGCGCTCAAGGATAACGAGGTGCTGCTCAAGATGGCTGCAGCGGGTGTTTGCCATACGGACGTAGACCTGCTGAGTGGGGTCACCTTGGATCCGCGCACCTATGTCATGGGCCACGAGGCGTGTGGGGTTCCTGTACAGTGCGTGTCTCATTCCATTCAAATGCGCGCTGAGTACGAGAGTTTTACGCGCAGATTGGGTCCCAAGGTCGACAGCAAAGCCGTTCATTTGGGACAACTGTATTCCGTCCTGTTATTGGATAGTTGCACGCACGGAGTGAATGGGACCTCGGCGCTGGTGAATAGTTTGGGAATAGGAAAGGATGGGTCGTTTTCAGAGTACTTCATTGTGTCCGTCGACATGCTCGTCCCAGTGGTGAGTTTTCCGGCTGTAGTTGAAACTCTGAATGCTGAGATAGGTTAGCCCGATGGGGTTCCCCCAGAGGTCGCTGCAATTGCATGCGACGCAGGGATAACGGCTTACCATGCTGTTCAAAGTACAGCTCAGGTGCGTCTCCAGTTCATCTCTCTTCATTTTAACTCAAGGAAATCCAGGTTAAACAAGGCGACAAGGTGCTGATATTTGGCATCGGTGGTCTCGGCCACTTGGCGGTTCAATATGCCAAACATTTCGGTGCAACCGGTATGTACACGCTAATTTTTCATCCACTTCGTCCCCATTTCTTCTTCAGTTTACGTCTGCGATTTCAAACCCGCTGCCCGGAAATTGGCACTCCAGCTAGGCGCCACCGAGGCGTTCGATTGGATAGAACTAAATACTAAAACAACGTCTGGATTCACGGTGGACAAGACCATCGACTTTATCTCGAGCAGTCAATGTTCGTAGATTTCTTCATTCACATCCAATTTACTCACTCTTCCAATGTAGCTTTTACTCAGGCTATGGCCGCTTTACAGGGCAACGACGTCAACTTCCCGAGCAGCCCGAAACTTGTTCTTGTACGTTTTACATTCTGTCTGCGTTTTGATGCTCATTTTCCGTCTGTAGGTTGGTATCAGCCCCGACAACCTTATCTTCAACACTGTCAGCATAATACAATCCGGGGTTCAAAGTAAGATTCTACTCTACGCTTCGGCTGGTGGCTTAATGGAGTTGCATCTAGTTCTGGGAAGTCCGTACGGTCCGCGCAGTGCACTCGTCGCAGCTCTGGATCTCTTTGCCAACGTTCGTTTTGTTTACCTCTCATATCGATCATACTGATTTTGCACAGGGAACCGTCCGCGCGCACGTCAGCTCCGAGCCCCTCGAGAACGTGAACAAAGTTATCGACGAACTGCGGTCCTTTACCGTCCTGGGACGCAAGGTTGTCGTTGCGCATGGGTCTGCGCTCAGGGTGGAGAACGGGGCGGCCAGCGAGGGTGTCGGTAACGGGAACGGTGAGGCCAAGGAGGCGAATGGCGAGGGGGAAGGCACGCAGTCGAAGAGGAACAGTACCATTCGTAAGATTCTCAACCATATTCCGGGTGTTAGTTCCACCTCTTCTTAACGAGGGTATTGGATTTACTAGTTTTTTTTTTTAGCTCATGCATACGATAGGATTCGATTAATTACAATACGCTGTTTGGCCTCGCGGGAGCTCGTTACTGAGAGAAATGAAGCCAGCATTACAGGGAGAGAATGCGTCCCGACTTCGACGCGAGGTCCCGGTAAACGTCTGGTTGTACTTTTTATCTGGGGTAGTCGAACCTCGCCTCACCTAGGAGCGTTCAGAAGTTGAAAAGCATCGTTGCTTCCGTCTCCGGAAGTGGACTTCGGTGCCGCAGATTTTCTTCCGTTGACAGAATATGCCGATCGAACGCGTGCCACAAAGGAAGCATCGGCGAAAAATGACGTCGTACATAATTCGATTCGGGCATCTCAAAGCTTTTCGCTCTGCGGGCGGCCTAGGCTTGTCGCAAGACTATGGCATGAATATACGTTGACGACATGGACAAAATTCTGGTATTGAATCCTCTGCCAATCCGATCCATCCATTCAATCGACCCGAACCAAGTTGGACGCGGGTGATGTTGAAAATAATCCAAAATCTATCTTGAAGTGCGAGTGAGCCGCCAGGCGCGAAAAAAAAACGAAGACACACCTAGGGAGAGAACAGATTTTGCTCGTCTGGTCCAATCCAAAAGTCCATACCACCCGCGGCCAGTTCTTTCAACGCAGGAACGATGCTCGACGGAGCAAACTGGTCTAGAGTCACGGAGTCCGTGTCCCTAGAGTGCACAAGGACGCGCACGGTTCCTATCTCGGTGCGGCGAGCGAGGAGACCGGGAAGAAGAACATTCCACGAGGCCTCTGTGAGATTCCGAACCGGAGAGAATTGCAAATCCAATGTGTGGAGGTTCGGGAGTGCTCTGGAGGGGTGAGATCGCGTCAAAACGTCCGATAGCAGCATGATAAGCTCCTAGGTGGGGCACACGATCACCAATTCGGAGAGCGTCGGAACCACATCCAAAATCGTACCGAGCACCTCGATGGGTCCTACCAGCTGCAAACAATCAAAGCTGAGCCTTTTCAGTGGCGGTGAAGAACGTTCCAGGAAGGGGAGCAACCCTTCTGAAAGCGTGGGTAGACCGAATAGACCAAGGACCTCGAGATTGGGCGCTGCGATGCATCCCAAAATTTCTTCGTCGGTTTCGGTGCCCGAAGAAAGCACACCGAGACCAAATCGACGCAGATGTGGAAGGGAAAGCATTTCAGCTTCATTGAGCGTGGTTCTATCGAGGATCAGGTTGTGGATGTTTAGCTCCACCAAGTTGGGGGAGCGGCGCAGAAGTTGGAGCAGGGGATACCAGTCACATTCCGTGGAACCGCGACCGCTGATCGCCAGGTCTCGGAGAGATGACAGAGGTGTTGTTTCCGTGATTTCAAAGGGGATGTGAAGAGGATTCGCAAAGTCTTTCAAGTCAATCTCGAGACCTTTCAGACGCTCGGAATGACGCTGGATGACAGCGGTCACGCCGTGGTCGAAAGCGCCCTCAGGATCGAAACCCTTGAAGTTGATGCTTACACGCAAGTCCAAGGGTCGATCCCGAGCGCGCTGGAACCATCCTTCCAGAACGGCCGGAAAACCGCGAGAGCACGGGAGGGCGATGTGGAGCTCAGTCCAAAGCGCGGTGGTGGATAACGCGATGTCGGTCCACGCACGGCAGATTTGGAGAAGAATTAAGGGGATATGACGGATTCCAGTAGGGTGGTCTCGGTAGAAAAGCATGCACTGGCGAAAAACCTCGGACGAGATTTCGAGCGGCAGTCTCGTGATGGGATCGCGCATATTGTTGAGCTGGCGCTGAAGAAGGCTTTTATCGCGCTCTAGCTGCTTCAGGACGGCTTTTTGCCGCTCGATATCTTCGGAAACGGCGCTAATTTCCGCCTCGAGTGCTTCTACCGACATGGGCTGCAAAAAATATTTCAGAACGTGCCACAGCATGGCGGAACTTGACTACCCACAGTCAAAGTGACCCGACCCGTATGTGCCTGGGCTACTACCCAATGAGCAGAAGATGCGCGAGTTGCCACGAAGCTGAAAACCTCGAATAGTGGAGCGGAAGCAGAAGAGCGGGCGCCGTACGTAAATGAAAACCGGAGCAAATATCAAGTGCCAGTGATCTTGCTTGTCCCGAACCATCATGCCACCCTTTGTAAAGGCCGTCTCAAGCAAATCTCCACCGCTGCTAATGGATAGCCTCGGGAAGGTGGGCCGTCAAGTCTACTCCCAGGATGGTGCTTTCAATATTGGCAAACTTACGTATACAGTGCAAAGTCCGCCGGACAGGCTGGTGCTACTAAGTACTGCCATAATCCTGTAGCTGCGGTACATTCTCTTGAACGTTTCTCGCGAGAGATAAAACAAAAGACTGGATACAATCGACGCTCAACACAGGGGTAAGTTGCTCGATAGATTTTCCGTTGAGAATAAACTGCATCGTTGTTGACTACTGAGTATTCTTGGAAACGCTAACAGTAAACGTCGCAGGAAGCAAGCTCATACCGGCCGCGGCAACCCGACTCGGATCGCCGTCAATGTACAGACTCCGTGCGACTTCGAACACCTTTCCCTCATGCCTACCGCCCTCACTGAAGGCAAAATCCCCTTCGTCATAGGCGACGAAACGTTCGAAACGTACTACAAGGTTGTCGGCGACATCTCCAGCTGCAGCCATGGGCCCCTCGTTGCTCTCCACGGAGGACCGGGTCTCTCACACGACCACCTCATTCCCTTGGAGGACCTCGCATCTCGCTCCCCCTCCACAGCCGTTATTTTCTACGATCAGGTTGGCAACGGCCGGTCAACCCACCTGCGCTCCAAAGACGCCTCTTTCTGGACCATTGAACTTTTCATCGCCGAGCTAGAGAACGTTCTGGCATTCTTTGGTGTCGCAAATTGCTTCAATATCCTCGGTCACTCGTGGGGAGCCATCCTTGCTTGCGAGCTCATCGTTCGTCGGAAGCCACCCGGCCTTCGTTGCCTCGTCCTTGCGAATGCACTAGCCAACGGCAAGCTGTACGCAGAGTCATTTGCACGGCTTTGTCTCGGTTTACCGGAGGACGTGCAGGCGACTTTGAAAAGGCACCAAGAAGCGGGGACAACCAAATCTGCAGAGTACAAAGCGGCGATGATGGGTTTCTGGGCCAAACATGGGTGCAGGGTTCAACCCTTCCCTCCGGATTTTCTGCATTCGCTCGAATACTCGAACGACAACTCCACCGTGTCCGATGCGATGTATTGGTGCTTTCCTTCATCACTTGCAACCCTGGCTAACGCACAGCTTACAGGATGGCTGGGAATGTCGGCCTCGGTACACACTGGGACATGACATCTAGAATCGAGCTAATGCGGCATGTGCCGACGCTCATTGTGAACGGCGAACACGACTACATGACGGACGCCGTCTGTGGCCCCTTTTTCTGGGGTATCGACCGCGTGAAGTGGGTCAAGTTTGCTTCTTCCAGTCATACACCGCAATGGGAGGAACGCGAACGGTACATGACTGTGGTTGGTGAATTTTTACGCGGTGAGGATTTATGATAATATCTGTACTCTGTACGTGAACTCTAAATCCTCAACGCGCACTCCGGATTCCTTAGAGGACCTAGGAAGAAAAACAGGGATATGCTTGATTTTGTGAGTGCGACGAAGCTAAGTATCTGCGAACGGAACGATCTGTTATTTGCCATGTGGTGTGCAAGAAAGATGCGATCAAGAGCAGCACGAACAGCGGAAGTTGTAGAATACATAGAAGCAACGATGCGAGTGCAACAGAGTCGAAGGTTCGAGCTATCTGCAGCCAATCAATATTCCGCCCAAATATCAGGTGGAAATTGCTCACCTAGGACGGGAATGTATTTGTGTCTTTTGTCCCAAACCAAAAACTCAAACCACCAGCTTCCAATTCCTTCAAAACAGGAAGGACAGTCTGGGACACAAAAGAGTCCAGGAAGACATTTTGAGGATTCCAGCCATCTGTAGATTCTCTGTGGATGCACAGGGTTCGCACGGTGCGACGAGCTACCAAGACTGGAAGCAGCACATTCCAGTACGAATCGCGGAAAGTTTCAGTATGGCACATGGAGAACTCCAAAGTTTGCAGATTCGGAAGTATTGTGGACGGATCACTGCGCGTGAAAATGGCCGACAGTCGTTCTATGAGATGGAAATATGGGGACCCGATAGCCAATTCGGTGACGGTCGGACACGCGTCCAAAATCCTGTCGAGCAAATCCGAATCGAGAGGGAGTCCCTCTTGTTGCATCTGAAAGAAATCGAACTGCAGTTTATGCAGGGGTGGTGACGACCGTTGCAAGAACGAAACGAGTTGATCTAAATCCATGCGCATATGCATCAGAACGAGAGATTCGAGCGCGGGGGCGGTGATGCACGCCAGGATATGATCGTCGCTTTCGAGATTCTCGAGCCCCAAGCTCAGTCGACGCAGATGCGGAAAGACCAGAGCTTCCGTGGCATCGGGGAGTAGGTTCATGTTTTGAATGGACAGCTCGACTAAGTTGGGAGAGTAGCGTAGGAGTTGCAGCAAGGGAGACGAGGGACATTCATCCAACACCATACAGGAACATTGGATCCTCAGGGTTTGGAGTAGCGGAAACACCTCTGTGGCACCAAAATGGATGCCAAGAGTGCTCGAATGCGGCCCTGCAAGCTCGATATCGAGACTCTTCAGACGCCCGGAACGGGCATGAATGAGAGCAGTTATATCGTCCTCGAAAGCTCCGACATCATCATCATCCACTGCGGCAGGATTAATCGTTACGCGCAAATCAAAGGGGTGATCCCGCGTGCGTTCCAACCATCTGTCGAGAACGGGTGAGAAACCTGGAGAACGCGGGAGGACGATATGGAGTGCAGTCCAAAGCTCGGTGGTCGACAATGCAATCTCGGTCCATGCATTGCAGATTCGGAGGAGTTTTATGGGGAAACGATGGATTCCAGAGGGCTCATGGATTTCATCGGGAAGGCAGGCATCTGAGTCAAGGAAGATTTCGGACGCGATTTCGAGTGGCAATCGTGCGATGGGATCGCGTATATCGTTGAGCTGGCGTTGGAGGAGGCTTTTACTGGGCTCGAGCTTCTTCAGAACCGCTTTCTGTCGCTCTATATCTCTGGAAACGGCGCTAATTTGCGCCTCGAGTGCTTGTACCGACATGAGCTGCAAAAAGGTACCAAGTATCAGAAGGGCCACCGCACGCTAGAAATTGACCACTGACGGCCAAAGTATCACCAGTATGTCCTGGAGCAACCGCGCAGACAGGATTCACGAGCGGCCACGAAGGCTGAGCGATTGGGAGCGAAGTGGCGGAAGCAGAGCTGCTCGGTAAACACAAGACAACTCATGAACACCGTGGAGCGCGGGAATAATTCGGTTCCTCAAAGGGCAACTGACCCAGTGTTCGCTTCTTTCTAATCGACCACCATCTTCCTCTCATCCGACCCATTATTGTATGCATTCTTCTGGCCAGACACGTCCACGGTGGGTCCATATTCAAAAGCTGCGCCCAACATCCGAATGCTCAACTTTGCAGATCTAGAAAACAAAAGTCCAGCGCTCGGGCGCGCAACTTGCAAAGCCAGCGGAGTATCGGTGGTCAACCAGGGTAAGTGAATCGACCCATCCATGGCTACTTTTCTCAGCTCCATTTCAGCGTCACGTCCGTTCAAGAACTCGAGGCGCGCATCAAGGACATCTCGGCCGGTATCGAGCGGCAGCCTGAGAAGGGAGTCCTGCAGGGACTCGAACGCGATAAGAGTCTTCTTCAGCGACAACTCAACGCTGTACGCGACCCAATCCAACGTCTTCCCCTTGAAATTTCGTCCGAAATCTTTGCACAATGCCTCCCCGAATATCCGACGCTCAGCGATGTTCGCAGCATCCGCCCGCGTGCCATGCCCAAGTTTCCCACTATCCCCACGCTTCTCTTGAATATTTGCAATGCATGAACCGCCATCGCATTATCTAGCCCCAAGCTGTGGTCCACAATTAATATACAGTTCCCGGCGCACCGCGCGGGTCTCGAGGTCATGGTGGAGAAATGGCTTCAACGCACTCGTTCTAACCTTTTGGACGTGTCCATGACCGGACCTCTCGATACAACAGTGGCCGCTCTCATTTGGCGCCACTCAAGCCACCTTGGGCACCTCAAATTGTTCGCAGTACAAGACGCGTTGCGACCAAGCGATTACTCACACGTCGGTTCTGCGGTGTTTTGGGAGCTTTTGGGGGCGCAAACCGAGCCCTTACCGCTCCTCCAATTCTTGGAAATTCATGGCCGCCATGCGTTTGGATACTCTCGGCGCCCAATCCTACGCTTTCTATCCCTTTCTTCGAACATCACGGAATTGATTCTTGAGATCGCATTGGCGGGGGAGGAACAGGAAATCGACCATGTTGTCATTCCCAATCTACGCCGCTTGGAGTGTGGCAGAGACATCATGGATCGTTCTCATGATTATTTCCAAATTCTGAGCTGCATTCGTGCCCCTCGACTGGAAAGCCTCACCGTGGAGTTTCCTAGTACCAACGACATCGTTCCATTTCTTCAACAATTATCCTCGTCTCTTCAAGAACTCGTCATTCGGGATCCAGGAGAACTCGCGCTGGACCAGATTCTAAGTCTCGTCCCCACCCTCATTCGGTTGGAGATCGAGTCGCCTTACATCAAGTGTGCAGGGCAGTTGTTCAAAATCCTGGCGCCGCCGCCGCCGTATGATCCTTCTTGGGCCGTCGTGGTGGGAGTCGGGGGGTCCGGGAACGTTGCCTCCACAGTTACGATCTCTGAGCAGGGTTGGGGTCTGAGTTGTTTACTGAATGCCGTCGTACAATGAGCTTTGAATTATCTTGATCTTATCTTGGCTGATTTTTGAAAAGGACGTGACAATAGAGAAGATTGTGCAAGTTAGACCGTGTTCCAACTTGGTTCACTTCTGCGCCGTGACAATATCCGCCTTCCACGTCAAAGTAAAATCTCCCTCCCCGTACCGTTCCTTCATGTATCTCTCCCACCCTCACCCGTAGCAGTGGTCCCAATGCAAAGTAAGTCGATAACACTCCAGCATGCCAATGCAAAGTTCACTGAGACTTGTCGGCCCACTGAAATTTAGTAGGGCCAGCTCCCCGGCAGGTGTTGGGTGACGCCGGCATCCCTCGGGTAGTGTTGAGTTTGATGGCAAGCACATATCCGTTGGAAATGGAGAAAATAGCTGATGGCAGATGTGATAACCATAAACATTGATTCATGCCATCAGAACAACCCAAGGAATCATTGATAGCTTTACACAGGGGGCAAATGCCATGGCACTTTGCCTCGTGTGCCAAGGTGGCACTTGCGTGGCACTTGGCGGGTAGTTGCTCAGTAGTTGGACAGTCGGTGGGATTTTGATCGGTTCCCCGGCTTTCACAACCAGCCGGGCATTACATAATCCAACGGAAGTCATTAGATTGTTGGATAGTCGAAGCCGAAGAGCATTGTTTCATGGGGCTCTGATGATTCACAAAATTATGGTTAATGACACACAGGCTGTAGTCCTGCTTTTTTCCACATAAATGTAAGGGTCCTGGTGCAGGAATCCCCAAGGACACCTGTCAGGGCAACTCTGCACACTGAGGATACGCGCTCAGCCTGGATAGAGGGGATCCGAAGTGTGAATAAAAGAAATACGAATACATCCTGCAACGCACCTGGATAGAGGGGATCCGAAGAGAAATCACTCTAAGGAACCCTCTGCCCAGGTACGGCCTATATACTTATCTAGATCGATCCTTATCCGACGGGAGCACATGGCGGGAGGCGGATCTTTGATGGATGCATATGGCGCGAGCGATGTCGCATGCAGTATCCCATCGTGATCGGAACAACGATGATCCGGGGAAGGGTGATGGACCGAGGCCGGTGGAAGAGGCGCGAGGGCGAAGGGGAGTGGAGACCGAGGGGGAGAGGTGAGGTCCGAGGTCCGACGGATCGGAGGCGTCGGAGGTACCGGAGGACCGGAGAGGGTGCGGAACGGGAGTTCCCCTTACATCACCCCCCCCTTTGATTGCGGCGTCCCGACGCAAGGCACGAACGTCGGCGCGGGGCTTGTCCGGATAGCGGCGGTAGAAATCCGCCACTAGACCCTCGGAGAATATCCGGTCGTGGCGGACCCATTCGTCGTGGTCGTGGCTATAACCTTTCCATTTAACGCGGAAATTGAGATGATTATACCGGAACTTAGCGTCCACAATCTCCTCGACCTCATACTCGTTCGGTCCGTAGTCGGCGTCCGGAAGGATCGGACCGGGCTCCTCGTGGTGTGGTCGACCTGGGAACGGGTCTCCGACCGCGAGCTCGAGTTTGACGACCGGAAAGACGGGGTGTAGGCGGGACAGACTGGCGGGGAGCTCGAGCTTGAAGGCTCCCTTTCCGACGACCTTTATAACCTTGAACGGACCAAGGCGCTTGTGGGACAGTTTCGGAGACGGGCGGGTCGTCCGGATGTCCGAAGCGTCGAGCCAGACGCGGTCTCCGACTTTGATGTCCGGAGCGGCAAGGCGGCGGCGGTCGTAGTACTGCTTCTGCTCCGCCTTGGCTTTAACGAGCACGGCTTGAGCTTCGGAGACTCCGTGCGCGATCCGGTCCCGGAATGCCTGAGCGGACTCGACGTCGGACCGGAGGTCGGTAGGCTCAAACCCGAGTCGAGGGAGGCGGCCGGAGTCGGTCATAAACGGAACTTGCTGCGTGGACGAGTGGAGATGGCTGTTGTAGGCAAACTCCGCGGTCGGAAGGAGTTCGTCCCAGTCGTCCTGCAGGTAATTAGTGAAGATCCGAATATATTGCTCGAGCTCCTGGTTGACACGCTCGGTCTGTCCGTCGGTCTGCGGGTGATACGCCGTGGACGTGGCCATCTCCATTCCGATGAGCCGGAAGAGCTCGCGGGTGAACTCGCTGATGAATTGAGTTCCCCGGTCGGAGATGTACCGTTGCTGCACCCCATGGTGACGCCACACATTCTTGTAATACAGCCGGGCCGCTCCGACGGCATCGACAGTGGTGTGGCACTCCATGAAGTGCGCTCGCTTACCCAGAACGTCAACCGCGACCATGACCGCGTCGTACCCGTGGGCCTCCGGGAGTTCGACTATAAAGTCCACCGACACAGTGTGCCAGCGCTCCGGAGGGATCTCCGTCGGGTGGAGCTCGCCGACCGGAAGCTTCCGGAGCACCTTGGTCCGGCAGCAGAGGTCGCACGTCGAGACATAGCTTCCTACGTGCTGGGACATCTGGGGCCACCAGTAGTTCCGCAAAACGAGCTCCAGCGTCTTGAAACGCCCCGCATGCCCTGCGACACGAGTGTCGTGGTGCTGCTCGATGATACGGCGTCGAAGGTCTTTGTCTCGGGGGACGACTATCCGCCCTCGGAAGTACAGAATTCCGTCAGAGACGTGCCATTCTGACGACCGAGTGGACTTCGACGACCGACCTTTGAGCAGCTCCCAGGCAGCAAGAGCCACAGCGTCTTCCAGGTCCGGAGCCGTCCGGAGCGCGTCTCGGATGTCCCGGAGGACGGAGGCCCCCGGGCCGGAGATGACAACCCCCTCGGTCGCCCGGACGTGGAACAACCCGGGCCGGAGCAAAGTCACGTCCTCGTTGTCGGAGAACACCCCGTGGTCCGGACGACGAGAGAGTGCGTCTGTGCGCCCCATCTGAGAGCCGGGCTTGTGGTGAAGCGCGAAATCAAACCGGGACAAGTACAAGGACCATCGTGCTTGTCTCCGGTTGAGATGCTGGGCCTTGCGGAAATACTCGAGGTTCTTGTGGTCAGTCCAGAATTTGACAGGGTGCTCCGCACCTTCGAGGAAGTGTCGCCATTCCTCTAGTGCGCGGATGATCGCCAGCATCTCCTTGTCGTGGATCTCGTAGTTGCGCTGAACGTTGGTTAGCAATTTCGAGAAAAACGCAACAGGTCTCCACTTCCCATCGGGGCGGTCTTCTCGTTGAGATAGGACCGCCCCTGAGGCGAATTCGCTTGAGTCGGCCTCCAACCTCCACGGTTGAGTCGGGTCCGGAAGAATAAGGACTGGCTCCGAGGTGATCGCGTCCTTGAGGGCCCAGAAAGCTGCGGCCGCCAGGTCCGACCAGGTCCACCGGGTGTCCTTCTTCGTTAGGTCGAACAACGGCCGCGCAATGCCGGAGAATCCGAGAACGAAACGGCGGTAGAAGTTGATGAACCCTAAAAACTGCTGGACGTCCTTCCGGTTCTCCGGCTCCGGCCACTCGGCGACACCCGCGACCTTGGCCGGATCCATCCGGACGGTGCCGTCGGAGATGATGACGCCGAGATACTCGATCTCCGTGACCTCGAACTGGCACTTCTCGAGTCGGAGGTAGAGCTTGTGTTCTCGGAGCCTCCGGAGGACTTCCTCGGTGATCCGACGATGGCGCTCGAGGTCTGAGTGCGCGATGAGAATATCGTCCAGGTAGATGTAAACGTCACCCGAAAGAATGAGGTCCTGGAAGATATCATTCATCATCATCTGGAAGGTCGCCGGAGAGTTTGTGAGGCCGAAAAACATGACCAGCGGCTCGAAGAGCCCCCGGTTTGTCCGGAAGGCAGCCTTCCACTCGTCGCCCTCTTTGATCCGGACATTGTTGAACCCCCAGCGGACGTCGAGCTTGGTGAAGAACCGGCAGTGCTTCAAACGATTAACTAGGTCATCAATCAGCGGGAGGGGATACCGGTTCTTCACGGTCATCGCGTTCAAAACCCGATAGTCCTGCACGAGCCGGAGCGCTCCGTCCTTCTTTTTGATAAAGAAAACCGGAGAGGCCATCGGAGACTTCGAGGGGCGAATCCGGCCAGACCGGAGGTTCTCCTCGATGAAGCTGTCGAGCTCCCGCTGCTCCGCCGGAGCAATCGGATAGCACTTACAGTTAGCCGGCTTGCTGTCCGGAACCAGCTCGATCGCGTGGTCCCACGCGCGGCGCTCCGGAAGGGCGTCAAACGATTTCTCCGCGAACACATCCGCGAATTCCTGGGCCCACTTAGGAAGTTCGGACTTGGGGGGTGCGGAATTGCGAGCATATCCCTCGGCGAGACGTTGAGAGAAGGAGCTGCTCGCTCGGATCTCGGCTTCCGTCGGAGGGGGAAGGAAGGAGGTGTAAAGGATCCGGTCGCCCTCTTCGATCTCAGAGTAGTCGTCGTCATCGTCCGAGTCCTCGCAAAACTCCTGCAGACCCGGGAGGTCGTCGGCATCGTCGTCCTCTTTGTCTGGACCCGAGTCCGGGAAATCGCCGAGCCGGAGTCGTCGGAGGTGTTCGGCCTGGATTCCGGTAAGCCTCCGGAGTTCGCGGCGCTCGGCCTTGACTTCGGAGCGACACTCCGAACAAGCCTCGGGGCAGCGGGTCATCTTGACCGACTGCGTGGCCCAGTCCACCTCCGGGTTATGCTTCCGGAGCCACGAGTGACCTAGGATGAGTTTTTGTCGGCCAAGACGCGTTACCGCAAAGAGGATGCGCTCCGAGTGACCTTGGTAGCGCAACACCACGTCGACGACCTGACGTATGGATCCCGCTTTGTTCGGCGTGCCGTCGACGTTGAAGACCGGAATCGGCCGGGGGAGTTCCCGAGTAGGAATCTTGTGCCGAAGCACCAGATCCCTATCGATGAAGTCGGACGTCGCTCCGCAGTCGAGGAGACCTTGGAGGGACATTTTAAATGCCGACTGGGTGGACTCGATCTCCAGGGGAATGTGGAGGGAGTTGGCGCCGGGGGTGGCCCAGATCTCGTACGAGTCTGGAAGCAGGCGTTCCCACGCCCGACGACGGGTCCGAGGCGGAGAAGGGTCTCCGGCTGGGACGGAGGGTTCGGAGGTTCCGGAGGTTCCGGAGGGATCAGGGGAAGATGCGACGGTCGTTTTGCAAGAGGAATCATATATATTATCGCCAGGATACAAACAAGCAAAACGATTAGACAACGAGGGCGCACCAATCACTCGTTGTGGGTCACAAAATCCTCCTGAACCTCCTCAGCCTCGGGTACCTCGGTTGCGGTGACCCGGAGGTGCTCGATAAGCTCTCCGAGCAGCTCCGGACCGAACTGATCCGCGACGTCGAGGGCGGCCGCCCGAATGTCGACGGCATTCGGACAATCCCGGGCAATGTGGCCAAGCGCGCCACATCGGTAGCAGGCGCGTCCGGCAGGGCGCGCACGAGTTCGGTCGACGTCCATCGGGACGGCGTCAGGGGCACGAGGAGCGGGGGCCTGTCGGGCCGGAGCCGGAGCCGGAGCCGGAAACGCCGCAGGGACAAAAGGCATTACAGCCGGCCGCGGTCGGACAGGGGCAGCAGCAGCGGCGGGGCGAACCGGTTGCTGGAAGGTTTGCGCGTTCCGGACCGCTTGGTATTGCCGGAACGCGCGCGCACGCCACTCCGGGTAGGCACTTTCACCCGGAGGGGTGTTCGTCGCAATGGCGACGTTCAGGTCCGGACGGAGGCCGAGCCGGAACTTGGTGACCTTGAGGAGCGGGTCGGTGTACCCCGCGTCCTCGAACGCATCCTCGAAAGCGTCCGTGTAGAGGTACACGTCCGAGGTGGACATGTGGTACTTGCTCGACTCGAGCTTCCGGCGGGCAAGCTCAGCCGAGTTCTCCTCGACGAAACGCTCCACGAACTGGGTGCGGAAAAGGACCCAGGTGGGGAAGGGGAATACGTCCTGGCGCCGTGCACGCTCCGCCCACTTCTGTGCCGAGCCGGTGGACATGTAGCCCAACGCGAAGCGGACAGCGCGCTCCTCCAACGGCTGGAGGCCAGGACCGGGGCTGAACTGCTCCGGGACTTGACGGTAGTACGACTTGCACGCGTCAAGGAATGCCCGGCCTGCGGCGCGGTCTCCGTCGAAGCTCGGAGGGGGGTTCGGCCGGAGCAACGACCGGGAGCTGAGGATGCCCTCTCCGAACAAGGCCGAAGCAAAACGCACCGGAGCGGGGCGCGCGTCGGGGGCGAGATGGGGCGGTGGTTCTCGCGCCTGAGGGGGATGCGCCGGAGCCTCCGGCACGTGGTCGTCCGGAGGACCGTCAAGGTGTACAAGAAGGCGCTGAAGAATATTTTCGATGCTACCGAAGCGGTCGCCAATTTGTTGTTCGAAGGTTTCGAGACGTTCTTCGAGATCAGGGGCCGGAGCATTCGGCTGTGGCTGGTCCATGACGTCGAGAGGTTCGGAGTTCGAAACGGAAGGGGCGTCAAGATAGGGTGGGTCTCCGGCCGCGTCGGAGTCGGAGTCGTCAACGCGCGCGGAGTACGTGCCGGAAATCTTGACGGGTCAGTCCGTTGGAGAGTGATTTCTACTGTAAGGGCAACTCTGCACACTGAGGATACGCGCTCAGCCTGGATAGAGGGGATCCGAAGTGTGAATAAAAGAAATACGAATACATCCTGCAACGCACCTGGATAGAGGGGATCCGAAGAGAAATCACTCTAAGGAACCCTCTGCCCAGGTACGGCCTATATACTTATCTAGATCGATCCTTATCCGACGGGAGCACATGGCGGGAGGCGGATCTTTGATGGATGCATATGGCGCGAGCGATGTCGCATGCAGTATCCCATCGTGATCGGAACAACGATGATCCGGGGAAGGGTGATGGACCGAGGCCGGTGGAAGAGGCGCGAGGGCGAAGGGGAGTGGAGACCGAGGGGGAGAGGTGAGGTCCGAGGTCCGACGGATCGGAGGCGTCGGAGGTACCGGAGGACCGGAGAGGGTGCGGAACGGGAGTTCCCCTTACAACACCCCCCAATGTCCCCCCAATCATGTCTTAAATTTGTTTAGGGTGCATACCATTGCTATCGAAATTTTACATGAATTTTATACTCCTTCGTCGAGGGTCATAATCACCAAATGTATTGGGCCAGCAAAATGGGAGCAGGGACATGGAATCGAACTCACGCACATCAAGCAAGTCACGGGGCACGTGCTTTTGCTCCCACATGGCAACTGCGTGCCAACTACCTCCCAAGTGCCACCTTGGCACACGAAAAAAAGTGCCACGGCTGATGCCCCCTGTGTTATCAATCGGTGAACACCCCCGGCATGGATCAAAAAATGATACAGGATCAAAAAATCGAAGTTGTAGAGCAAATTTCTAGCTACAGATTCACCCTATATAGTACTAGCTCAAAAAGCTTAGCTGGTTCAGGAAATGCAAAATACTTTCCAAGCCCCGGCTTCAAGAATGTGAAACCCCTTTACTATATGGTTCAAACTGTGTGGACCACTTCTTAGGGTGTTTTGATGAAGATTTTTGGGGCACACGGCACAGGACAGGGTTAAGAGAGGTACAACATGTGGGGCCCGTGCATTGAGTAGCTGTTACGTCCCGTTCCATTCTCACCAACTCCGGACCAATTTTGACCCAACTCCGGTTCCGGCTCCAACAAATCCGGATCAATCTTGACCGGACTCCGGTCCTCGTTCGGACTTTTGCCCTTCTTCAATTTCATTCCATCCTTCACCCACTCGACCTTACTCCGGTGTAGATATTCACTCCGGTACCTCCGGTTTCTCCGGGGTATCCACCTCCACTCCGGGGTCCGAGTTTTTTACCTTGTCACTTTCTCCATATTCATCTGAGTACACATCAGTGGGCATTTAGTATATAAACCTCTGTACAACCGCCATATAACTCAGTTGGAATATTAACGTTCCTGGTCTAATCGACCTTGGCTGCTCCGAGCCCTCCTCTCCTCCTTTCTCGTCTCGTCCGGATTGCTTCCCTTGGAAGTAGCGTAGGGAACCCGGTCACCCTGGGTCTTTGTGGTGTCACCGGTTGGACTCCATCTCCCTCCTCCGACTTTTCGTCCCTCTCCGGAGTCCTTCGTCCCGGAGTTCCGGTCATTCTTACTCCGGTCGTCCTTATCCGGGATTCCAGTCAGCCTCGGATCCGGCACCTAACAGTAGCCCTATATGCATCAATTATCATGGTTGTCTAGTGTACTGGTTTCTGTGTTCCTTAACAACCTCCGGCTTACTCATCCATTTTGCAACGGTCGGGAGGTGTAATGTCCGTGCCGGAGGATAGGACAAAGGGCCGGAACCAGAGGTCGGAGGTCGGAGGGTCGGAGGTCGGAGGACCGTGGGATGATGACCGAAGGTGATCCGGATGAGGTGAACGCTACTCGGAGGGAGAGCGCACCAACCATTTGACTTCCGAGAGAGGATTACTCGGAGACTAGATGGCACAGAGGAGTTGTGGAGGCAACACACGTTAATCAACTACTGAGGTACATCAAAGTCGTATCGCCTATATATACTAAGTAAGTATGACACGACCTAATGGAGTCAGAAGTATGAAAGACAATAAGATCTATACTACAACAATAAGAGAGAAGAAGATAAAGATAATCACAATAAGGGAAACGCTCAGAAGAACTTCATTGCGTGAAAACCCTATAGGATTGTGCAATACGAACAGATCGGATGCATCAAGGTCGGAATGTCCGGATCAGTCGGAAATGATCCGAACCGGAGGAGTCGGAAGGTCCAAGGGAGAGTCGGGAGAGTTGGACATGCATGGATATAACAACGTAAGATTGTGCAATATGACGTGATCGAATGCATCTTGGATGGAAGAGGCCGGAAGGTCGGAGGGACCGGAGGGCCCAGAGGGATCGGAGGGCCCGGAGGGATCGGAGGGCCTCGGATCGAAGTCGGGATGACATGGATATAACAGGAGGTCAAATCCCGGCACGCACATCCCTTTTTTGTAGCCTCCATATGCTGTGATGCCTCCATTCAGATCCTTTGAGTCTCTGTATACTGACTCTAGCACTCCTTCAGATGGGCCACATGTCTTTGCACCAGTCATTTATGCTCTCTAAGAGGGGCAACTACTCAATGATTCAAAACATTGATTCCTTGGTAGTGACTGCTATTCTTGACCAGATGTGTGATCTGTGTGTTCAAAGTCTGATACTAACCTACAGTAGCCCATATTTGAACATGGTTCAACTAAGGACCATGATCTCAGAGAGATTATGGCTGAACTCTGGGAGCAGTAGCTAGACCCCAGTTCTCAATACAGGTAGCTACTACACTGGTTCCAACACCACAGTGGACATGACCCTTGCCATTAGAATCTAATGGATGCAAGAAACTACCCAAAATATGGGCAAAGACCTGAGATCTGAGTGCAATCATTTTCAGCTGATCCCTCTTATTCTGCACCTAGAGAGCCATGTATCTGCATTGAGAGGTTCAAAACTATATGGAATATCTTATGGTTACTCCATCTACTCATATATGTAAAGGTTCTTGCAATACTGGGAAGCTCCGACTGTGTCGGAGGAGACCTTGCTTGCAGAATTTGTTTGGGAATTGCATTCCCGGGCCCTCGCGTTGGAATCTGAGTTCTCTGTTCACTTTGTGTATATTTTAATGAGAGACAGGAAACGGGGAGAGGGATGTACCACAGGATTCCAAACAATAAGCAGCGAGGCGGATGATTTAAATGCATCGTGGTGGAAGCTGCCAGTGAGCCCAGGTATTAGGCTACCACTTTTCTTGGCTTGCTAGCACTGTGACGGGATTCACTGCATTCCGAGGGCTGGTAGGCACGGGGTCTGCCTAGTGGTGTAGGCAGAGGTAGGCACACTTGAGATAAACTCAGCTGAGTTGCATGAGTATACCTGTGCCTACGTAGTCGTGGCTCAGTTCTGTGGTTGTACGCGCCCCCCGACGTGTAAGGCGGGCTCCAGCAAGGCCATGGTGAGTTGACAGAACATGAGAAATGCGTTTGATATGCATCTGACTTGCCATGGGAGCCATCACGGCGACCTGAACTCGGCGACATCCCGCTTTCTTCAGCTCGTCGTCACCTCCTCGCCAGGCCCCACTAGTCCAACCCTCATGGCTGGGATACCTTCCGATACTCCGAACCTCAACAGCAAGAACATTTTCTGGCAGCGCGACGAGGACGCCGAAGATCAGCTCGCGCCGACGCAAATCATGAATTAACTTTCAAGATTCACACAGGCGACATGTGTCTATTAAGTATGGCTCGGTGGTCGAGGCGCGGGCGGTTGGGGAGGTTGGATGAGGAGGCCAGAGGGAGACACAGCTGGCACTTGGGTGCCGACCGATGTAGGCACAGTGTAGGCAGAGGGTAGGCACAGCTAGGCAGAGTTTCGACGAACTCACCTAGGCACAGCCCAAAATGGTGTGCCTAATGGGGTAGGCACACGTGGGCACAGCTACACACAGCCTTGCCTACACGGGTGCGGAATGCAGTGATTGTGGTGCGAAGAGGTGAGCTAACTTGACACAGATGCAACGTGCTGACCGACGCCACAGTGGGATTTGTCTGCCCGCCTATAGAAGGGAAGCGCATGGCAGAGCAAGCAGAGGGAGGCTGCTCCGCCGCGGCGACCCGGGCTCAGGGTCCGGGTGTAGCCTATAAGTAGTGCAGATTCGGGAAATATGTTGACAATGTGGTGAGAAGTTGTGAGGACTCCAACTCTCCGACTCTGGCAGTCACTCCGTCATGTTCCGAACCAGAAATGTAAGGAACTTGCGCCGTCGATTGATACAGAATTTGCGGGGGGGGACTTTTGTACACTGGGCCTCTGCTCCGGCGAGCTCGGGGCTTGCGGTCAACAAAGCAAGGTACTACTATGTAGGATTGAGGAGCCAGCTAGCTCAGCCTACCAGTAGTAACTTGCCAGTAACTGTAGTCTGCCAGTGGGAGCATTCAAGGGAGCATTTGTTAGCGCGCGTCGTTGGTCCAGCCAGCAGTGAGATCAATATTCGGCGGGTTTCCGCCTGACCAAGGTGGCGGCAGAAATAAGTAGTAGAGAGGTTGAGGAAGACAAGGGTGGTGGGCGTTGATGTCAGCGGTGGATTCTGGATTCAAACTCAGAGATGATATCATGTCAGCTTTGATCAATCATGATCGGAAGGTCTTGTCGGGTTACATCCGGATTAGGTAATTAAGGGTCTCCAGAGACCTTGACAAGCAAGGTAATTCCTCTGGTTGAGTTGAGGTCTGTCCGCATCCAGTAGAGGTCTTGAACAGAACTCCATGGATTCTGCACCAATCCTCAAGATCAATGACATTTTCTGGACCCCTTGAGTTCTCTCTCCATACTGGTCACTTCCAATGGGCCAGATTCAACTCCATTGGTTCCCTATTAGCAGAATGATTTGAAAATCCCTGTGCATATAACTTGCCCTTCTGAGAAGATATTCAACTAGTCTTTGCTTCTACAGGCTTCATGAAGGTAATAGAATCTGTATTTTATAGTTTGCCCAAGGAAGAAAATTGAAGAGCCTGAGCATTACAAGGAACACCTTCTCTACTGGTATATGTCCCTTTCCCCTAGCCCATTGAGCAGCTTTATACAATGGGACTTCAGAATCCATTCAGAATGTATACTCATTCCTTGGGGCACCAAAGATCGGGTTATCCAGTGCCACCATCAATACCTACACCTAGATCTACCTTTTATCTCATTCACTTATATTACTCTCCCAAGGGTCACATCCAGGCCGATCTCTCAGATCTAGTATCCTATGCGGTACCAGAGCATGTTCCGACCACAGATCACACAATTGCAAGACAGAATGGAAATGATATCAAGGATGCAAAAATAAACACACCATTTGCACTTTTACAGCAGGTTCCTACACCAGATGTGAGGATAGGTATTGTCAGACCATGTGAAAGGCTTATAGCAACAATAGTTGTCTGCAAGACCAGGCAAGGTTTCAAGAGGCAAGCACAATGGGAGTGCAAAAGCAGAAAATTGCCTATCTGGGCCAAAGGCGTAGTGGCCCAATTAGGAAGACCATCAGAAATGCCAAAGATTCTGAGATCCTGAGCTGATGGCGGCACCCCAAGGTCAGAAAAGACCACAATTGAGTGTGTAGGGAGATGTGAGACCCAGTGGGCATCACAAGTATACCACTTAGATATAAAAGACTCTTGTTTGAAAAAGTATTTTGCATTTTGCGGGCCAACCAGTCAGTTTGATATCAAACACTATTGACAACTCCTGTAGCCCTTGACCGGCTCTACAACTTTGATTTTTCTGATGGCCGGATCATTCTTGATGCATGCCGCCGTTCTAAATCACTCAGGGATTAATATCACATTTCGGCATGGCCATCAATCATTTCTACCAATCCCGAGAAGGCCAAAGTCTGCCAAACAGTAATTATTCAGTTTCAACAGTATATAGGTTTACCATCGAATTCTGATGTGCTGCCGCGGTGTGCCGATCAAACTGAAGGGCTGCCGGAGAGCTGCCCCTACCAAATTTTAGTGCTCCCACAAGTCTCGACGAACTTTGCATTGGCACGCTGGAGTGTTCACGGCTTGTTTTGCATTAACACTACAGCATGGGCTGCCCACCCTTCCCCCTTCTCCCCAGCCAACATTTCACCGAACAGCCTCTTCATGTACTCAACGAACCTCCCCATGTCGTCCGTGTGCTGGAACACAATGGACTGCACATCGACGGCGGTGAAGCCCACACTGGTGAGGATGTTCTTGATGGACTCGGGCGAAACAAGAGGACCGAAGAACATGGGCGGAGGGACGTAGCTCGGAACGCCCGCTTTCATAGATTCGAGCCAACCCGGCTCTGTCCAGACAGTAAAGCCCAGCTTGCCACCCTGTTTGAGGACGCGAAGGGACTCTGATACCGCCGGGTGAGCGAATAGATTCAAGATAATGGGGAAGGAACTCACCTTTGAAGGCTAGCTCCTTGTCGGGAATCATTTGTATCGCGAAATTCATCAACACATGCGTGAAGTGGTTGTCCGCGAATGGGAGAGCCTGAGATACGCCTCAGGTTGAATCAAACAGAAGGGCATGTTACGCGCACCTGAGCATCTGCGACTTTCACCTCTGCATTCCACCCGTTTTTCTCGATCCTCTCGGCAGCACTCTTGACCATATACTCCTCGAGGTCGCTGCACACCACACGTACAGCGTCTTTGCCAGCAGCGTCGAAAAGCAGCGACGCCACAAGGCCGCTGCCGCACGCGTTGTCCAGCACCACAGCATTCTGCGGCAGGGTGGGAAGCAGACCGGCTTGCTCAATCATGGCTTTTGCCGGGATGCCCGTGATCTCTTCCATCTTGGCTTTATCTACGCGCAAGGGACCGTCAGTTGAGTAAAAACCGAATTTTTGAGACGTCGACGCGTACCCTCTGTCGAAAATTTAGCAAAATCGGGTTTCATCGTAGTCCAGTAGACAGTGGCTGGATGTGATAGTTGGTGGGCGTCGGGCGAGTCCAACTGGCTCCATGCGATATTTTATACTGCGCGACTGCGGAGGTACTCGCCGTTCGAAATCAAATTTGTAAGGAACGTTACATAACGCACGGACGGGCCCGCAGAGCGCTCAAGTCGATAGGCTGAGATTATGAATTGTGTTCCGTTAAAAAACGGGAACGAGGCAAGGACGAGTGGAGCTCACGACGCCGTTGATCGCGGTGAGAAAGCCGAGCGGCGATCAGGGCGAGCAGAGCCTCGATTGAGTTAGTAATTACTGAGTTGACTAATCTTGGCATCACTAGTCACTTTAGCCGACTAGAGGGGCACGTCACTAGTGATGACTATGGCAACTAATTCCAGTATTCCAGCGTTTCTAGGATAACTAGTAGTGGAGAGCTATTGAGTATGCGATCTAAGCTATTATTCTAACGTAGAGACGTGGTCTCGGCCTCAAGAGCAGCCACGGCCGACTTGAAGTCGAAGAACGGCGCGTTCGCCCATGACGCGATCGCCATCTGGGCACGGAAAGCTTGAGAACTCATCGAGTGCTGGTTCCAGCTGACTTGATGCCGGCCTTCTGAGAATGCGCGCTCTGCGTCAACAGACGTAGCTGACAAAATCATCAACAAATGTGGAGGCAGGCTTGAAACGATAACTTACCGGGGCACGAGCAAAAGGATAGCCCGAATCTGGCAAGGTCGGGAGTTGCTATCACCGTTGACCCGGGAGGTGGAGTGAGCCGTTCGTTCCAATATTGGATGACCGTCCCAGAGGGCATCGAAAGCGGGGAGTCCAAATAGGTGTGTATATTATCGGCTTCAGAAGTTGTTGAGTTGTTCGAAACACCTGGTCGGCGGCTGAATCTCCCCGACAGACTCTCAGCAGTGGAAGTCGGAGGAATGGACATCGATGGGTTGGACGCGGTCGGCCCGACGGTCTTGTATGACTCGTTGAAACGCCGCACGACCAAGGAGCGTAAATCGGCAATTTGGGCATCGTCCCACTTGCGCCCACGGAACCACTGCAGTTTCCTATCCGGACACATCACTAAAGATGGTGGTCAGTACTGCTTATCAGACCAGCTCGAGGAAAATACCAATCGCGATACGATATGCTTCGCACTCATCAAGCAACGCAAAATACTTGCGTAGGACCCGGAGTCCCGCGCAGGCAGCGACACGGGTAGTGTCACACAAATCGTGCGCTTCGGTGATGTTGTTTAGCATATAGTCGAGGTCGTCCATGTAGGGGAGGACTTCGGTGATGAGCGGGCGATTTTTGCTTTGGAACATTTGCGAAGGAATGTCGATAACCTGGGATGCATCACCTCTTTGTTCAACAGTCGGTAGTATACTCAGAAACTCACCTCTAATAAAGTCTCGAGTTCGAGTGCGAGCTTCCCTTGCCTCTTGTTGAACGCATACCCGCCGAGCTTGAGGTTCGGGTTCTGGATCAGCTTGTCAACAGCCTTCCCGATAATGCGACGCGTTTGAAGGCACTGGTACTCCGATCCCCAGCGAGTCGCGTTACGGCGCGCGAGCTCGGTCACGTTCGAGTCCGTTGGTAGTCCAGTTCCTGGGTCGGCCACAATGCGTTGAAACTCAGCGTGGATCACCCGACTATCATGGACTTTCTTGGCAAGCCCTGCGACCTGTTGAGCAGAATATGGGACCATTTCAATCACAAAGATGAGCATAACCGACCTTTGGGAACAGTTTCAACGCGTCTTTTTCCTCCGCCGGGTCGATGTAGACTCCGTCCAGGCACATCTCTGCGATCGTAGCTTGGCGGATAGTGCTGGTTACTTTTCCATCATGTACATCTTGGGCGGTCGGCGGCGCGTCGTCCTCCGGCTCGTGAATTACTTCGGCCAACTCGAGATCTTCGGCGTCCGCGGATGGGTCAGCCTCGCACAAGACGAACTCGTCGGTTTCATCGGGCTCCAGGGAGTCGGCTGACAGGGATGTCGTTCTTTTGACGGAGTTCTTATTGGCCTTGATAGCTTTCTTCCGTCTGGGTTGTTTGAAAAAGAAAGAGATGATCATCTAAAAAACGGATGAGTGGAGGAGATGTACAAATGAAATGGCACACACCTTCGCCACAAGTTGCAAAATATGAAGAAAACAGCGGCCGCGCGCAAGTCTTCCGCGAAACGTTGGTACTTCAATCACCATATGGTCGGCCGTTGTATTGCAGTTTCCCGCATTGTCCATATTGATTAAGTGAAGCTGAACGACGGTGAGATGCCCATTCCGGCTTTACGGAAAGCGGAAACGACGCACAAAGTTTTCGAGACCGTATTTTTTTAGTGTCTCGGCCAATTTCTCCGCGAGATATTTGCCACAGTGCTTCTCCGTCAGGCTGCCAGATATGAGAAGCGACGTGATTGAAATTGAATGAAGACATACCGGATAAACTCCAGCGTGATGTGGTGCATTTCACCTCCATCTTCCCAGATTAGCCCTGCACCAAGGTATTGCTCGCCCATCGGAGCTGTCCACCCATCGACCACGGTGTGAATCTCACGTCCACGTCTCTGAATGAAAGATGAGAGGTCGAGAGGGACAGCATTCAAAAGCAAACCTGAAAGTAATCCCGCACATCCCCAGCCAAATTGCAATATAAGCGCTGAACGTCGTTTGCGACCGTGTCAGCCGAGGGAACCTTCGTGCCCGGTCGCAACAACTCGACCTCCTGCAGATAGAATGTGTCCTCAGCTTGATTGAACGGTCGTTTGGAAGACGCGCAGCGCAGAGCGATCAGCGTCCGGTGCGTAGCCTCCGTATACACCGAGGCGGAGGAGGATGATGACGGGGCGTTGGCCGCACGGCTAGGATCGCGAGCAATGCATGTCTTGCTTGTCGTTGCCATATTGCTCGTATTGAACGTGCCCGGCTCCTCGCGTAGACGGTCGATAGAGGGGTGCAGTGGGTCATTAAACCGGCATTTGAGTACAATCGTGATCTGTTTCTTGCTTTCATCGCGTACGAGGGAGGGGGTGTAGTGCCAGTAATGGTCGGACCTCCATTTAGAGGTTATGCTCTCTGAAAAGGACGTCAATTTCCACACAAAGACCGAGCTGCAAGCACACGCACCAAGTATGTCGCTGTCCGAACAATTCCACACCTCTGCATCACTCTTGCTGGCCAGCGCGTCCGAGTTCCTCTTCCTCCTCTTCTTCGGTGGCTCCGTGGTAGCAGGAGAGGGCTCCGGTGGCCGGTTCTCGCTCTGTCGTGTCAAGAGAGGGCTCGAGGGCGGCGAGGGCGGCGCCTGCCCGACGGTGGTATTGACCAGCAGGGGTTGGAGAGGGCTCGTCATGGCGTGGAGAGTGCGCCAGCCACGACCCGAGCGCGACTGACGCACGGCTGACGCGTCGTCAACAACGCGGAGGGCGGGATGGTGGACGGAAGGGAACGACTAGCGATCAGTCACGTCTAGTCGTGGGAACTCTTAGTCGGCTAAGTCATTCAGTCATTTCATTGATTAGCGATCTATCATTAGTTGACTAAGTCCTATTCAATCGAGGCTCTGAGGGCGAGCGACGTGAAGCGAGTGGGAAGCGGGATGGTCATCGTCAGTGAGGGAGGAAAGGACTCGTTTTGTTGTCTGTTGTGGTGCTCGATGGCGCTTCTCGGCTGTAGCGGATTTACGTGAACTCCGCACCTCACCGAGCTCGTTCCGGTTTCACGGTAATTATCCTGAATCGGTAGGCTGAGGTAGCTCTCTCACTCCTTGATTTTTGTCTGGCACACTGCCACTTTCCTTAGTATATAATATGTAGCTCCCCTCGTTTGTACTTTCCTTGGTCAATCTATAAGCTATATTCCAGTTCTATCGGTTGGCTCTCATGTAGCGGAACTGTCTCCGACGACCTTCCGTTACATCGGCGCATTACTCAAGATCACATTTGATATCACATCCCGATTGCCGGGACGGCATGTTCATTTCTTGGCTGTGACAATGCAAGCCTTGCGGGTCAAGGAGAATTCTCCCTCTCCATGCCGTCCCCTCATATACTTTTCATACGCTTCGCCCTTCTCCCCAGCAAGCACATTGTTGAAGAGCTTCTTCATGTCCGCCAGAAACTGGGTCATGTCGTCCGTGTGTTCAAACGTCATGGGTTCAACGTTGATGGCAGTGAATCCAGCGCTGGTGAGCATCGTCTTGATAGATTCCGGTGAAGTAATTGGGCCAGGCAAGAAAATGGGCGGCGGCACGTATCCTGGGACTCCAGCTTTCATGGATTCGAGCCACCCGGGCTCCGTCCAGACAGTGAAACCGAAGGTGCCGCCCTGTTTGAGGACGCGGAGCGATTCTACCAGAGTCGTACAGGGTTAAAAAAGGATGCGAGGTATGCAAGGGCAGGATTAACCTTTGAAGACTGCATCCTTGTCGCGGATGAGCTGTATTGCGAAATTCATCATGACATGCGTGAAGTGGTTGTCCGCGAAAGGAAGAGCCTGACAACTGTTATGTCAGTCCGAACGAATTTGACTTGCACTCACCTGCGCATCAGCCACCTTTGCCTCTGCATTCCACTCATTCTTCTCAATCCTCTGCGCGGCACTCTTGACCATGAGCTCTTCGAGATCGCTGCACACCACCCGCACGTCTCTTCTCTCGCCGACCACGTCGAAAAGAAGCGAAGCCACCAGGCCACCGCCACACGCATTATCCAGGACCACGGCGTCTTGCGGCGGGGTGGGAAGTAGACCGGCTTGCTCCAGCATGGCCTTCGCAGGGACGCCTGTGATCACTTCCATCTTGGCTTTATCTGCACTTGACGTCAGCAATACTCAAGACGGAGAGTGAAACACTCACCCTCTGCTGTGAATTTAGCATACTCGGGTTTCGACATTGTCCAATATTGTTCCTTAGCTCGGGTTGTGCTTTATACCGTTCAAAAGGGGCTGTACTAGCAATTAAATGAACTGTATGACGGCCTGGGCCGCATTTCTAACACGATCGATCCCGCAACCTGATCGCAAAGTTTGTGGACCGAAGCCTTGAACATCGGAAATTCTGCCCAGAAGGGTTTAATTGGTCACTGGACGTGTAGTTGCAACTTTCCAAGAACCCAACGTTTGACTGTAGAACTTGAATTCAGGGTCTTCACGGGATGCAGACGCCGGCTGCTTGATAGCGTTGAATATGAGACCAGTCAATGAGCCTGAAGAACCCAGAGGTTGCATCGCTTTCGCGGGGACGGTCATTCCCTTCTGGTCCGTATCTTTTTCGGCAGTGTCACAACGAGATGAGCGCCAAACTCACCTTATTTCGGGTACAGGAACGACATCTTTGTGCCACTTTTGTTCTTTCAGCGGAAACCAGTGCGTGATACGCCTGTTAGACGCAATCGAAGTTTGGATCTGACTTGAGTAACTGCGATATCGACAAAAGCTGAGGGAAGATGATGAGAGAGCGAGGCTCGATCGTGTATTATGATGCGTGGCCGGCTCGGACAATCAACCAATGCGTTTTTACGAAACCTCTCTATAATGTCGGAAACAGCTGTACAAGGTTTACATCTGGCCACGGGGCCTCCTCGCTCTTGATGCAAATTTCCATCCCATCGGCCGCCAGTTGGCTGAATTCGGCACGGATTTGAGCGTCAAGAGACCATGGCACGGCCAAAGGGCGACTATAATGGCTGAGGTTTACAGACCGGAGTCCTGGGCGACGAGCCGACAATGCCCGGAGGACCAGACTCCAATCGGACCAGTCTCCCATGTGATGAAGTTCCAGAGACTGGAGGCTGGGGAGGGCACCGGACCCTGTGTCGGCTAGGAAGTCGAAAAACGACTGGGCCTCTTCGAGATGCCCGATTTTGAGACGTGTGACGGAGGGAAGGAGGGAGAGAAAGTCGATGAATACAGTTTGAGGTGGCGAAGGTCCATACTCGATGATGACCTCTTTCAGAGGTGACGAGGAGCGTTGGAGGAAGGATAGAATACTCGGCTCCTCCACGCCAGATATGGAAAGGAATTCGAGACGGGGTGCGGTCAGATATTTGAGGGTGCCTTCGCCGAAAGCAGATTCATGCCCGTATTCGAATCTCTGCAGATTTGGAAGGACAACCTCCGCAGTCCATATTCCAGTGGGGTCACTGAGTGCGTAGAGAGCTTTGACAGACAATTCCGTCAGCTCTGGAGCCGCTTGAAGGAGACGGAAAACCGTGGGGAGAGGAAATTCTCCGTTATATTGGAAGCGGGAAGCGGTCGGTCGCAAGATCAAGGTTCGGAGAAGAGGCAGCTGCGGCTCGAGCTGCGTGATATCGAAAATATTCGGATTCTCGTACTCCTCGCCGCCACTGCACACGCAAATGTCGAGACGCTGCAGTCGAGTCGAGTAACGGCGAATGACGGAGGCTACGACAGCGTCGAGAGGTGTCTCCATGGTTATATCCAAAAGATGAGCGCCAGCGCGCCGAAGCCATCGTTCCATCCCTGCCACGAAGGCCTCGGCATTTAAAGACTCGAGCTCTTCGGGGATGCACAATTTGGGCCATAAACCTGGAGTGGATAGTGCGATATCCGTCCATGTATTACAGACGTTCAAGAGCAGCATGGGGGCATGGTCAGCCTCGGGGATGGGCTGAGGAGGGAGGCACTGGATAAATATTTCGGACGTGATTTCGGGGGGAAGCTGGGCGACGGGATCACGAGCAGCGTTCAGTTGGCGCTGAACGAGGCTTCGATCGCGTTCCAATTTCCTCAGGATTTCCCTCTGCCGCTCTATATCAGACGAGAGCTCCTCGATGCGAGCCTCCAGGTCTTGGACGGACATGGTCTGATATTTTCGCGTGAGCAGAGCGTCGATTGCGATTTTTTTTGTGCCAAGCTTCAACTGACCATTGTTGACAGGAGTCCTTGACGCGTTGTCGGGAGTGGAGCTTGAAACGCCGCTAAACGCCGTAAGTATTTTCGATTCCTAGGAAGAGGCATTCAGTCGAAACAGACTTACGAGTCGGGAATAGTGACTGACCGGTCCAGGAATCAGAGCTTGAAGGCAGACCTGGGTGTGGGAGCCACCCTCAGGCCTTAATGGATATGGCGGGAAGTTGGCGGGAGTTGGCGGGAAGCAAAGACTAAAAGTCACACGTGATTGGTCAATCAGCGGCTTCGGCCCCGAGGATGGTTGGGTAAGCAAGCGGAACGTCGTTCAACCTTTTACTTGCTTTCAATCAGAAGTGCGATTCAGAGGATACCAACCATTGACAAGAGTAGAAGCTGATGGCAACAAGGAAAAAGAGACTCCGAATCGATTGAAGAAAAAACTATAAATTTACACAACCTCTCACGGAAACAGCTGTACAACATTTCCGCCTCGGTTCTGCACACCCCTGATACGAATATCCATCCCAGAGTCGGCCAAGAGTTCGCACAATTCGTCGCGGATTCCAGCGTCAAGAGACCACGGAACGGCCGCATAGTAGTGATATTCATGGTCCAGGTTTACAAACCGGAGCACTGCGCGACGAGCCGACAATGCACGGGAAACAAGACTCCAATCGGACCAATCCCCCATGTTAAAAAGTTCGAGAGTCTGGAGACTGGGGAGAGCGCCCGGTCGTGTTTGAGTTAGGGTGTTGAAAACCGTCTCCGCTCCAGTTTTATCGAGATGCCCGATTTTGAGACGTGTGACGAAGGGAAGGAGGGAAAGAAAATCACTGAACATCGCGGCGAGTTCAGTTCCAACAGCCCCTTGCTCGATGATGACCTCTCTCAGGGGTGGCGAAGAACGTTGCAGGAAAGATACAATATCCGAGTCCGGCGACTCGAGAGAGTCTAAGGAAAGGAATTCGAGACGAGGAGTGGACAGATATCGGAGGGCACCGGCTCCTTCGAAATAATCATACCCGTACTCCAACCTCCGTAGATTTGGCAGGACCACCTCAGCAGTCCATTTCCCAACGGGGTCAATGAGTACGGAGAGAGCACTGACGGATAATTCGGTCAGCTCGGGAGCCGCTCGAAGGAGATGGAAAACCGTGGGAACAGGGAATTCTCCTCGATACTGGTGGGAAGGGCTCGGCCGGAAGATCAAGGTTCGGAGAAAGGGAAGCCGCGGCTCGAGTTGCGCGACGTCGAAAATATTCGCATTCTGCAAGTTGTCGTCGGCGCTGCTACTGCACACGCAAATGTCGAGACGTTCCAGCCGACTCGAGTAATGGCCAATGAGGGAGGCTACGACGGAGTCGAGAGGTCTCTCCATGGTTATATCCAAAAGACGGCCCGTGCCAGCGCGCCGAAGCCATCGTTCCATGCCCGCCGTGAGGGCTTCTGCAGTCAAAGACTCGAGCGCTTTGGGGATCCATATTTTGGACCATAACGCCGGAACGGAAAGTGCAATGTCCGTCCACGTATTGCAGACATTCAAGAGGAACATGGGGGCTTTGTCGGCTTCAGGCACAGGCTGAGGAGGGATGCATTGTAGGAATATCTCGGAGGAGATTTCGAGGGGCAGCCGTGCGACTGGATCGCGAGCAGCGTTCAGTTGGCGTTGAACGAGCCTCTTGTCACGCTCGAGCTTCCTCAGGATTTCTCGCTGCCGCTCTATGTTCCAGGAGAGCCCCTCAACGCGAGCCTCAAGGTCTGGGATGGACATGGCGGATTCTATTAAGATGGGTCACTAAGCAGTGTAGAAAATATGCATTCGGCTGACCCGTTGAATTGCAGCTTCAAGAATACTGACGGTTGGCGGATGGTTGAGAGAAGGATGTGGTGGGAAGCAAGACAAGAGACAAACACGTGCATCGATCGGAGACATTATACAGGTTTCAGTTTGCCCTCATTATTACATGATATAAGGTATCGTCCTCGTTCATGCTTTCAATCAGTACCGCGCGCCCGCACCGGCACCACGGCCCCTCCTGCGGTGGCGCCGGCCGCCTGTTCTCCGCGAGCCAAAGCAGCGGCAGCACAAGATGTCGGCGATCACATCGAATATCGTTACGATGACCTTGTGAGAACGCATGAGTTGAAAGTCGGAGGGCAGAGAGGAATGGACGTACAGTTGTTATAGCTCCGACGATGGTCATGATAACATTGGCAATAGCGCTAATGATAGCGTTGATTCCACGGCCGATTGCGCTGAATATGGATCCCTGCAGAGTGTTGGTCGAGAGCAGTGTAGAAAGTTGAATGCAACTGACCATGATTGTAGTTGTTGGTTTTCGTGAAGGTGAGTGTGTGTGTGAGTGGATGAGTGGGAGAAGTTCGTTAAGTGACTTGAGTGACTTGAGTTGTGCAGATTCGGTGCTGCTTTTATACGCTGGTGCGGAGCTTGACAAGTCCAATTCTGTGAGGGCGCTCGCGTCACTATGACGTCGGTGGGTCTCACTGCTCCGAGGTATGATCCGTTTGCGTGTGGCTGTGGAGCGGGAGCGGAGCGAAAATTTGCGAAATCGCCGGTGAATCGCCGGACATTAAAGGTCGAGCAGTTGGAAGTAACGGAGATTTTGCCCAAGAAATGAGATACAACAAGTAGCCAACGTTCTAATTTTCACGCCACCGATGAGCGCACTCGTTACACCTGGAAAAATCAAGTTTGTGGAGTAGAAACGAAGACGAGGAGTGCCAACCGATAAACTGGCAGAGCATCAGCATAGATAAGAAGGAAGGAGCAGAAAGAAATACATGTCGTCATTGGCTCGTCGGCTGAACGGATCTGAAGCTGGTAAAAGTACGCCTTGTCGTTGTTGCACGAAGGACACGAGGCTAGGGTTATATGAGGACTTTGAAAGTGAGGATAAGCTGACAAACCCATCGTTGAATCGGCATGCTTCCACATCTCCTCGCCGCCCAAGACGTCGTCCACCGCTTTACGCTTCAGTTTCGTTCGCGAGGTCATCTGCAGCGCGATCAAAGGCCGATTCCACCCACCGGGCCGCCCCACCGACCTGCTTCGTTATAGGAAACTCGTACGGGCACGAATTACACGCCCATTTGTTGTAACCCGTCCCTTGGGACACGACCAGGAGGTTCGCGCATGTTGGGCAGAAGAGCATCCTCGCAGTGTGAAAAGATTACGCAATCCGATTGGCCTGATTTGGCAAAGGCTGTGCATCATCCTCTTTCTTCTCGCCACCAGAGAGTCGAATAGCGCAGCGATAGAGATTGCGTGTAATTCGTTCGTAGTGTAGTCGGTCGGTTGCAGCATGTCGACAGATGCGGTAGAGTTAAAGAAACTCGTGAAACAGTTGCAAACCGCGTCTTCTCACCAGGTGTGTATTGCTTTTTTTACCTAGGTCTTTGCGTTAGTCCCCGAGTGCTGATTCTTTTTGCAGGATATTACCTCGATTCTGCGTACGCTCAAGAAAGATTACAGAGTGAATGAAGCGATCCTAAGGGTGGGTGTTGCTCGTCATTTTTTCTCTCGAGGTTTGCCGGATATGGCTGACATTCATATGATCGCAGGAAAGCAAGGCAGGGCTGGCGGTGGGCAAGCTGCGCACCCATGCGTCCAAGGATGTGGCCGACCTCGCCAAGGAGCTCGTCAAGCAGTGGAAGACCGAGGTCGAGCAAGCAAAGGCGGCAGTTGCGGGTGGCAAACCAAGCGTGTCGGTGTCAACGGCGGGTGTGTCGTGTGCCATGTCTTTTCTTAATACTGGGCTGACTCTGGGACAGTCAAGAAGTCTACGAATGGCGCTGCATCGACCACACCCAAGACCCCTACCGCCCCGTCGGCCAATATGCGGACCATGAAAGGGGACGGCGTGAACGGTGGTACGGGCGATAAGACACGCGACAGGTGCATCGAGCTCGTCTATGATGCCCTCGCCACAGATTCGGGTGCTCGTCAGTCCAAGCCTTGTCTCTTTATCTCTCGTACTCATCATGCCATCACAGCCGTCGACCTCCTCCTCCAAAAATCCAAAGCCATCGAGGCAGCCGTCTATGCCGATATCGGAGGAACGAGCCAGCCGTACCCAACCAAGATGCGCTCCTTGTTCGTCAACCTCAAAGACAAGAACAACCCGAGTCTTCGGGAGGCGGTCGCCAGTGGCGACATTCCGGTGGACAAGTTTGTGCTTATGACGAGCCAGGTCTGTGGTTCCTTGTCTGCATTGCAGGGGATCTCACATCCGTTTGTAGGAAATGGCTTCCGAGGAGCGAAAGAAAGCGGACGAGGCGATCAAGCAGCAGAATCTATTCAATTCACTGGGGGCAGAGGAGCAGCAAGCAGAGACGACGGCGTTCCAGTGCTCCAAGTGCAAGCAGGTACGCCCTCCGCCATGTCCATGACGCTCTTTCTGATAGAGACGTGCAGAGAAAATGCCGCTATCGCCAGGCGCAGACGCGGAGTGCTGATGAGCCTATGACGGTACGTCCACTGGATCTTTTGCCTTCCTTTGCGATGCTCATGGTTGTCCTGCAGACCTTTGTAACGTGCGTATACTCTAATCCCATTACATCCATTCTGACCGTCCTCTCCAGATGTGTGAATTGCGGTAACAGGCGCGTCCCTTTCCCTCCCATGCTCACTGGCAGCGCTGACATCCATTCCAGGTGGAAGTTCTCATAATGTGCCGGCCTACCCGATCCTTCTTGGCGGCGACCTCCTCTATTTACTTGCCCCGCTCTGCGTCTTTATAGGGCTCCGCTCCCTCTGTATTTTTTGTCTACATTCGAAACTTACTTGCTTATTGCTTACTGTAACCTCCGTCGCAGTCTATCGAATCTTAGCTGCTTATACCTCTTTCGGTCCCGACTGAATGATTGTGAGAGGCTATGTGTATGGGCGGTGATGTATCAGATTTTCTGTCGTGTCTTCTCCCTTTCTACTGGCGCCCTTCATGATGTCCAGCGAGGTGAGCTGGTTGTCTGTATGCGAGTTTGCTAGGGCTGACGCCATGGTGTAGGGAACAGCGATTCAGGATGAAGACGCCCAGCAGCAACAGCAGCAAGGGGAGCCTGTGACTTTCGTGGAGCCTGAGGAGGATGGATGGGCCGAGATAGAGGCATTTCAGTGCTCAAAGTGCATGCAGGTGGGTGCTGGCTCTATCTTCTTTGGTAACGCTTGGCTGACCAAGGCACGCAGAGAAAATGTCGCTATCGCCAGGCGCAGACCCGTAGTGCTGATGAGTCCATGACGGTGCGTCTCTCTCTACCTCGACCTAGTGACAGCCCTGTGCTCATTGGCGTTTTGGGCAGACATTCATGACGTGCGTGTTATTGCTACACCTACTATCTGTTCCTTCTTCTCATGTTTCAAGGCTAGATGCGTGAATTGTGGCTATAGGTGCGCAGCTCGTGGCGTGGGCGGACTCTTTCTGAGGACACTTTTTTTCAGGTGGAAATTCTCATAGAGCTGCCCTGCGGCCACGTTCCGCCGGAACAGAAGTGGCTGCCTGATGGAAGGAGGATAGTGTCGCCCGGCATTCCAGTCTGTAGTAGAGTCTGTAGTCGCGAATTTTGTGTAAATCCAAAAAGGAAATGTGGCTGTGACACACTTTCTTCTCCAACCTTTCCGTCTCTGTGCTTTCCTCGGAGTCCATGACGACGGCCGCCCTGCCTGCCCTTGACCCTCTGTTTCGTCGAAGTGCGAAACGCACTCGGGATGTCTTTGCATCTTGTCCGGACGAGGGCTTGAGAGACGAGGAGAAGAGGTGCAGCTCATCCCAATTCCGCAATGTCACTGCTGACTGCTTGCTTTCTGTAGCGCGCGGCTAAGGTTGTCCGTTAAAATCCACGACGAGTACCGCGATTTCAAGGAGCTTCCGCCAGCATTGCTCTCCCAGCAGGGAACTGTCGGTCCCTCGCGTCCTCGAGACCCGACGCGCAAGATGATAACGGCCGGACGTGCGTTGCCTACACACCCACTGCAGCCCCAGCTGACCTGCTCTTTTACAGCCTCAGCGGACAATGACACCTCGCGGATGATAGCAGCGATTGACAACACCCCCATCTCGCAGCCCTCGACCTTTACATCGTCAACGAAACTCTCGCAGGCACTGACGCTGCACAAGACGACGCGTACGATAAAACCGACGTACCACCCGCCGTGGAAACTCGTGCGGGTCATTTCGGGTCACTTGGGCTGGGTGCGCAGCGTTGCGGTGGAACCAGGTAACCAATGGTTTGCCACGGGCGCTGGCGACCGCGTAATCAAGATTTGGGACCTGGCTTCTGGGGAGCTCAAGCTGTCGTTGACGGGGCACATTTCGACGGTCCGTGGTCTGGCGGTCTCACCCCGCCACCCGTACCTGTTTTCGTGCGGTGAGGACAAGATGGTTCGGTGCTGGGATTTGGAGGCGAACAAGATCATTCGGCATTACCATGGGCACTTGTCTGGGGTGTATGCCTTGTCGCTGCATCCGACGCTCGATGTTCTCGTCACTGCAGGACGGGATGCGTCGGCGCGTGTGTGGGACATGAGGACCAAGGCGCAGATTCACGTCTTGTCTGGGCATACGGCCACTGTCGCGGACGTCAAGTGCCAGGATTCGGAGCCCCAGGTCATCACCGGTAGCATGGACTCTACTGTGCGGTACGCGAATATCCCTTCCCGTCCCAGTCAGACAATCTAATCTGTGGCTTACAGACTATGGGACCTCGCCGCTGGCAAAACGCGCGTCACACTCACGCACCACAAAAAGTCCGTTCGTGCGCTCGCCATCCACCCGACAGAGTACTCCTTCGCCTCGGGCTCCTCTGGCGGGAACAACATCAAAAAGTGGAAATGCCCAGAAGGCTCGTTTGTATTCAACTTTGGCGGGCACAACGCCATCATCAATACGCTCTCGGTCAACGCGGAAGGCGTCTTCTTCTCTGCCGGTCTGTCTTTTGCTCGTTCGTCCAAGGAAGGGCCTGCGCTGACTATCTCATTCTAGCTGACAACGGATCAATAAACTTCTGGGACTATAACACTGGGACGTCGTTCCAGACGATGGAGGATATACCTCAGCCTGGGTCGCTCGAGGCGGAGGCTGGAGTGTTTTGCTCGACGTTTGATATGACTGGGACGAGGCTCATCACCGGTGGGGCGGATAAGACGATCAAGGTGAGCTTTGTTTTTCGCTTGGGGCTTGGGAATGCGGTTGACACGGCGGTAGATCTACGCGGAGCAGTCGGCGCAGTAGGAGGCGGTTTTGTTGTACCATTACTTGTACGAATCAATATCCGTCTCCAAGCTCTGCAAAGTCCATGTTATTACACTGCTCTAGACCCTCCACAATATGTGTGCGTGTGAAGGAGAACCAGCGGGAAGAAAGAAAGCCTACGTATGATACAGACGAAGGGCACAAGATAAGAGCTACAGAGTATGTACACTTTGACAAGAAAGAAAGAAAGATGATACATGCATGTCTGTCTGATTCATTAACCAGCCCATCCCGTCAACGAGGAAGACGAGACAAAGCCGTCCAAGTCTTGACCCCCATTTCTCGCATTCGAGGTGATGTAACGACCGGTTAGGGTGCTCCCGTTATGGATGCTGTTGTTGTTGTACACGTCCTCGTGCTGTTCCTGTTCCTGTAGTATCCCCCGGGCGCAGATCGGGGGCGCAATCGGTATGGGTTGTTGGATTGGTGTTAGACTTGTTATTATAGCTATGGGGGCGTCTGGTCCTGGATGGAGCGCCGCGGACGGGAAGGTAGAGGCTATCATCTGGGTTTCTAGAACAGGAATGGGAATGGGGTCGGGCGGAGGTGGCATAGGGATCAGCATGGCCATGGGCGCGAGAGGCGGGGGACCGTGTGGCCGTAAGAGGCCATGGGGGAAGCCATGAGAGTTGTAGCTCGGAATCTCCGGCAACGCAGCGTGCTCGTGCAAGCTACTGCTCGGCGAGGTGTAGTCAGCCGGGAACGAGGTCAGGGAAGTGTCCACCGGCACATCGAAATCGACGGCCGGGCTTAGACGGAATGAAGCAACATCCTCTGTATCGCTGGAGAAGGGTACGTTGGACGCGAATGGCGTGTAGAATGGCGTATGTGTATGGATGCCGGGGCTTTGGGGGGATGAAGTCGCGAACATCTGGCTCCAAGAAAAGTCTCCGCTTGGCGCGCTGAGCGGATAAGTCTCCGCTGGGGGGAGCTGGGTCACCGGGGAAGACGGTAAAGATAACGAGGACGACGAGTAGGGCGATGAACTGGAGGATTCTCCGGCGTCTGGGGAAGACAAAGGCCAATGACTCTGCCTCGGAGGTGCATAAGGACGCGACATTCGCGTGCGATCTACCCTCGGGTTAGACCGGGAGCGCGAGCGGTCGCGACTGCTCCCGCCGACAGGCGATGCCTTTGCGCTGGATTCTACCGTGATAGAGGACGGTACAAGCAGCGGCGTCGGGGCCTGGCGATATCGCTCCCGCACACGCGTATCCGGGTCCTCCTTTAGAAAAGGGACCCGCGTGGGCTTGGCGCCATACGTCTTCTTCTTCGTCAGCCCGTGCACCTGCTGCAGCTGCGAAACAAGAGTAGGTTCCGGCTCTGCTGCCGGCGCCGAAGAGACGGAAAGGTCGAGTGACTTGGTCGTGTACATGTCCATGCTCCGCGTGGAATCGTTGGCATCTGTGGCTGAAGACGCTCAATGAGATGCAGATGAGCTAAAAGAAGGACGCACCAGAATCGGAATATCTAGGCTGTGCAGATACACGAAAGATAAATGAAGTAGAGTACGTCGGTAACCACAAGGGCTCTTCCGTGTTTCGTTGCCATTTTAGCTAGATTGTGCATTATCGTTAGTGCTGCGGCGGCGGAAATAAGCCGATCCCAGCCCACCGTTTGCTCGAATAAGCTTGGTAGACGCCCCGATCTCAGGTTCGAGGTCAGGGCCAAGTGAAGGCGGATATTTTCCTGGGAACAGTGAGAGGTCGAAAGGGTGTGGAGATGGGGCGATAATACCTGTGTAAGCAGCTTGGCGAGCTCGTGCCATGGATCATGCAGATAATGTGCATGGGAGAACTCCGTCGGAGGACTGGTAGCGACAACGATGAGATGACGGACTTGAGTTGTGGATTGAGATGCCAAGAACTGTCGCAAGATTCAGAAATTTTCGGCAGAAAGCACTAGGGACATCCTATACCTCGACGGCGCTCTGTATCTGAGTGGTGGACAACCGATTGTTCGGGTCGAGGCTGAACCGAACCTCCTTCAAGCCAGCTTCCAAGCTGTGGCATGGTTTGGCAAGAGCGTCGCCTTGGGTTTCAGAGATGTAGAAATTCGTCTGGACAATCGTTAGTTTGGGTCGATGAGGCTTTTATGACTACACACCGCGTGAGCGGGGAACGACCCTCTAAGCTGCTCTACCAGCCGCGGCAGATACGAAGATCGAAGGTCGGGCCAAAAAGCAACTAGAGCAGGCGAGTTTTCAATCAGAAGTAGGAAGCCGTGCGTCGAGGAGGGAGAGGCAGAGAACGCCATCGTCCAGGTGTCGGAGTTTGCTCCAAGTTACGTCTGAATTTGGCGTGGAAGCAGCCAGAAAAGGTTTGGGATCGCCGGGCGCTATTCCGATTCCGAGTGAGGATGTCAGTGGAGTTTTTTTTTTCGCGGAGTGGACTGGCTGGGTAGTCGACGTAAAGCCTCGTTGAGGGTGAGCCTGCAAAGGGTATTACGGGAGAGTCAAGATGTGATTCACACTGAAGACTAACCTCGACCAACGGTGGCTGAAGAAGAAGCCGAGGGAAACAGGTTACAGTTGGCAGAGGATCAGTCGATTGTGGAAAGAAGAAATCCACGTGTAAGGTCCACGGGGTTGCAATGGGTCCGGAACCATCCTTGGCCCCAGAGCAATGGACAAAGGTGAATGAGCCAAAAGTCTGAATGAGTTCCTGCAGATTCATGCAAGAAGCCTGGCAAAAACCGCTCGAAGATTCGGGCCTGCAGTGTGATTTCAGGATGCATGATGTCGCGATGTGTATAATGAATTACATACTGCCATCTTTATTGTGTCTGTTCAAAGACCTAATCGAAAGATGACGCCGCGGGGCGGCGGGGGTCTTGGCCCGAAAACTCAAGGCAGGGGGTGATGTGTCGATGGGCCGCAGGGCAGGGTCCGTAAAGAGAGGCTGTCGAGCGGTGATTGAAGATCGTCTGTGGAAGGCAGAGAGCTAAACCTGGACGTAACCAGAAAAGCTCGAGCTCGTGGCGGTTGGGAGTATGATTTGGCATCAAGAAATGATGGCGTTTACAAACTGGCATTTACACTACAGAATTGTAACCAGCGATCCATCCAAGGACCGCTTCCCTAAACTTGTCTGGCTGGCTAATCCACATAAAATGCTCTGCGTCCTCGATCTCCACCGTAATCAAATTCTTCCACCCTTCGACCGCTCGGAACGTCTCCCCGCGTACAATGATCCTATCCTTTGAACCGTGAATAATGAGCTTAGGGAGACCGGCGTCTCGGCCAGCTGCGATGAGACCCGTCGCATCCTGGGTCCGGCTCAGCAGGCGAACGGTGGCCGCGCGTTTCTGGATCACCGAGGCACCGAGGCACGCGAGATAGAATGGGTACGGAAGAGACCCGTCAGCTAGGTCTACGAAAGCAACAGCCGCCTCTCGGTAGGCATCGACGTCGGTCCTCTGCATCAGGGGGGGAAGGAGCGCAAGGCAGGCAGGAGTCCCCACTTTGGCGAGTGTGGGTCCCATATAAGGCAGGGCTCCCGCGTAGATGATCCCAGAAATATAAGTCGGTGGCTTGAACGATAGAACATCGGTGATGAACGTCCCTGTCCAAGGCACTTGTGAGGCGGAAAGTCGTCTCCACGGATTGCTTACCTCCGAGACTCCTGCGCTAGATATTCAGCTTGTAATCCAAGGAGCAATCGGATCGCACCATCCGAGAACCCAGGGGCGTTGCAGTCCAAAAGCTTCAACAACTGCGTCAAAGTCCTCCGCCAAGCGCCGAGATTCCCATGAAGGTTCGTCAGTGGGTTGAGCACTTCTTCCATGTCCCCGGACATCGTAGCGGACCTGGTAGAATTGAGTGAGGAGTACATGGAATTCGTGAGTTCCCACCAAGTAGACGTGGGAAATCCACTCTGGATCGGCGAAGATACTGTCAAAGACGAAAGAGTTCATGGAAAATCCATGGATGAAGACGATGGCAGGCTTGGAGGCGTCTCCCGTGGCTTGTGCGTAGATTTCAGTTCCATCTGCGGATTTCAAGAGGCGTCCTTCCATATGCTATCCCCTACTCTAGCGTAGCAGAGAAGGGTTTCTGTGGGCGTGAAACGCCTGATCTCCTGCCAAAGCCATCCCCATCAGAAGATCCTTGTCAGATCATGATGAATGACCTCATGAGACCACGTAGCCCCATCCATACCTTCAATGTTGTGCCAGAAATCGGCACTGCGGCAGGGACCATCATCGGCTGTATCGGCAGTCTCAGCATGGCAGCCTCGGGTCGCTTGATCATGACCGGGAAATTTGGCAGGCTTATTCCGAACCTACAAAACCGAGTCAGATTCCAGGTTCAATTGTGGATGATCAACTCGGAGAAGCCACCAGCACTAACTGCAGTTAAATTCATGGAATGTTGAGGGTCCAGAAAGTTTGAGGGGGATATTTCAGGAAACAAGCTCTGCACGAGCTGAACAAAAATGATTGCCCTTTGATTTGATCAAAAAAGTGCTAGCTTCGACTTTGGAAGTAGACTTGAGCAGTGATACCATATAGATTTGACCTCGACGGGGGCAACAATTGAGAGCTTATGACTCTGAGGGTAGATGGAGAAACATTGCCGAATTTATCATTGCAACCGTGCCCGGCAGAGTAGGGGATGGCGCTTGCCGCCGCTACCGATGTATGAGAGTGAGAGAGAGAATCGGATCACCGCAAGAAGCAAGCCTGAAGGCTAAGGCTGGGAAAGTTCCAGTTTCAGAAGTATGGAGGCCCGGAGCATTGCGCTCTGAAACAAGATGATAATACACGATGGCCGATGTCAATAAGGCGTCGAAGGTGAACCAGTTGGAGCGCCAGACATTCTCCAGAGTTCCGTCCGAGTAGTGCCTATGAGCCGAAACTGTGGCGACGATTCCAGCGTTAGCTCGCTGTAGTGAGACTTTAGTTCGTCCACTGCACGCCACAAGTCGTTCGAAGAGCTTTCTAGACTGCCTTGGTACCGACACCGAGATAGCTTTTGAACCGCAGAGCTTAGCCCGAAATCCTGGCAGACTACCACTCCATGGCATCCACCAGCAACATTCGCACCACAATCCGCGACACCATTGCGTCCTTCCTGGCTGCCTACGTCGCCGCCATCGAGCAACCCGACAACGCTTCCGTATTACTTTCGCGCGACCTCGCGCCCTCCTGCAAGCGCTTCATCAGGCCGGCATCCGTAATGAAGTCGTTGGGGATCGACACCTCCAACGCGGAGGACAACGAAACGTACGCAGCTCGCATGCAGCGCGAGATTCCCTTGCACGAAACGGTGCATGTCAATGCAATAGAGGAAAGCCTTGTCATCGACGTGGAGGCGCGCAAGGCGGCGTTCCGCAGCGAGCACTGGCTTACGCTCAAGGGCAGGGCAGAGACGATGTTGGAATTTTCGTGGTTCATGGATTTCGACAAGGATGGCGGGAAAATTGAGAAGATTGTGCAAGCTGGCGCACGCCTCCCCCCCAATGACATGTCCAAAAAAGGCTAATCGGATTGATATCAAGGCACGTGGGTGTTTCTTGGCATTTACTGGGATTAAGACGCCGCGTGGCGGCTGCCAACCAATGTCCCAGTGGCTCTGCGGTTCCGGTGTCTTATGTTATTGATGTCTTCTTCTTTGAATGGTCTGAGTTCAAGTCTTGGTGCTGCTTAATTAATCGTTTTTTACGGGATTTTGTTACTCTACGATGAGAGAAGGGTGGGTTAGTTGGTTAGGTTCGGTTGAATGACATTCTCCTACACAGACTGTCAATATCTCCCCCGCGGCCTCGGCTGTGAATACCCCTCTGAGAATCCATAGTGAATGGGCGGTTAGGTACAATATCCACAGTGAATGGGTGGCTAGATCTGATAGACCAGGTTTAAGTTAGGTTCAGCTGGTTAAGTTAGGTTGTTGGAGGTTGAGGAGGCAAGGGTGGAATTTACAGAAAAAAGGCCGGAACACAGCCAGAGGCTCTACCGCTTCTCCAAGCTCTGAAGATCACCCGATGCGTTGGCATCTTTTCCCGGCTCCCAATCCTACACCTCCTACGTGTATCTCCGGCCCTCGCCGATCTGTCCTTCCATGATTTGGAACTCGTGGATGGGGACGACGATGACGAGGATGAAGTGCCCCAGGAAGTCGTTGTACTTCCCGAGCTGCGTCGCCTCGTCTATGGCAGAGACAAGCTCGCCCTTTCAGACAAGTACGAATTGCTCAAATTCATCTCCGCGCCCCTCCTGGAGAGCTTCACCCTCGAGGCTTCCGCTAGTCACGCTAACGTGACCTCCTTCCTCCAACGATCCTCGCCGCCGCTCCAAGAGCTCGTCATCGGGGACGCGGGCGATCTAGAGCAGTTGGAAGACTTTCTTTCACTCACCCCCAGCGTCACGCGTCTGGAGATTAATTGGCTAGCGCGTACTGAGGAGCTTTTCGCCATCTTGGCGGGGTCCCCGAGCGTGTTGTCCGGGCTGCAGACTCTGGAACTCTCATACACAGACAGAATGCCGGTGGACGACTCGTTTGTACGTGCGTTGGAAACTCGATCCAACCAGCTGCGGAGGTTCGTGTTGACGTATCGCTTCCGGTTGGTTGCTGCGAACGCTGCCCGTGCGTCGGAGATTCTTGGGGCATTGCGAGGCTTGGTTGCGAGTGGGATGGATATTTCGATCGGGAGGGTTGATGGACCGCAGATTGATCTGAACGAACTTGTATCTGGGCAGGATTTGTGAATTCGACGATGATTTCCCATCAGAAGGATTTGCGAGGTCCGGGGAAATAACATGTAAGCGGCCGCTCCTTTCTTTCTCTCCGCCATCACAACGAGAAACCTGTAAGCTCAACATTCAGCTCGCGACACCTAACTGAATGGGTATTCATAAGCTCATGTCTGTCCAAGACCTCGAATCACGCATCGAGGACATCTCGGCCGATATCGAACGACAAAAGGCAGTTCTGCGGCTACTCGAATGCGATAAAAGCCTTCTTCAGCGACAGCTCAACGCTGTACGCGATCCGGTCGGGCGACTGCCCCCCGAAATTTCGTCCGAAATCTTTGTCCAATGCCTCCCTCTCGACCCGAGATTCCACGAGCTTCATGAGGCCCCGGCGCTTCTCTTGAACGTCTGCAATGCGTGGACCGACATCGCAGTATCCAACCCCAAGTTATGGTCCACAATGAATATCCATTTTCCTGGTCCCGGGGGCCTCGCAGCCGCGGTGCAGAAACGGCTCCAGCGTGCGAGTTCGCACCTTTTGAACGTAGCCATGGTCGGACCTCTCGACCCGACCGTTGCGACTCTCATTTGGGGCCACTCAAGCCAACTCGGACGCCTTGTATTGAGCGCAGGACACCGTGAAATGGAGGACGATCCGGACGAGGACGAGCGTATATTCTGGGACCTTTTGGCGGGGACACAACCAGCCCCACTACCGCTACTTCACACCTTGGAAATCTACGGCCGCACCGAGTTGGAATATTCACGGCAGTCCATTCTAGGGCTTCTATCCCTCGCTCCCAACATCTCCGATTTGGTTCTTTGGGACGTAGAGTTGATGGAAGAGGAGCAAGGCGTTGATGGCGTTGGGGAGACTCTCCTTCCAAATCTGCGGCAACTGCTTTTTAGCAGCTACAATACCGAAGTCGGGGAGAGTCACAAAATTCTGCAGCATATCCGTGCCCCTCGACTGGAGAAGCTCACATTGGAGTCGCCTACTGGCGAAGCAGACATCATCTCTTTCCTCCGACGGTCCTCGCCGCCGCTCCAAGAGCTCAACATCGGAGATGCATCCAAGGCGGGCCTTGGCTCGCTGGACGAAGTCCTGGCCCTCGTCCCCACACTCACGCGGTTGGAGGTCAAGTGGCTGGAAATCGGTCGTGCGAAGCAGTTGTTCAACATCCTGGCTCAGCCTGGCGTTCCCCCAAACCTCCGGATTCTCGAACTCAACCACATGGAAAAGACGTCCGAGGCATTCTGGAATGCCGTTCTGGGTGTCCTGTCAGCTTGTCGCAGCAAGCTGCGCACGGTTCGCATAGCATACCATTTCAGAGTTCCCATGAAGTATATTCCATCCGACGTCCTGACGGGCCTCCGCGCGCTCGTAGAATCGGATGGCATGGATATTTGGCTGGGAAGTGGTCGTCGACCGGATCAAAATGAGCTTTTTACGTAGTATACAATGTGAGAATATTGCTATTTCAATTAGACTCGACTTGTTGCGACTGGAAGTTTTACGCGACGAATAAGCATGGTCCGGTAAAACACTACGAAATATATGAGAAAGAGCGCAGAAAAGACATTTTATACGAGCATACCTAGGGATTGAACAAATTCTCCTTGACGGTTCCAACCCAGATGTCTATGCCGACTGCGGACAGTCCTCTCAAGGGAGTAACAAGTTCCGCCTCGAGTTCGTCCAAAACCTGTCCCTCATGAACGGTGATGCGAAGAGATTTGAACTTGCTGCATCGATCGAGGAGAACTGGAAGGAGGACAGTCCATGGAGAGTCAAACGAAAGGTCATCGCTGTAAAAGCGAAGCTCCAGGGACTGGAGGTTGGGCAGAGCTTCGACTGGATGCTTTGCCAAATTGGAAGCCAGGCGTTGTAGAATGGGAAGTGGAGGGAAAGAGATTATGAGCCGCGTGATGCTAGGTACGAGACCGAGGAATTCGTCCATCTGGTCAAGAGATTCCCTGATATGAAGACAATCAAAGGAAAGCTCCTGGAGCATTGTCGACGATCGTTTCAAGAAAGGAACGAACTCGGTGGATTGGAAGTGCATATCGTGCAAGATCAGGCTTTCAAGCCCAGGCGCACGAATGAGTTGGAAGATTTGATCGTCGCTGTCGAGGTCGAAGGGATTCCGCGTAAACAGGAACCTGCGTAGATTGGGACAAACAATCGGCTCCGTGGAGTCTTCAGATGAGGAAGTATCGATCAGGTGCAGGTCTTGTAAGGAGAGGTCGATTAGATTGGGTGAACGACGCAGGATTTGTAGAATCGGGGTCCAAGAGACTTCTATACCATCGCGACTAGCGATTGAAAGGTTCTGGAGGAATGGCAGCGGCTCCAAGTCCGTTTCATGGAAGATGAGATCATCGGGATCGTGTTCATTCTCGAAGCGAAGTTCGAGGCGGTTCAGCTGCCCGGATTGACGCCGGATGAGAGCGCCGACATCCTTGTCCGAGGCCCCCATCACATCTACGCGCAAGTCGAGGAGGTGGCTCCGGGCACGCTGGAACCATCCTTCCAAGACGTCGCAGAATCCTTTGGAGCATGGAAACACGACACGAATCGCAGTCCAAAGCCCCGTGGTGGATAGAGCAATGTCCGTCCAATTGGTGCAGACGTTGAGAAGAGTTATGGGCATGTGGTGGATTCCAGACTGGGGGTAGTCGGAAGGGAGGCATTGCAGAAAGATCTCGGACGAGATTTCGGCTGGTAACCGTGCAATGGGATCACGAATGGTGTTGAGCTGGCGCTGAAGAGCGCCTTTACTGCGCTCGAGCTTCCTCAGAACTTGTTTCTGCCGCTCGATATCTTGGGAGATGTGGGCAATCTGGGTTTCGAGGTCTTGCACAGACATGGCGACTGGAAATTTTGTAACTGAGCGTTCATTAGGCACACAGGTGGCCGGGCGTAGAACCTACGTGGATGCCCCACCGGTTGTTCTGAGCGCGTTTTCGTTGGACACGCGACACGCGTCGGGGAGAGAGCGGCAGCAAATAAAGGCCAAACAATGGGCGGCTTCTGCACCGCCATGCCACCGCGGCTCCGACTCGGAGGTAGCACCTGGCCACGACACGGTGTTTCTCTCCTCCCACCATGAGCCTAGTCCTTCCTCAAGATGTCTGGCAATGCATCGCTACCTTCATTCCGGAGTCGGAGCTCCCCTCCCTCATCTCCGTTAACCTGGCCCTGTACAACATAGTCCTGGACACCAAGTACCGCGAGGTTAACTGGACCATGTATGACCAGTCTCTCGTCAATTCACTCGTTCGCCTAAGGTCAGCTTGGATCTGTATACAATTACGCCTTGAAAACTTGGGATTTCAGAACCCCCTCGATAGCAGCACGGGTCCGGCGGCTGCACATTCGGGCATGGTTCATAGAATTCCTTGTTAAACGGCAGATTCTGGTCGCTCCGTCATTCATGGCCAACTTTAAACGGTCGATATCACGCCACCTGCGCATACGCTCAGAGTCCGAAGACAAGGTGCATGCCCCGGACAACGTCCTGGCGTCCATGACGGCGGCCGTGCACCTCATGAATGGGGTCACGGAATACAGTTTCGAGTGGCGCGACCTCTCACCCTCGCCCGACACCCTTCGCTTCCTCACTGCCGCACGGACGGCTTTCTGGATCAGCCTCCGGAAGTTGACGCTGCACGCGCAGCTCGAGCACTACAAAAGCCTGCTGTCTACGGTTGATTTCGATAATCTCGAGGAGTTGGAGCTGCATTTTGACCACGACGGTCAGGGCAGCACCGAATTACTCCGCGATGCCATCGCCCCATTCATCAATCATTTCACCCACTCCCTCTGGAATCTGCAACTCGTCTCTTCATCACGGACCGACTTTTCACCATTATTCAATTCCCTTGGGAGATTTGCGCACCTGCACACTCTCGTAGCCCGCCTCACCTTTGACGAAACGCATTTCCTTGACCCGCAAGGACTCCTCCGAATACTCGACACGAGTTGCAGCACTCTATCGAACGTGGAGGTGGGATATTCTTTCGCAGCGGCGGTGGAGACCAATCCCTATCCTCGGAGCACATGGCCCCACTTCGCCAGCAGCCTGATCTCCTCCCAATCTGTCCTGCGGGATTTACGTTCGTTGGAGCTGCCGGCGCTCAATCGGACCCGCTTTTCGGACACAGCATTGTGCTTGCAACGCTCTGCGGATACTCTAACGCGCCTGTGCCTCACGAATTGTTTCCTCAAGCGCGATGATTTTGAAGAGCTCGTGCAGATGTTTGCACATGGGCCGTTTGATTCCGGGCTTTACAGTCTCCGAGTTGGGACCACGTATCTGGCGGTGGATGTGTTTGATCTCCTGAGCAGTCGTTTGCCCGGCCTTGGCGATCTCAATCTGGTCCTTGCCACCGATGTCTTGACCCCGCTTGTGGTGAGTAGTCTCACATTCTGACAGCTTGTCGACTGAAACCGGTATTAGCATCATCATTACGACCCGCCTGTGAGTATGAACGACCAAAGCTACCTCCTCGCTCATCTTGCTTCAGTCTGCCTTTTGTGTATCCCTCTCCGGTCGCTCCTACGCAGATTGGCAACTTTCCAACTTGGGTAAATCCGTCCCTTCTGTGGCCTCCATTCTTTTTATGACCTGTCTTTTGCGAAGGGATTTGGGATCTGGGGTTCAACGATACGGCAACCGCGGGGAAGGATGAGACAATTATGATGGAGCATCTGGCGCAATGTATCCCAAGCCTGCGGACGTTCAAGGGAAGGCCTCCTGGCAATTTGTACTATCGAAATTATCGCTGCGACGTGTTTTCGTCGTAGTTGAATTCCTTTTCAACCCGGCGGCCCGCGTAGACGAGCAGCTGACCAGCGATGATGCGCGATCAACGATGGCCCTCCGTTTTATAAAAGAACCGCCATGTCGAGCGCGTAAAACAACCGTGCCCACATGCTCTTCAACGTCAGATCGGCCGTTCTTGGGTGTTTGGCACTCTGCTTGCCCGGTGAGCGCGTCATCTGCGGTTGGTGCTTCCGCCATCTCAATGTTGCTGTCTAGCTCATGTCGTCGGACTCGTGAATCCAATCCTTCCAGGTGTGTGTCATGTATACCCCAAATGCTACACATGGGCCTGAGTCCTGTTCTGGACAGGTTGGAATCCCGACCCGAGCATGTTACGCGTAGGGGCAGACTACTTTATCGCCACGTCAACGTTCGAGTACTTTCCTGGTCATCCCATCTACCACAGTACAGGTGAATGAATACTGTTCCGAAAATGCGGGGGTTATCCTGACTCCCTCAGACTTGGTTACCTGGAAATTAATCGGGCATGGGTTGAACCGGCCGTCGCAGCTCAGTTTATTTGGCACGCCGACGGATGCGGGTTTGTATCTTTCTTCGTGCGCGACTGGGGCTTTATGGCTGTTTCACAGGAATCTGGGCTCCGACGCTGAGGTACCATGAGCCTACCAAGACGTTCTATCTACTTTCCACCGCGCGGTATGCTTATACCGGTAATTCTTTTTCATGAGAGTCCCCGCAAAAGTCTGATTCTGGCAAAGCTGAATATCGACTCTTTCCGAGATCGTTCTTTGTCACTACAAAGGATATCTTTGCGGATAATTGGAGCGATCCGGTTTATTTCGGTGAGTGGGCGACCGACATTAAGCTGAAAATTAACTGAGCGAATGCAGATGCCTTGGGCTACGATACGGACATCTTCTGGGACACGAACGGGGATGTTTACAGTACCTGGTCGGGAATCAACGATGCTGTTGATAAGATATACAGTACGCAAAGGTTTTTCTCTTCGAAGCGTCCATGCTCACTCGCACATCAGGCATATATCAGAATAAAGTCGACCTGACTACAGGCAGTTCCTTGACGGAGGCCGAGCTCATTTTCCGTGGGACGCTTCCCGACAATTCGAGCGCCAGACCGGAAGGCCCGCACATCTATTTCATCGACTCGACGTACTATCTGCTGATCGCGGAAGGTGGCTCTGGCCCTGAACATCGCTCGACGATCCAACGGGGCCCAACGCCGTCCGGTCCATGGGAGAACAACCCGAACAATCCGATTCTATTCAACGGCGCAAATCTTTCTTTGCCGGTGCAGGATACGGGGCACTCTGATTTCGTTCAAGCGCCTGATGGTTCGTGGTGGGGCGTGGCCCTGGGTGTGCGGCCTCAGGCGGGCAATTTCAACCATCAACAACTCGGTCGAGAGACGTTCCTCTTCCCCGTCACTTGGGAGGATGGCTGGCCCGTGTTCAACGGGGGCAATCCCATCAGCGAGCATCTTCCTGGCGTGTTGGAGGACAAGTCGCCGCTGGTTAACTATTTCAACGGCTTTACCTCCAAGACGCTCGACCTCGCATTCTACTTTCTCCGCACGCCGTACAAGCAATTCTACTCCCTCACCGCACGCCCCGGCTACCTGCGCGTCAACGCCAACTCGTTTGCGCTGGGAGACCGGGACAGCCCAGCGCTGCTTTTGCGCAAGCAGACTAGCTATGAGGAGACCTTTGAGACCGAGTTGGATTTTATGGCGCCGACGAACCTCACGGAGGCGGGGGTGACGATTTTCTATTCTGACCAGCTGCACAACGATATTGGTGTGGTTGGGGATGGGCAGGGAGGTCGGCAGATCGTTACGAGGATGAACGTCCAGGCGACGCAGGTCGGTCCCTGGGCTATTGTGTACACCAACAGTACGATTACGACGGTGGCCACCTACCCACTCGGCTCTTCGGGTCCCGTGCGATTGAAGATTATCGGAAACTCAACGTCGTATTCTTTGGGATACGCGGAAGAAAACGGTGACTTTATGTTCCCGCTGACTATCGACGCGTCCCTGCTGTCCGTCCCGCCTATCGGGTGAGTAGATTTGTTCGATCACTTCGGCTGGAGGCTTAAACAGCTCTTTAGCGGGTTCTTCTTTAAAGGAGCGGCGTTCGGGGTGTATAACACTGGGAATGGGAAGCCGAGTCTTGCGCCTGCGGATTTCGCTTATTGGGCACAGACCCCCGTCGGTGTATCGTAGCATGTAAAACATTTATTTGTCTTCTATCGCAGTCTGTACTCTCACGCACTACCCACTGCCCTGAATCGATAATCCGGCCAACTTTCACGTCCTTGACGAAATAGACCTCAAGGATCCAGTTGCCAAGAAATAACAAGATAATTCAAAGCTCATTACCCGACGACATCCAGTATTAAGTAGTTCATTTAGTCGGACCTCCAACCCTCTTGGTCTCAGAGCTGGCAAACTCTCACAGTTGCAATCAGTAATTTAAGAGGCCCTCCCGAAATTCCCCGTCCCACCACCACGGGCAAAAGAGGATATTTATCTCCGCATCAATATTCTCAATCCAGATATCCTTGCCATCTTCTGCGAGCTCTCGGAGGCTTTCCCAGGCATCGTGTGGCAGAGAGTACAGGAGAAATGCGTAGCGGTCGCTCATGTGGATGCTTTCGATGTGGGTGCGGCGAGCCACACGTATGAATGTATCCCAGGATTCACTGGTCCACTGGTCAACGGTCGGGTCGGAGTTGATCAAGTCGAGTTTCAGGATGCGGAGGTTCGGGACGACATCAGATGGGGGCGGCTGCGCTAGGATGTTGAACAACTGCCCTACATCCTTGATATGAGGCCACTGGATCTCGAACCGGATGAGGGAGGGGACGAGAGTTAGAATCTCGTCCAGTGCGAGTTTTCCTGCACCCTCAATGACGAGTTCCTGCAGAGCCGACGATGAATGTTGCAGAAAGGGAACTATGTCTCCGTTGGTACGAGGAAACACCACGGTGAGGCTCAGCAATTGAGGGGCACAAATGTAGTCCAGAATTCGGAGACTACCGCCGTGTCCGCCGCCCTGCAACCGCCGCAGATTGGGAAGGACAACAACGTGGATTTCATGCTTCTCTTCCGCCAATGCGACACAAAGGATCAATTCGGTGATGTTCGAGGCAAGGGATAGAAAGCGTAGGATTGGACGCGGAGAGTATTCGAACTTTCTGCGGCCATTAATTTCCAAGAATTGAAGGAGTGGCACTGGCTCGGGTTGCGTCCCCAAAAGCTCCCAGAATACCACAGACTCGACGTGTGAGTGATCCCCCGGCCCCAACGGTTCTAGGGACAATGTGAGGCGTCCAAGTTGGCTTGAGTAGCGCCAAATCAGAGCGGCCACTGTTGCGTCGAGAGCTCCGGTCAGGGACACATCCAAAAGGTGAGAACGAGCGCGTTGAAACCATTTCTCCACCATGACCTCGAGACCCACGCGGTGCGCCGGAAACTCGATATTCATCCTGGACCACAGCTTGGGGTTGGATGCTGCGATGTCGGTCCACGCATTGCAAATATTCAAGAGAAGCGTGGGCATAGTGGGAAACTTGGGCATGGTGCCACGCGGGCGGACGCTGCAAACATCGCTGAGCGTCGGATATTCGGGGAGGCATTGGACAAAGATTTCGGACGAGATTTCAAGGGGAAGACGTTGGATTGGATCGCGTATAGCGTTGAGCTGTCGCTGAAGAAGACTCTTATCGCGTTCGAGTCCCTGCAGGACTCCCTTCTCAGGCTGCCGCTCGATATCGGCCGAGATGTCCTCGATGCGCGCCTCGAGTTCTTGAGCGGACGTGGCGCTGAGATCGAGTTGAGACCAAGTCGCCATGGATGGTTCTTCACTCACCCTGGTTGACCACCGATGCTCCGCTGGCTTGGCAAGTTGCGAGCGCGAGCGCTGGACTTTTGTTTTCTGCAAAGCCAGAGCCTTGAGCACTCGGATGCTGGGCGCATCTTTGAATATGGACCCACCGTGGACGTCTCTGGCCAGAAGGATGCATGTAAATGGGCGATGAGATCGATGAGAGTTGGAAGATGGTGGTCGATTAGCAAGAAGCGCAAACGATCACTGGGTCAGTTGCCCTTTTGAAAGTGGGGAAAGTGCCGGACGGATCAGAATTTGACAAAATGATCCGACTCGATCCCATCAAATCGGGTCCCAGATCTCCGTTCCAAAACTCGCTTCCGTCGGCCCGTCGCAGCCGAAATTCCCGACTGGCGCTCGCATGCACGTGCACGTCGACTTTGCTTCCCGCCACATCCACAGGTCAGTCACTAATACTCCGGGCTCGTCCCCTCTGTTGTGCTGTTTCGACTGATGCATCTTCCTAGGAATAGAAATTGCAACGACGTTTTCAAGCTCCACTTTGGCTCCACTCCCGACAAGGAGTCCTCTCGACAATGGTTAGTTGAGCCTTTGCGAGGAATCACAATCCAAGCTCTACTCACGCGAGAACATCAGACCATGTCCATCCAAGACCTGGAGGCTCGCATCGAGGAGCTTTCGTCTGATATAGAGCGGCAGAGGGAAATCCTCAGGAAACTGGAACACGATAGAAGCCTCGTTCAACGCCAACTGAACGCTGCTCGTGATCCCGTCGCCCAGCTTCCCCTCGAAATCTCATCCGAGATATTTCTCCAATGCCTCCCTCCTCAGCCCATCCCCGAGGCCGACCAAGCCCCCGTGCTCCTCTTGAACGTCTGTACTACGTGGAGTGATATCGCACTATCCACTCCAGTTTTATGGCACAAATTGTGCATCCCCGAAGAGCTCGAGTCTTTAAATGCCGAGGCCTTCATGGCAGGCATGGAACGATGGCTTCATCGTGCTGGCACCCACCTTTTGGATATAACCATGGAGAGACCTCTCGACTCCGTCGTAGCCTCCCTCATTCGCTGTTACTCGAGTCGACTGCAGCGTCTCGACATTTGCGTGTGCAGCAGCGGGGAGGAATTCGAGAACCCGAATCTTTTCGATATCACGCAGCTGGAGCCGCGGCTGCCCTTTCTCCGAACCTTGATCTTCCGGCCAACCCCTTCCGACCGCTACCAAGGAACATTTCCTGCACCTCCGATTTTCCACCTCCTTCGAGGGGCTCCAGAGCTGACCGAATTGTCTGTCAAGGCTCTCTCTGTGCTCGATGCTGCCGATGGAATATGGACTGCGGAGGTTGTCCTTCCAAATCTGCAGAGGTTCGAGTACGGGTATGAACCTCCTGTCGCCGAAGGAGCCCTCAAATATCTGACCGCCCCACGTCTCGAATTCCTTTCCTTATCTACCGCGGAGGAGCCCAGTGTTGTAACCTTCCTCAAACGTTCCTCGCCACCTCTGAGAGAGGTCATAATCGACTATGGACCTCCAGTATCTCAAACTGCATTCACCGAGTTTCTTTCCCACCTTCCCTCCGTGACGCGGCTGAAAATCGGGCATCTCAGCGGAGCTGCAGCGGAGTCGTTTTTCGACATCCTGGTTGAAACAGGGTCCGGTGCCCTCCCCAGCCTCCAGACTCTAGAACTTTATAGCATGGGGGACTGGTCCGATTGGAGTCTAGTTCTCCGTGCATTGTCGGCTCGTCGTTCAGGACTCCGGTCTGTAAACCTCAGCCATTTTAGTCGTCATTTGGCCGTTCCATGGTCTCTTGACGCTCAATTCCGTGGCGAATTCGGCCAACTGGTGGCCGATGGGATGGAAATTTACATCCAGAGTGAGGAGGCAGCATGGCCAGACGGAAACATTGTACAGCTGTTGCCGGCATTCTAGAGAGGTCCTGTAAAAATGCATTGGTTGATTGCCGGCCACGCATCATAATACACGATCGAGCCTCGCTCTCTCGTCATCTTCCCTCAGCTTTTGTCGATGTCGCAGTTACTTAAGTCAGATTCAAACTTCGACTGCGTCTAACAGGCGTACGTGGTTTCACCTGGAAGAACAAAAGTGGCACAAAGATGTCGTTCCTGTACCCGAAATAAGGTGAGTTTGGCGCTCATCTCGTTGTGACATTACTTATCCGCTGCCGAAAAAAGATACGGATAGGAAGGTATGTAATGCTTCCATGTCCCGCTTTAACAGTTCTTGGTTTGAAGCGAGAAGTTTCCCATCTTCAAGGCGTCGGTCCACAAACTTTGCGATCAAGTTGCGGGCTCGGCCGTGTCAAGTATAATGGGCTCAAGCGGCATGCGGGCTGGGCCGTGATACAGTTCATTCAATTGTCAGTATAAAGCAGGCCTCGAGCTAAGGAATGATACAAGGATGCAGTTTTCAAAGGTTGATCCTGCCATTATCTTGCATCCTTCTCTAACCCTGTATGTACGACTCTGGTAGAATCCCTCCGCGTCTTCAAACAGGGCGGCACCTTCGGTTTCACTGTCTGGACAAGCCCGGGTGGCTCGAATCCATGATGGAGTCCCAAGATACGTCCCGCCGCCCATTTTCTCGCCTGGACCAATTCCTTCACCGGAATCTATCAAGACGATGCTCGCCAGCGCTGGATTCACTGCCATCAACGTTGAACCCATCACGTTTGAACACACGGACGACATGACCCAATTTCTCGCGGACATGAAGAGGCTCTTCAACAATGTGCTTGCTGGGGAGAAGGGCGAAGCGTATGAAAAGTATATGAGGGGACGGTATGGAGAGGGAGAATTCTCCTTGATCCGCAAGGCTTGCATTGTCGCAGCTAAGAAATGAACATGCCGTCCGGCAATCGGGATGTGATCAAATGTGATCTTGAGCAATGCGCCGAGAAAGAAGCGCTGTCAAACGGCTGATCGGCACCGATCGGCGTTGGATGATGGCGGACATCGACGTCGGCCGCCGAGCTTCACACCATTTCCACTGGAGTTCGTTGGCTCACGATGGACTGTGGTCCCTGGGCTGCAAATTCCTGGATCTATTTCTACGCCATCTTTGGCGCGCTTCAGTTGATGATGTTCAACTCGAACAACTCTGATTTGCAAAGATGGCATCAATATACATTGGCTCAACATCGGCATCCAGTGCATTCCACCGGATTCCAGTGAATGATTGTTGTTTCCGATCCATTTGTGAAGTGTATCTTATTCTTGCCTCAAAGCAACCTCAAAAAAACCATCTCATTCAATGGAAATCACTGGAAGCCGTCGGACACCAGCAAGACGGAGCGGCTTTCATCGCCTTGAATGCTTCATTCATGCGGCGGGGTTTCAAACTTTGAAAAGCAACAATGAAGTCAGTCAATCCTCCAATGATTGAGCAAATATTCACTACCTTTCACCGAAGCCCAGTGGATGGGCAGTCTCTCCAACCTGAGTGTGTGATCTAATGAAAGCCACCGGAGATCACCAAAATGCATCAGTGATCCATCGGAAACAACGACAATCAACGGCCGCCGGTGTCCATCGGCAGCCACCGGTGGCCGCCAGTGACTCTTCCAGCGGCGGGTATATTACCCCAACAGACAACAAAACGAGTCCTTTCCTCCCTCACCTCAGGGCCTCACTGAGGATGACCGTCCCACTTCCCACCCGCTTCACGTCGCTGTCCATGATCGCCGCTCGGGTTGCTCACCGCGATCAAAGGCGTCCGTATCAGGCGTGAGCTTCACCGTAATAGCCTGCTCGTTCCCGTTTTCTACTAACGGAACACAATTCAAATTTCAGGCTATCGACTCGGCGCTCTGCGTGCGTTCATTACCAATTCGAGATCAACCCCTTTTGAACGGCGAGTACCTCCGCAGTCACACAGTCATCAACCGATATAAAACACCGCATGCGCCTGGACCCAACCAACCACCGTCGAGCATGAGACCCGAATATGCTAAATTTTCGACAGAGGGTGAGCGTCGAGCAACTCGCCTCGAGTCCAACTGACGGTCCCATCCTTGCCTAGATACAGCCAAGATGGAAGAGATCACAGGCATCCCGGCAAAAGCAATGATCCAACAAGCAGGTCTGCTCCCCACCCCGCCCCACGATGCTGTGGTGCTGGACAACGCATGCGGCGGGGGCCTGGTGGCGTCGCTCCTTTTTGATGCCGTCGGCAAAGACGCTGTACGCGTAGTGTGCAGCGACCTCGAGGAGTATATGGTCAAGAGTGCCGCTGAGAGGATCGAAAAAAATGGATGGAATGCAGAGGTGAAAGTCGCAGATGCCCAGGTGCGCGTAACATGCCCGTCCGTTTGATTCAACTTGAGGCGTATCTCAGGCTCTCCCATTCGCGGACAACCACTTCACGCACGTGTTGATGAATTTCGCGATCCAAATGATTCCCGACAAGGAGCTAGCCTTCAAAGGTGAGTTCCTTCCCCATTATCTTGAATCAATTCGCTCACCCGGCGGTATCAGAATCCCTGCGCGTCCTCAAACAGAGTGGCAAGCTGGGCTTTACTGTCTGGACAGAGCCGGGTTGGCTCGAATCCATGAAAGCAGGCGTCCCGGGCTACATCCCTCCGCCCATCTTCTCCGGCCCTCTTGTTTCGCCCGAGTCCGTCAAGAACATCCTCACCAGTGTGGGCTTCACCGCCGTCGATGTGCAGTCCATTGTGTTCCAGCACACGGACGACATGGGGAGGTTCGTTGAGTACATGAAGAGGCTGTTCGGTGAAATGTTGGCTGGGGAGAAGGGGGAAGGGTGGGAGAGATACATGAAGGAACGGTACGGGGAGGGAGATTTTACTTTGACGTGGAAGGCGGATATTGTCACGGCACAGAAGTGAACCAAGTTGGAACACGGTCTAACTTGCACAATCTTCTCTATTGTCATGTCCTTGTCAAAAATCGGCCAAGATAAGATCAAGATAATTCAAAGCTCATTGTACGACGGCATTCAGTAAACAACTGAGACCCCAACCCTGCTCAGAGATTGTAACTGTGGAGGCAACGTTCCCGGACCCCCCGACTCCCACCACGACGGCCAAAGAAGGATATTTATCTCCGCATCAATATTCCCGATCCAAATATCCTTGCCATCGTCTGCGAGCGTTAGCGCTCGGAGGCTAGCCCAGGCATCGTATGGCAGAGAGTACAGGAGAATCGTGTAGCGGCCACCCATGTAGGTGGCTTGAGTAGCGCCAAATCAGAGCGGCCACTGTTGTATCGAGAGGTCCGGTCATGGACACACCCAAAAGGTGAGAACGAGCGCGTTGAAGCCATTTCTCCACCATGACCTCGAGACCCACGCGGTGCGCCGGAAACTCGATATTCATTGTGGACCACAGCTTGGGGTTGGATGCTGCGATGTCGGTCCACGCATTGCAAATATTCAAGAGAAGTGTGGGCATAGTGGGAAACTTGGGCATGGTGCCACGCGGGTGGATGCTGCGAACATCGCTGAGCGTCGGATATTCGGGGAGGCATTGGACAAAGATTTCAGACGAGATTTCAAGGGGAAGACGTTGGATTGGATCGCGTATAGCGTTGAGCTGTCGCTGAAGAAGACTCTTATCGCGTTCGAGTCCCTGCAGGACTCCCTTCTCAGGCTGCCGCTCGATATCGGCCGAGATGTCCTCGATGCGCGCCTCGAGTTCTTGAGCGGACGTGACGCTGAAATGGAGCTGAGATAAAGTAGCCATGGATGGATCGATTCACTTACCCTGGTTGACCACTGATACTCCGCTGAGTTGGCAAGTTGCGAGCCCGAGGCTGAGCGCTGGGCTTTTGTTTTCTGTAATGCCAGAGCCGAGCATTCGGATGTTGGGCGCATCTCTGAATATGGACACACCGTGGACGTCTCTGGCCAGAAGGATGCATAGAGAATGGGGGATGAAACGGAAGATGGTGGTCGATTGAAAAGCACAAACGATCACTGGGTCAGTTGCCCTTTTGGGAACCGAATTATTCTCCGTTCATTTCTCGAATAAGGTCATACGTAGGCTTCGCATGTGGGTCCCGACGAGCCGTCAATGCGCGGAGAACCAAGTTCCACAGTGAATCCGACCATGCCTGCAAGTCACCTAGTTCTATGGTCCGAAGGTCTGGGACCAGGCTGGATGGGGCTCCCAGCATACGAAACAAGCTCTCCAAACCGTCGAGATTCATGTTGTCCGCTGGCTGACAAACGGGTGAGGGAAGGAACCGCTGTGAGCAAGTCCTTCAGCGAGTCGAATTCGAGTGCATCCCGGATAAGGAGTTGTTGGAGCGGTGGTGAGGATCTTGCAAGGAAGGGAACGATGCGTCGATCGTCGGAATCTACTGTCAAGGTCTCGAGACGAGGGGCGGAAAAGCTGTCGAGAATTTTGTAATCAGGCACAGCGTCCATGGAGGCGTCGGGGTACTTCATTCCAACGAGTAACTGCCGCAAATCTGCCAAGATGATCTCGTCGGAGACTGCATCCTCCCACTCCAAGTTCTCCCACTCTAATTTGAAGTCATGGAAAGACAGATCGACCAGGTTCGGAGAAAGGCGTAGAAGCTGCAGAACTGGCTGTCGATGGAACACCAACCCATCGAGACCGAGGATGGTCAGGGTTCGAAGACACGGCAACTGGCCTGGCTGCGTGCCAGCCAGAACGTCGCAGGGACCGCGGCGAGGTCCGTCGTCCCAGTCGTCCCTCCAATGGCGCACATCTGAGGAGATATGCAGCGTTTCCAACCGATCTGAGCGGCACCAGATGAGGGCAAGCACATCTGGGTCGGGCAAGCCCTCCATGCTGATGTGCAACCCGCGGGCACCTGCACGTTGAATCCATTTCGGAAGGACTTCCTTGAAGCCCGTCGGGCATGGGAAGCAGACATGAATTCGTGACCAAAGCTCAGGATTGGAAAGGGCAATGTTAGTCCACGTGTTGCAGACGCCGAGAAGACGTGTGGGGATACTGCGACCGTCCGGTGTGGGGCGATCGGGGAGGCATTTGAAAAATATTTCCGAAGAAATTTCGAGCGGCAGTCGTGTTATTGGGTCCCGTATGGCATTGAGCTGTCGCTGAAGGAGACTTTTGTCGCGCTCGAGCTTCCCCAAGATTTCTTTCTGCCGATCGACCTCAGACGAAATCTCCTCGATACGCGCCTCAAGCTCTTGAATAGACATGGACTTGCGAAGTCACAATTAGTCAATCAGTCAAAGTGACACAATCCAGGAGTTGGCTCGCCGACTGTGTTTCCTGTCGGTCGATGTTGGAACGATGGAAGGATATCAGGTCACACCATAATCCATTCACTAACCTAGTAGACTTGAGAGGCCGCATACGGTCAGATTGTGTTGAAAGCTGTGAGCTTAGCTTACTTGCAGTCACCGACTCAGGAGCTCGCACAGACCTGAGACAAGGCTTGGACAAGGTGCGGAGAAGGGTTGGCTGGATTGCGTTCCCTGAACATGTTTGCTTGAGAATCAGCAAGGATTGTCAACATTCACGCACCGGTAGCCCTGTGGGACAGCAAAAACAGGTGTGACTGAAACTGAAGATGGTGGTGAGAACAGAAGCGTGACGGATCAGAACTCGGCAAGATGATCCGGCGCCGTTGATCGTGCAAAAGGTTCATTCAAGTACTTCTACGCCTTCTAAGCAAGCCCACCCAACTCCTTGGCAACTTTCTTCATAGTCTCCACGTACTTCACGCACTCCGCCGAGTCGATAACCTGCACAATCTTCTCGATTTTCGCGTCCTTGTCGAAATCCATAAACCACGCAAACTCGAGCATCGTTTCGGGTCTGCCCTTCAGCGTGAGCCAGTGCTCGCTACGAAAGGCTGCGCAGCTGTTCTCAGCGTCGATGATGACGCTATCCTTCACGATATTGATGCGCGCGGTGGCGAGAATCAACAGTTCGCCCTTCATGCGCGCGGCGTATGTGTCCCTGTCTTCTCCCTTTGCGGGGTCGAGGCCGAAGGATCTGACCATGGCCGCCGGTCGTATGAAACGCATGCAGGACGGTGTGAGGTCGCGCATCAGTAGCTCGGAAGATTTGTCGGGCTGCTCCACGGCGGCGATGTATGCGTCCAAAAAGGACGTGATCGTCTTGCGAATTGCCGCGCGAGTGTCGTCGGTGGAGGACATTGGAGCTAGGGAAACGATGGATTCCTGCTTTATAACAGAGATCCCATAGCGCAGCGGCCCTGTCCGCTTTCAATTGGAAATTAGTAAGTCGCGGCTAGCCATCATTGCAGAGCCGCCCAAGAACTTTCCCCGTCTTCTCGACAGAATCGCTCGACGTGGACACGCAAGCTCAAGTAAAAGATTTTTGCCGCTCATATTGCGCTCATAAGAAGAAATGGTTCGGTGATGTGCTCGGGGGGAGAAGGGCGAGGTGGGAGGTAATTATGAGAGAAACGGGAGGGAGAATGTGCTTTGACGTGGACGGCAGGAATTGTCCCGGCGCGGCAGTGAACACGACGAGGTAGACCCGCGGTGATCATCCAATGTCGGCCAAAGAGTGAACGCTCGCAGTGCGTATGGCTAATCAGTGACATCAGCTGAAGATTCCGGAGCAAGTGGCTGGCGGCGGTGCGGCTCAGCAAGTTGCAAGTGGTGGAATGTGTCTTGAGCCCAGTGAGCGGAAATTTGTCCATGTTCGCTGTCGAATTAATTGCCGTCAGTTGAGTAGAACCGTTTGGAGTGGGAGTGCATAGCTACATATTAGCGCAGCAGGGCGGGATGATGCAACGGTCGGTGTCATGGAGTGGCATCGATGGAGATTTGCTTGAGATAGCCTCCAACGAGTCCAAGGCGCAGGGTGGCATGATGGTTCGGGACAAGCAGATCACGAAGCACTTGTGTTTGCTCCGGTTTCATTTATGTACGTACGCGCCTCTGCTTCCGCCACTTCACTTGCTCTTTGCTTGCTCTTCAGCTTCGTGCTCACTCGTGCACTCTGTCTGTGTGGTGGAGAGTGGGAGATAATTTGCCTGTCAGTGGTCAATTTCCGCCGTGTTATGGCCCGTTCTGATACCTCTTTGTGGCAGCTCATGTCGGTACAAGCACTCGAGGCGCAGATTGGCGCCGTTTCCAAAGATATAGAGCGACAGAAAGAGGCTCTGAAGAAGCTTGAGTGCAGTAGAAGCCTTCTGCAGCGCCAGCTCAACGATATACGCGATCCCATAACACGATTGCCACTCGAAATCTCCTCCGAAATCTTCCTTCGCTGCCTTTGCTTGGACGGCGCTAGTATTGAATATACGCGCACCGGAATCGACGATATCCCCATAATACTCCTCCAAATCTGTCATGCATGGACCGAGATTGCATTGTCAACCACCGCGCTTTGGAGTACACTTCATATCGTCCTCCCGCGTTCTCTGGGTTTCTCGCCCGTTTTCGAGAGATGGTTAGAACGTGCGCGGAATCAGCCCTTGGACTTGCGCGTAACGATCAACGCCGAGGCAGCCCACGATGATGAAGGACTAGGAGCTTTCGAGGACGATATAACTGCTCTCATTCAGGTCCGTTTCGGGCGTCTGAAGAGTCTCGATATCGAGCTTGGAGGGCAGTATTCGAGCACTCTTGGCATCCACTTTGGTGTCACGGAGATGTTTCCGCTACTCCAAACCCTGAGAATATGTGGTCTCAGTAGGCTGGAATGTCCCTCGTCTCCCTTGATCGAACTCCTACGCCACTCTCCCAACTTGGTCGAGCTGTCCATTCAAGACATGAACCTACTCCCCAATGCGACAGGAGCGCTGGTCTTCCAGCATCTGCGTCGACTCGACCTGGGGCTCAATCCCTGGAATCCCGAGAGCGACGATCATATACTCGCGTGCATCACCGCCCCCGGGCTCGAGTCCCTCGAGCTGGGGAATATGCACATGGTTTTAGCTCAACTCGTTCCCTTCCTCGAACGATCGTCACCACCCCTTCAAAAGCTCTCCATCGATTTCTTGCAAATGAAACTTGGGGGATCGCCTGTCGATTCGGAATTGCTTGCCGGGATTTTGGACATGTGTCCGACCGCCACCCAGTTGGAAATCTTGTGCCCATATTCCGATGCCATCGCACGGCTGTCGGCCATCTTGGCGCGCAGTGACTCGTCCAAAATACTTCCGAACCTACAAATTTTGGAATTCTTAATGCCCCAGGATGGTACCTTCCCCGACTCCTACTGGGATATGTTGCTTCCAGTGATATTAGTTCGTCGCACCACCCTACGAACTCTGCGCATTCGTTCCTATGCCTGGAAACCGAAATCGGTCCTTCTTGACTCATTTGTGTCCCCGGTTGTCCTCCCTGCTTTGAAGGAATTAGAAGCCGGTGGTATGAGTGTTTGGATCGGAAAGGACAAAAATCTGTTCCCTTCCTAGGTGAGTGCACTTCGCGAATGATCTTTTGGGCATAATTCATTCGTTGCTGCAGATGCTTCTGTTCTGTTCCACTCGCATCGTTTCTTCCGCAGTACCTCTTCCCTTCATGCTGCTCTTGGTCAACATCTTTCTTGTTGGACTTTATAGATTACACGCCTCGCAAATACCTATTTTCTCCGCGCCCACAAGATCGATCCTCTCCCTTTTCTGATTCCTGGTGCTTCTAGGTATTATCAGACCCCTTGAAATGCGCCGAAGAAGCATATCGGCGCTCAAACTAACGTGGCGGATGTGGGCGACGTCCCTGCCAGCACCACGCAGCTCCACGACCTTGGACGGCGCGGCGGCCCTGTCATAGTCAAGCATTGGATATTGAGGTTCAGATCTGGGTATTGATTAGCAATGGATACTCTCGTATCGGGAGCAACGGAGGTTAAGACGGTTGAACGCGGCAAAGATAAAGGCAATTGTAAAATGCGTCTCAGACGAAGTAGTTGTTGGGTTGTTGCGAGGATGAAGCCGAGTTGCTTCTGTCTTGCGCAGGCAGTGGGATGAGGGTACAGGCCCGGATCCTTGCTTGCGTCCGAGTGCATTCAAATCTTGACCAAGAGAGGTTGAAGAATGAGATGAAGATGCGAACAGTGGTCTTTGAAACTTGAGGTTGATTTAGAAATCCGGTGCTTTTATAGGCCTACGACCTGCTGGACTTGATATATAGTATCTGGAAGATGGAACGAAATGTTACCGAGTGTCGGACGTTACCAGTGAGATTCACCGCTTGGTTGCACGAGTGGGACCCCGTCGTTTGGAACTCTTGATTCGATAATACCAGAAAGACGAGGCTCATGCGTATTGAGCGACAGGATTGGTTGAGACGCATATAGTCTCGTCAACCTACAGTGCCTTCAAGATATATCAGAAGGAAAGTACAGCATCCGCAAAATTCACGCACCTTTGGGAATGCATACGTACAACATCCGCGATGCATCATAAAAGCGGCAGAAGCAGATGCATGTGACCGGGTGGAACCCAGGGAGGCGGCGGTTGAGTGGCGGTGCCAGTGGCCTCAGGCGATGCGATCTTAGCAGTGGTGACCTCCCACTGGCAAAGGGAAGTTTGAATGAGCCGCCGATTTTCCATTTGTGAGAAGAGAAGAGTGCCTCGGTGTGGTTGTCTGGGTAAACTTCCAAGCGGGGGCGCGGGTAGACTTGTAACCCGTCTGTCTGTCTATGAAATGTTTGTCGATCGACAACTCATAGTCAGACCAGGTTCTGGTCTAGGGCGCGGGGTAAGTTGCCCAAGTAACGGACCCAGAACAACAGATGTGATTGGGAGCTTCGTGCGAGATGAAACTGCGGTTGCAAGTTGAAGCCCGCATGAGAAAAAAAAGGACGACTCAGAGTACTCGGGAGAACAGCGCAGATGAGATAGTATCGAGCGAAGCCACGAGCAAAACCTCGGGGATTTCGGCATTGAACCAAGGTTGAATCAACAGATTTTGGCCGATTTGAGATGCGGGCCCAAGGATGCTGATGCAAGGTAGATGTGTGAAGCACCCAGGTGGTATCATTATTTGCGGTCAAATGCCCAGCAAGAGAGTCGATCCTGAAACGAAGCGGAGCCCAGTGGGCGGGGGGGGGGAGTAAATGGGCGGTCAGCGCTTCAGCGAACGCCGAAGGTACTTATACGTAGCTGTTCTGCCGGAGACTCGGAATGACGCGGCCAGTTCTGTCCGAGACGGACAGCTGTAGCCTGTCAACGGAGAATGGAAACTCGGAAGGATGTCCAAAAGCTTTGAAACCAACAGGAAATGACGGCAACCTGGCACCGCCACGTTGCGATCTCACCTTTCCTCCTTACTACCTCCCGCGAATAAGGATACCCACAGCTTTCCTTCCCTTCCACATGTCCATCTGATTGCAACGGAAGACAGGTCTCGTCATTCCCGGTCTGAATTTTCATAAGTAAAGCTTGTCGACACTGTTCTGGATCTACAACCGCCATCAAGTTGGAAGCCACTTCCTGACTGTAGACAATGTCATCGAATCCGAACCGTCCCGACCTTCCCGAGGCCACATCGGCCGTCGAGCGCGCTACCATCGTCGGTGGCCCGATATCTCAAATGCTTTTCGGTGAGGCGACGGATCCGGAGTCTCCGTTTATCTCTCCATCTCATTCACTGCACACAGGAATTGCTATCTGTGTTTTCTTCCAGACGATGTATCACCTCATTCACAACCCCACTCATCGACAAGAAAGGCGCAACATTCCCTTAATCGTTCTGACCTTTGTCATATTCGCTCTCGGAACGGTCTTCACTTGCATGGATATCTGGTTCCTTAAAGTTGGGTTCGTTGACAATCGCAACTTTCCTGGAGGTCCAATCCCGTACTTGGCGTCTCGTTACGGGGAGGCAGATACAGTGGTGCCCAATTCATGTGCCATTGTTAGCGACTGGATTGCCGGTGGGTTCTTGGTCCGTTTCTGGTCCACTTCTTGATCTCCATTCTACGCTTATCTTGGGCTTCTCTCAGCTGTACCGCTGCGTCATTGTCTTTCATATGAACTTCGCCATCCTCGTTTTGCCGTTTTTGATGTATCTGGGCTCAATAGGCGAGTTTTATGGATTCAAACAATCACTCGTACTCATCTCCTACTCAGCCATGGGTGTAATGGTCCTGTTCCAGTCGTCCCGTCCCAACGCAGACCTATGGACAAGGACAACAGTCAACTTCGGTCTTCCGTATTATTCCTTGTCCGCCGGATTGAACGTCCTCATAACATTTATGATCCTCGTTCGACTGTCCCTCTATCGACGGTCTCTGCAAGACACATTGGGCTGGGAGCAGGCAGCATCCCTACCCGTCGCATCGATCAGCGCGATGCTCACAGAGAGTTCTCTGCTTTATGCCGTCGCCTCGATCCTATTTCTTGTCCCCTACGGTCTCGAGAGCAGCCTATCCAATCTTTTCATCCTGATCCTCATTCAGGCTCAGGTATTGGGGCTTCACTATTCAATCCGTTTGGATTTGATATGCATATGATTCTGCAGCTTCTCGCCCCGTTGCTCATCATCTATCGCGTGGCCAAACGCCAGGGCTGGGACAAAGGAACTGCGAACAGGGCTCCGACAACCTTGTGCTTCAACAACACATTGCCATTGACATCTACGCGCGAGACCCCACACGAGGCGTCGTCTGGAGGTGAGCATGATGTCCTCGCCATTGGCTTCCATACGCACGACAAGGAATCGGCTTCTTCCTCAGTCACCGCGATGGGACATGAAATGGATTCCAGTTGTTATTAGGTCTACGTCGTACTTGTGTGCCGAGTGAAATTCTACACAATTTTTCTCTACGTACGTCTCGTATGCATTCTGGTTCCTCTCTGCCTCCGTATACGGTTTAGTGGGGAGGGTCTGAGATCGTCGGAGGTTTTGATGACTCATGAGCAAGAGTGCAGCGGCTTGGGGCGCTGTAACTGAGACGGACTGGAGGTGTATTGAACCAAGTGGATAGTAATTTGCCCATGTTCATCGGGTTATCATCTGTTTCGAATGCGACGAGGAAGGGAGCGGCAGGATGATGGTTTGAGACAAGCAGATCAATGCATCACCGACCAAACACCGGCTCGAATTACGAACGCACCGGCGCGGCCCGGGACCCACTCCTCTGCTTCCGCCACTTCGGTCCCTTAGCTTCATCTCATCGGCACGGTGGGGAGTACTTACTCTGGAACATACGGTGTAATATGACCGTATGTAGTCAACTTCCAGCGCCGGCGCGTTCTGACTCGTTTGTCTCCTTGCAGCTCATGTCGGCACAAGAGCTGGAAGCGCAAATTGGCGCGATTTCCAAAGATATCGAGGTTTCCAAGGAGCTCGAGCGCACCAAGAGCCTCCTCCAACGTCAGCTCAACGATATACGCGATCCGATCGCGAGACTGCCACTCGAAATCTCATCTGAAATATTCCTCCACTGCCTTTCCGGCAGGCTTGGCTGTGGAATCGACCATATCGCCATACTTCTCCTCCGAATCTGCGATGCATGGACCGACATTGCATTATCCACCCCTGCGCTTTGGACTGCGCTTGATATCTTCCTTCCGTGCTCCCCAGGTTTCGTGCCCGTTCTCGAAAGATGGTTAGAGCGGGCGCGGAATCAGCCCCTTGACTTGCGCATAACGATTACCGTCGACGCAGTCGATCATCAGGGATCTTTTGACCGCGATATAGCCGCTCTCATTCACCGCCATTCCCAGCATCTGGAGACCCTGTGCATAGAATTGAGGGAGCATGCGAGCACGCTTTGTATTCCATTCGAGGCGACGGAGACGCAGACGCTACCCTCCCTCCGAAGCTTGACGATCAGCGGCCATACTGCCTCTGAGTCGGGATGCCCATGGTCTCCTTTGTTACAACTCGTACGGCGGTCTCCCAATTTGGTCAACCTAGAAATCCAATACCTCAGGCTGCGTGATCTCACGCTTGCCGACTCTGAAGTTCTGGTCTTCCCAAATTTACGGCAGCTGGTCTTTGGCCGGGACCCTAATGATCCAGAGGGAAGCGGCGACGAATTTTTGCGATGCATTACGGCCCCCAAACTTGAGGACCTGCGGGTTTGGTTCTTGAATGGGCTTTCCGACCAGTTACTCTCATTTTTGTCACGGTCTTCGCCACCGTTGCAGATCCTCGCGTTTGAATGTTACAGTTTGGGGACGCCTACCGAGTTGCTCGGGCGCACCCACCCAGCCAAAGCACTTCCCAATCTACAGACTTTAGAGTTGCAATTCTCTCCGTTTCGCCAGCTCACAGAGACCTGGTGGAACTCGCTGCTTCCGGGCCTCCTAGCACGTCGTACCGAACTACGACATGTGCGCATCTTTTTACATCCTGGGTATACGGAACCCATCACCCTGGATCAGTTTGCTTCGCCGACCATCGTCTCTACTCTGAAAGAATTGGCGGCGAGTGGTATGGACTTTTGGATTGGACCAGACGAGGAGAATCTGTTCTCTCCTTAGGTATGCGCCGTTTTACATTCATTTCTGTGCGACATACTCACCCGCTGTTGAGGATTGCGTGATCCTCTATCGGCATAACTTGTCTGTGGAGCGGCGGGAGATTTAAATTTTGCGAGGTCGTTTGCGTAGTCCGGGTTTGTGGAACGGAATTTTCATCCCTCTTTTTAGCTAGCAATATAAGTGTTTTCCGCCCTGAACATTGGCCGAACGTTCAAGAGCGCAACTGTATTTGCGTTCGTGGTCATTTGTGCAGCGCGCCCAAGGCGCGCCTGCGTTCTGCTTTCGCCACTTCATCTTTTTCGACAACTGGCACATCATCTACGCGATTGGAACACAATTTTACCTGTCCAGTGTAACAGTGGCCCGGTTCTAGCCGTCCTTCAAGTTGCTGATGGACGTTCTGATACCTTTTTACAGCTTATGTCGGCACCAGCGCTTGAGGCGCAAATCAGCGCCGTTTCCGAAGATATCGAGCGACAGAGACTCGAGAGAGGTTCTGGAAATCGCTATATCGCACTCCCGTGTCGTCAGAATACAGGAGAACGAATAGATTGGGTATTATCGGGACCACGTTGAATTAGTGCAGAAGACACCTATATATTTTGTTCAACTTTTTGAAAAGAATACAAGACAATCAATGACTGGAGTTGGTTTGCCGATACCCTTGCCAAAAAAAATCGGCCAACGACCTCCACATACTGCTCCCGCATTGATGAATTCTGAGGCGAGTGTTCCTCCACAGGAGTGTCTGGGGGTGCTTGGAGATGCTGGAGTAGGCCAGGAGGTTCTCTAGTTAAACCGATATGTCTTGAAGAGAAGGTAGGTTGAACGGTGGCTTTGGAAGCCGAGGTGGGCCAAGGGATCACAAGAGGGCTGGGCCGGCATGCAGGTGAATCCCTGGCTATCGTTGGCATGTTCATGCCCGACAACCTTGTAGTATATTTCGAATGTCTCTTCTCCGACGACAGAGGGTATCGGTGGACAGACATGCTGAACACCAAGTGGATTGTGTGCGAACTCATCGATTCATCAATAGCAGTGGCGATGTGGAGAAAAAATAGACAAGCTGTGCTTAACCAGGGACAGATAGTGGATGGAATGGTCTGAAGGATCGCAGTTACAGCAATCCAACTCTCCTGACGTGGTGAAACTCGAGACAATCGTATTCGCGGATAGCCCATTGTCAATGGAATTTGACCACCAGATGGAAAACTCCGTGGAAAGACGTGCGATGCTGGGGTTCCCCAATGGAAAGACACCGAAAGGACACTGCAAAAGGTGTAGTGGAAGCTTGATAAGCGCCTAGAGGCGGTATCACAAAGTTGAAGGCCAGCTGAATGAGCCACTTAGAGGGCTTGCAGGGTTCACAGCTATGGGCGCCAGGCAGGCACACGGCAGAAGAGGAAGCAAAGATCATCTGGGGTCGTTGACGGAACGTGGCGGAAACTGAGTGACACACATAATTGCTGTGCACTTCGCTTGGGACATCCTTACATCCTTCCACCGCACCTTCATCACCGACACCATGGGCCAGTCCTCATCCCGCCACAGCCGGGACGAGTCGTCGTCCCCAGTCTCAGTAGCCCAGTCGGACAGGACACTGACGCCCGCCACTGAGCCTGGGTCGACGACGAGGGAAGCGGCGACGCAGACCAAAGATGCCGGGTCGACGCCAAGAGAGAGACGTCGTTCTACGCTACGGAATAGTTTCCTCGGACTCGTTCACAAGCGACGGCCCACCGAGGGAATTAGTTCTCAAGATATCGACAATACCGAGGCGGCAGATAGTGCCAGCAGTGGCCCTAGCAGAATCCGACGTATATCCCGTCGTCTATCCCGCTTCATAGCTTCGGATGCGCCTCCACCAGACGACGTCCATGAGATAGATGCCGAGGTCGATGGCCACGAGGACGAGTATATCGACCCGGACGAGGAGCAAGACCAAGACGACGACGCACACGAGCTTGAGATCCAGCACGAACGCCCGCCGACGCCGATGCCTCTCCCCATCACTGCCCCCGCTCCCCCGACACCGCCACTCACCACACCACAAGTGCCAGCACAGTCTGGTACTACCCCAGGCCGCCCACTTCCGTCTGCTGGTCCCCTCGTCATCGTGCAAGGCGTGGTACACACAAACGACCCCACTGCGCCACTTGCCAACCCGTCGTCAACGCCAGATTCTCTTTTACCTGCTGCCCCTGCGGACGGAACTGCTACTGGATCGACTCCAGACGCAGGGATTAGCAACAATAGCATGGACGTCCTTGGGACTCTCTTGACGTGCGTCGTACATTGTCGTGTTTCGCAATTTGTAACTAACGATTTCTATCAGGGTCGCTGCCCAAGCCACTGCAGCCTCCCTCCTCACCGGGTCCACAGAAGCACTGCTCGGGCGCCCCTCGTATCCTCCGACTGCCTTCCCCTCTGCCACCACCAACCCCACTCCAAGGCGCACTCCATGGGCTCCATTCCGAGATCGCCTCTCGTCAGCAGCACCATCTTCATCCCCCACTTCTCCCCATCACTCTTCTCCCTTCTCTTCCGCGACACCGGCCGCAGATCCGCACCCAAATCCCAACTTCCACGAAGACCGCGCTGCCATGGTCGCCGACATGGCGCGCGCCTTCCATTTGGGACTAGGCATGGGTCTCCCTGGCTCGGGCACTCCCAACTCTCCCCGTTCTTCTACCGATGGCAATACAGAAGAAAATGCCGAGGGAAATTCTTCAGCTCGGGAAACCGCCCCCGTCCCTGCAGAAGGGTCGTTTGACCGCTTCTTGGTTGATCTGCAGTCGGATTTGCGGATTGTTCTGAATGGGGGCACGCCGCCGGTCAGGGCTGGAGCTGGTGAGACCCTGACGAGGTCTAGACCTGCCGGGGAGCCCGAAGGCGATGAGGAAGAAGATGACGAAGAGGATGAAGACGAGGACGAGTCAGAGGAAGACTCGGTCGACGACGACGAGGAGGACACTGAGGCTGAAGGCGAGACCACGGCGGCCACGACTCCGGCGACGACTCCCGGAGAATTGGTATCCGGATCACCCGAACCTGAGGGTTCTACAGCCGCTTCCAGTCCGCCGCCACTCCCACCAACAACGGAACCTGCCGCCGCTGCTTCCAATACACGGCCCGCTCCTCCGCCAGGGACCGTCAACTGGTGGCGATTGTATCGATTCCCTGCCATTGCCGCTGCTGGTTCGAGCTCTGCTCCTTCTGGAGCAACAACCACTACTGCTGAGCCTCCATCAACATCTACTTCCGAAGAGGCCTCGACATCGACATCACCTCCGCCGACGACCGCATCCAGTACACCCCCGCAACCACCACAACAGCAACCGCAGACTGTTGTCCCAGTAATCGTCATCGGACTGCAAAGCATCCGGGGGCCGCTAGGCAATTTGTTTGCAGGTGCGTTTGCACCGCCGCCGGGTGTCCCGATGGGAGCTGGTCCGGGGATGGGGAGGACGCCGGTGAGGACTGCGGCTGGTGGAGGGGTATGGAATACAGAGCCGCCGGCGAGTGCAGAGGGGCCTGAGCGACCGGATTGGGAAGAAGTGCCTGGGAGGGTGGCGGCGGATTATGCGTTTGAGAGGGCTATGGATCGGGTGAGGGAGAGGGATGATTTGAGGAGGAGGGAGGCGGAGGAGAGGGAGCCGCTTGTTGGGACCAGTGGCAGTGGGGAGAGGGAGAGGAGACGGGAGGAGGGGTCTGTTTCTGGCTCTGGGGAGGGCAGTCGCAGGCATTCTTGGTGGCGTCTTGGTCGGGGTCGGCGTGGGACACAGGGCTCGGCCCCGGCTTCGGTCCAGGATGACTATAGCGCCGATACGGATGAGGAGGAAGAGGAAGAGCCAGCGACGAGTTCGGTTCAGCCGAATGCTGATGTACCTGACCCCGAGGTGGAGGCAGCTAGAGCCGAAGCAAGAGCGCTTGCGCTTGCTTTGGCTGGTGCGTTACCTGGGCTGAGTCCTGCCTCTGCTTCTGGAGACGCTTCGGCGCCTCTACCACAGACCGCGGCGAATGGGGATGAAGTCCCACCCGTCATTGCTGCACCGACGGCGGAGGATTCTTCCCGGACATTCTTCATCTATGTTATCGGCGGTGAGTGTCTCTACCCTCCATTATTGATTACTTATGCTCATGCTCAACTATGCAGGTTATTACCCGCCTGACCATGGGCTCGTAACGGGTACAGGTGGCATCGAGGCGTTGGAGGCGCTCATGTGAGATTTCCTTGTTCTTTCTTCACACTTATTAATCGCATTACAGGGACTTTGACCTCTTGAACTACGCCGCCCGGCCGCCACGGGCGACCAAGGCGGATATCGAGCGCTCGGGGCTAGCTATCGTCAAGCGCGATGCATTGCCTGGGAGGGTTATGGCGAATTGCTTGGAGCAGGTGTGTATTCGTATTCCATCAAAGTCTCAATGAATGGGAGCTTTGTGCTGATCTCTTGCCTAATAGTGCCTGATTTGCCTGGACGAGTACACTGAAGATGTGGATGTTCGTGTCTTGTCGTGCAAGCACGCGTTCCACCAGACGTGTATTGATCGCTGGCTTGAGACTGGGAGGAATAATTGTCCTGCTTGTCGGACGGCGGTGAGTTCTTTCTTTCTTCCTTTCTTTGAGGTTTTGGGTTCCAAGCTGATTCGTTTTAGGGCGTCCCCACGGATAGCCGTGGCGCGCCTCCAGTTATGTGATAGTCTTTTCTTATTCACGGCATTCACTCTGCATCCATCCATTTTTTGTCTCGCTATCGCGCTTCCTTTTCTCCCTCCATCGCTTGTATAACTTGACGAAAAAGCCCTCTCACAAAAATACAAATACGAATACTGTACTTACGCTCATAGAAATCACTCCTTGGAATTGTAATGTCGATGGTTTTCGGGATTGTGGAATTGTGCATTTTTAAGGGTAGAGTAGAATACAGTGTTATGCGGCAGTGAAGCCAGCGTCTTTCAATTTAGCCACCAGCTCGTCGACGCTCTCGACCTTTCCTCCGCCGACGCGTACTGGGGGTTCTGTGACCTTGAGAGTCTCGAGCCGTGGGGTAAAGTCGACGCCGAGGTCGGCGGCGGTGAGTTTCTCGATGGGTTTTTTCTTGGCTTTCATGATGTTGGGGAGGGAGGCGTAGCGGGGTTCGTTTAACCTGTAACATATGTCGATGAATGAAGAGATGGGAAACAAGCACAAGACACGCACCGGAGATCCGTAGTGACGACGAGCGGGAGTCGACACCTAATTTCCTCAGACCCGCCGTCAATCTCACGCAGCACGACGGCCTCGCGTTTCTCCACGTCGACTTGGACCTTGCTCGCAAACGTCGCTTGTCCCCAGCCGAGGAGGCCCGCGAGCATCTGACCCGTCTGCCCCGCGTCGTCGTCGATAGCTTGTTTGCCCATGATGACCAAGTCCACCTTCCCTTCACCATCCCCCCGCTGGATGAGCGCGTGCAGAGCTTTCGCTACGCCCAGTGGTTCTGGAGCAGGTGCGGACTCGGGGATCTCGACGTGTATGGCTGAATCTGCGCCCATTGCGAGGGCGGTGCGGAGCGTTTCGGAGGCTTTGGGGGGCCCGATGGTGACTGCCTTGATGGATTTCACGCCGTCTTTGAGGCGCTCGCGAAGGCGGACGGCTTCCTCTACCGCTAATACGCAGCGGGTTCATAAGGATGATATGCCAACGTGGGGTACGTTTGACGCACCGATTTCGTCGAATGGGTTCTGTGGGGGTGTCATTGTCAGATGGGATGCAGATACGGGGAAGAGGTGTGTAGACGGACCATGGAATGCTTGACATTCAGGTCGACGCCGGTTTGTTGTGGGTTGACGCGGATTTTGACCGCATAGTCGACCGAGCTGGGTGTCTAGATTAGTGGGAGTGAGGAAAGAGACGGGGAGCGCGAACCGCTTGACGGGGACAAGGATATTGAGTAGTCGGGCGGCGGAGGGACGCATCGGGTTGTGTGGAGAAATCACAAGCCAAATGGGATGGCTGATCACATCAATTTGACATCAACTACTCTTGATCCCAACGACCATCCTCTCCTGTTGAGAACTACGTCGTACGCTATTATTCGTTGCGCGGTCCAATCGAACAACTTCTCACTCGCCCTAGATCCATGTCCGCCACAGAGATTCAGACCCACATCGACCAAGTCTCGCTCGATATTGAACGGCAGAAGCAAGTCCTGAAGGACCTTGAGCGCCGTAAAAGCGCCCTTCAGCGCCAACTCAATGACGTCCGCGATCCAATGGCGCAGTTGCCGCTCGAGATTTCTTCCGAAATCCTTCTCGAATGCGGGCTTCAGGACCCGACTCCTCTCATGAACGTCTGCAAAACGTGGTCCGAAATCGTCGTATCCACACCCGCGTTGTGGGCTAAAATTCGAATCGAATTTCCATGTGCCGAAGGCTTTAGACGATGTTTGGGAAGATGGCTAGAACGTGCCGGCTCGCGTCCATTGCGCTTCACTTTGCCGGGGTTCATCGACGAGGACATATTCGCGCTTGTTCGAGAGCGCTTCGAGCAGGTGGAGCACCTTGTAATTCGACACGGACAGCACACACTGGCAGACCAGCGCCACGGCCACGTGTACACGTATACTGTCTCAGAACTGCTACATCGGGACCCAGGCTCATTACCATCGCTCAAAACGCTGAATATTGCAGTGGGATCATCGAATTTTTCCAGCGCATCGCTCGTTCGTCTTTCACGCTCTTCTCCGAACCTCGTCGAACTGGTGCTGGAAGGCGGAGAGCTAACGTATGTGCCAGATGAGGACATTCCTGGCCAAGGGTTCCTTCCCGAATTGCGTTATCTGGGCTGGTGGAATGAAGGGATTCCTGGCGGTAGGGACGCGATTCTGCGCAAGATCACCGCCCCTCGGTTGGAAGCTCTTACTCTGAGCAGCATCAGTGCCAACCCTGATCATACCTATTTGCTCTCCTTCATCCAGAGATCATCGCCGCCCATTCGTGACCTCATCGTTGCGTGTCCGTTCTCCTTCGGGGACATTCAGGCTTCCTTGGTGCTTCTCACCCTCACCCTCACGCATCTCGAAATCTGGTGGCCACGTCCCGAGGTCATGGAGCCCTTGTTTACTGCCCTGCTACCTCCTTCTCCCCTCCTTCCAAACCTCCGAACCTTGCATTTCCATATAGGCTATTTCCATTCCGAGTCTTGGGAGGACTGGAGTAGGCTGGTTCGAAACCTCCCAGGTCACTGCGAAAAGAGGCCGGACATTCGGGTCGGATTCTTTCTCTCTCCAACGACGAGTCCTGCCCCGCAGATTCGCGCTGCGTTCAAGGAGTTATCTCAGTCTTACGGCATAGGTGTCTTCCTCACCAGCAGAACAGGCGATGGGCTACGGGATATTCGCCCAATCGTGTAAAATCGACACTGTAAATACAACAACATCGTTTCCATAATCCTTCCCAATTCATTTTCAACCGCTGGACCTGTTCCACAACCGCTCGCCAGCCTATCGTGAGCGCTCCCGCATATCGGCTTGCCTACACTATCTTCTACCGTCGAGATGTAGATACATGTGCTAAATGTACACTGTTTTTTTTGACCCAATTTTAACCTGCACGATCTTTGGATAATGCGTTGGGATCACTGATCACATCAGCCACTCTTGATTCTAACGACCATCCCGTGTACTCAAGTTTGACTCAAGTTGCAGTATTCGACGCTCAAATCGCAGGTCAAGTCCGCCTGAGAGACTCGAGCTCTTGAACGCGGGTCACACACCATGTCGTACGCTATTACTCGCTGCTTCAAGTTTGGTCCAATCGAATAACGAGTTGCGCTAGATCCATGTCCGCCACAGATATTCAGACTCAGCTTGATCAAGTCTCGCTCGAAATCGAACGGCACAAGCAGGTGCTGACGCAGCTCGAGCGCCGCAAAAGCGCCCTTCAGCGCCAACTCAATGACGTCTGCGATCCAATGGCGCAGTTGCCGCTCGAAATTTCTTCGGAAATCCTTCTCAAATGCGAGCTCCAGGACCCTAGGCCTCTCATAAACGTCTGCAAAACGTGGTCCGAAATCGTCTTATCCACCCCCGCGTTGTGGACTGAAATCCGAATCGACTTTCCATGTGCCGAAGGCTATGGACGTCGTTTGGAAAAATGGCTAAAGCGCGCCGGTAGCCGCCCATTGCGTGTGACGCTGTCGGGGATTGTCGACGAGGACATAATGGCACTCGTTTGGAGCCGATCCGCGCAGGTGGAGAGCCTTGTCATTCGATGCAAAGCGGATGGCTGGCGCACACCCTGCCAGATTGTTGGGGACATGGATCCGGGCTCCTTGCCTTTGCTCAAAACGTTGGAAGTTTGATGCCAGGGTGGGAGGATATGTCCCACCTCACTCGTTCGCCTTTTGCGCTGTTCTCTCAACCTTGTCGAAATCGTACTGGACGACGCACAGCTAGTGGGTTGGGATGGGGAAATTAGTGGCCAAGAAGTTTTACTTCCCAATCTGCGCTACCTGATCTGCCGAAGAGACTCCGGACATCCTTGGGGTGACGACGAGATCCTGCAAATAATCACCGCCCCTCGGATGGAAGCCCTTACTCTGGATCATAGCGAACGACACCTGGCCTCCTTCATCCAGAGATAATCCATACCGCCGATTCGTGACCTGGTCATTGGCACTCCATCATCCCGTGCCCTCCCGCCGGTCACCCAGGGTTGCCTGTCGCTTCTCACCAGCCTAACGCATCTCCACGTTTGGTATATGGGCGCTGAGGTTCTAGACAACCTGCTCTCCGCCCTGATCCACCCTTCTCGTTCTCTTCTACCCAGCCTTCGAACTTTGCATTTTCATATTGTCGAATTGGATGCTTTCCTAGACTATGACCTTAGCCTCATCACCGACCTTCCAGCTCGCTGCGCAAGGAGGCCGGAGATTCGCGTCAGCTTCTTTCTCGAGTTGGTGCATCCTCAGGTCTTGGATATTCTCGCTGCATTTCAAGAATTATCCCATTCTGACAATGTAGGCGTCTACTTCATACAGTAGTGTGACAACCATGTAAATCGACGCTATAGATGTAACAAGATTGAGTCTATATACACTCATTGAGGTTTCTTCGTCATTACCACAAACCCGAGGCTCGCCATGTCACATTGAGCGCTCCTAATGTTTGCCTGTTTTCAACCGTCAACACCGACGACATGTCCTGCATATACTTATCTTTGAAGGCGGGAAGACAGATAATAAAATCAGCAGAAGCGCGCTCACCCAATTTCCAAGGTATGGTACGGACGACACCTCCATGCCATCCTTCACTAGCGCTCTCCCTGAATCCCGGATTGTCGGCGGTATATTCAACGGTGCATCCGATTTGAAATCAACACACAAAGTGCGCAATCGGCTCCCGCGACGGGCGCGGAGGACGAAGTCAGTTAAACCAACTTTACGGCTATTTTCTACGACTGTCTAGAGCACGAACCACCCTGCCGGAGTGAGATTCACAGAAATGAAAATGAAACCAAAAATCACCAACCAGAAGTCTTGGGGAATTAATTCTGTACTTATATATACGCGTACAGTGTGCTCAAGCGGCGACCCCGACATTCTCAGACTCCTTCTCTTTCATGTCCTCCCTTCCCCAGTTCTCATCAACGGAGGTATGTAAAGGAAGATGTTTCATCGCAGGACTAGTCAGCAGCCCCAGACCACTGATTCCGGCGAGCACATTCCAAAGCACCCGAAGCGAACCGGCAAATGCGTGGCGCACTTGATCCTTCAACGGTTGCGGAAGAGTCTTGATCGAGGGAATGACCTCGAAAGCAATCTGCGTTCCACCGGGGAATAGGGCGAGAAAGGTAGAAGGAAGCCTGTGGACGAGTTGGTTCTGTAGGACTGTTCCTCCAATAGTGACGCCCCAAATCTACTTTGAGATCAGTGTAAGCTGGTGATGTTTCGGGCGTATTTACAGACCAATGCGAAGTTTCGGAGAAACGTGAAGAATGCCAACGCGGGAGCGCTCTGCGACACCGGGACTGGTGCTAGAACAGGGAAATACGCGGTGACGTATATGATTCCCATACCCACCCCGACGAGCGCTTGGAACCCATAACACATGGAACGGCTAGAGTTTTCGTCAAGCGTCCCGAGAAGAGCGCAACCCACAATCATCAAAATCCAACCAAACCACATCGGCTGGCGGTATCGTAGTGTTTTCTGGACGACCAAGCCAGAGAGAAGGCATGTTGGACTGATGGTGTAGGATAACCCGAAGCCATCTACGCCTGCTGCAGTTGGTCCGGCATCTTTGCAAGCTTGGAAGTAGACGGAAAGCCAATCTACGGGACACAGATGAGAGTTGGCTCCAGATGTAAAAAGGGAAGCTCACAGGCAAGGGTTGATAAAACAATCCCATTGAGGAAGTTCTGTGCGTAGCCACTGAAGGCAGTTCGACTGCTGAGCAAGGAAATGGGAACCTGTTCGGGTTGAATAATTGTTTCATCCCGATATTCGGTCAACTCACGATGGGAAATTCGGTGAAGCGAGCTTCATATACAAGGAACCCCACGAGGCCCAGTATCCCGAGGATAAGGGGAGCCAGAACTTGGGCAGATGACCAAGAGAACTGTATACCGGCCCAGGTGAGACCAATGACGACCGAAGTGGTAGAAGCCACGATGATCGAGTTACCGCTGGAAACCCATCAGAGCCAACATACATGTTGAATAACCAAGGACTGACATCCAGTCCATGTGTTTCAGCTTTTCATGCAAAGGCGTGTTGGGCTTCTTGAGGCGAAGAAAAATCGTGACAAAAAATGCAGCTAGGCAAGATATCGGGATGTTCAGATAGAACAACCATCTCCAATGTCCTCGCTCAGCGAGCGAGCCCCCAATTACAGGACCGCTGCCCCCGCCAATGCCCCATGCTCTGTGAAATATGTCACTCTGAAGCTCTATCCGCCTGAAATTCGCTCACAGAGCCATGACACCATTAAAGGAACCGCGTTCTTTGAGAGGGACGAGATCGGCAATGATAATCTGGATGAGGGCGGTTGTAGCGCCAGCTCCGAGACCCTGTACAGCTGGGTAAAGCATAAGTATGCGCACGCATGTGCGGGATATGGACTCACTTCTTCCCCCAATCAAAAAATTCATGCTTGTTGCTGCTCCGCATAGAGCGCTACCAACGCAGAACAGGGCAATTGCGCTGAGCAGCACGATTCGCCGACCGAAAATCTGGCATACAACAATTAGCATAGGAAGGTTCAAGTGCGTAATGGCCAGACCTGCGCAAGGCCGCCACAGAAAGGGATAAGAGCCGTCGACCCCAGTGTGTAAGCAGAACCAACCCAGACAAACTTGTCTCCCTTTAGATCTTGCACAATTACGGGGAGCGCGGTGCCAACCGCGGTCTGGGAGGTAGTAAGATGATGGTTTTGAAATGGGTGGAAGACAAACAAATTCGATGGCGGTTAAGAGCATACAGATTGCCAACGACAAGATGATACACCAGAACCTCCAGTCCCGCGGCATTGTGTTGTCGTCTTTCTTGTCCATTCAGTGAAGAGTAGTGGAGGGAAGTTTATGTCTTGCTCTCGAGTCTCGAGTTCACGGTAAGTAGGCGTGAAAAGTTCGACAAGCACTGGCGGCTGACCACATCTGCGGCCTCTATTTCAGTGCCCTGAAGCTGTATCAGCTCCCAGATCCCCGTGTAAATGGACTCGAGGCGACGGACGGAGCTCAGGGGAGACAAAATCTGGAGATTTTCACACCGAGCGGCGTTTTGGGTGAAAAGAGGCTTCGGCCGGCGTGCCGGCAACTTGTTCACAGAGCACTCCAGAACCGTCCTTCTGGAAGGCGGCGGGGGACACCGAAAACGTAGTGTGCTGCATATGTAGTCGGTCAGTTGGCAATGTTCAACTGGTCGAATATCCGGCGGTGTGCGAAAACCAACAACTCCGCGGGTTAGCCACCCACATAGACCGTCTATGTGGGTGGCCAGAGTTCAAAGTGTCTGCGGGACACCGATAACGTCTAGCATGCTGCAGCTGCATATGTAGTCAGCTGTAGTTCAACTTGTCAAGAGGCGTAAAGTTTGCCCGAGAGGACCTTGAGCAATACTGTACTCAAGCATTCCTCCGAATCCTCGACTTCCGAGTCCTCTGGGGCTGGCGAGCCACCGCGAACGTGTCTGGATCTGACGCCAACCTCTGATTTTTGCCACCAGGGTCCTTTCATCATCCCGATAATGTATGCAGCGAGCTACAGCGACCTGGCATTTGTATTATGTCCCTATTTACATCCGGGATGGTCGCGGAGCTCTTTGGTTGGATGGGTTAGGCAGGCCGAATTTTTATCCGCCCATCCAGGGACTTGGATTGATGAGACACACGCAATGCATTTCTGTTGATCCTACCGCAACCATGAAATGATAAACTGTGAAACGCAGGCTCTGCACTGCGGTCGAGCGTAAGTCGATAAGACCCACGTGACGACCGCAGGTAGCTATGTACCGCGTAGTTCTAGTGAGTTAATATACTACTTTTAACACTCCCCCCTAACGAGATGGAACATACGCGTTAAAAAATACCCATCATTTGGCGGAATTCCTCCACCTTAACCCGTCCCAGTGATTTTGTGAGAAGGTCGGCGGGCATTTCGACGCCAGGGAGATGGACAATCCGAATGATTCCACGCTCCACGGCTTCCCGTAGCCAGTAGAATCGGAGGTCAAGGTGCTTCATGCGCCCGTGGTGTTCGGGGTTCTTCGCAACAGCGATTGCCGACTGGTTGTCGACGTAGAGGGTAGACGGCTTGTCCACTGTATATCCGAATTCATGGAAGAGATTGCGGAGGTACATGATCTCCATGCCCGCCGAGCACGCCGCGACATATTCTGCCTCAGTAGTCGACAGAGTAACGATCGTCTGCAGGCGGCTCGACCAGCTGACGGCACCGGTACCGATCTTGACGACCATCCCAGAAGTAGGCCGCCCGTTGTCTGGATTTCCTCCGTGGTCCGCATCCGAGTAAGTGGTGAATATGTCGTCAGTCGGTGAATTTGTCGGTGAGTAGGTGAGTTTCATGTCGAGGGTACCCTTCAGGTAGCGCAGGAGATGCTTGAGTGCCCTCCAATGGATTGGACCTGGGTTGGCGTTGAAACGGCATAGTACACTGATGGTCTGTGCGATGTCGGCGCGGGTGACGTTTGCGAGGTAAGTCAGTGCCCCGGTAGCGTTCGCGTAGGGCTTGTCTTGCATGTATGCGATGTCCTCCGGAGTTGTTGCGCACATGGACTCGGAAAGCTTCACGGCGGGGTCCATTGGCGTCAGAACGGGGTTGCAATCGGACATGCCGAAACGCTCGAGAACGTCAAGGATGTATTGACGTTGCGAGAGGGAGATGGTCCGATTGGGACGGTCACGAATGACCTCGACTCCGAGAAGGAATGTAGTGGGCCCAAGGTCGCGAAGCTTGAACGCCTTCTTGAGGTCGTCCTTGAGTTGTTGAATGCCGGTTTTGCTCTTGGACGCGATGGTTATGTCATCGACAAATACCGGCACGAGGATCCGGTCTTCACCTCGCTTCCACACCCACACACTATGCTCACACCGAACGCGCTCGAATCCCAGCTCGCGCAAGGTCTTGTCCAACTTTTGGTGCCAAATTCTCGATGCTTGTTTCAGTCCGTAGATGGATTTCACCAGCTTCCACACCCAACTCAAATCCTTCTGCACGAAACCTTCAGGCTGGCGCATGTAGACGTCGGTGTCGATCTCGCCATTCAAGAACGCGGATGATATGTCGACGCTTTCAAGCTCAAGGTCCTCGAGGGCTGCGATGGCGATGATGGTGCGGAGAGCTGCGTCGGTGCGAATGTATCATCGAAATCCAATCCCGGGCGCTGATGATTTCCCATAGCCACGACACGGCCCTTGTAGCGCTCGATAGAGCCGTCTGCATTGCGCTTGACTTTGAAGACCCATCGGCTCCCTATCACCTTCTGACCAGGGGGTACCGGCACGAGCTCAAACGTCCCGTTTTCAATGAGGGCATTGATCTCGTCGCATGCGGCTTGGTGGTACTTGTCAGCGTTGGGGCGTCGCATTGCCTCAGCGTACGTCCGTGGTTCCGTGTCGTGTGCTGAGGCTGCAAACACAAATTCGAAGGCTTCCTGCAAGGTCAGGGTCTCCTCTGGTGCGTAGACGTACTCAAGACCCGCGCTCAAGGCTGACTCGGCTGCAAAATCAGCTTCTTCGGGTTCCAAAGGTCGATTTGGCTCCTCGTCTGGCACGTTGTAGGAGTCAAAGTCGCGAGGGTTTTCGTCACCTAAGGAAGCTACGTTCGCGTACCTTCAGGACCCGGTAGGTACCTTAAAATGTTGACACAAAGTGTACCTAACAGGTCGTGTCTACGCGACGACGGATCAACTATTCCCGATTGGGAAGCTCCTCTTGCCACGGTACCACCACCGTCGTCGATGCTATCGCACGTCCGCCGCCAATCCACGCCTCGGAGCTCTATGCCGTTGCATGCGCAAAGCCCTCAACGGACTCCCTCGCTGTCTCAGGCGCTGTCAAGCCCGCTGAGCGTTGATGCCTTTCCTCCTCCTCCTCCTTCCCGCACCTCATTCGGAATCACGCCGCGTGTCTCCCTCCCGACCTTGAATTCGTCTTTAAAACGTTAGCCTCCCTGTGAATGCGCCGCTTATAACCTGCTACAACCCTGCTTGCCACCTCCGTTCACCCCTACCACCCGCAGCCCGTTCGGGTCGACTTGCGCGCTGCACGTTGGTACTGCATTGCCTTGCACGCTGGATTAATATACCAACACTACAAGTCACGATGCTGCCGCTCCCGTTGGCTGCGTCACTTTCGACCTACGGCGCCTACAGCACCTCCGTTCTTTCCTACCACCCGCACCTCGTTCTGGCTGCCCTCCACTGGCGTCCTCGGCGTTTGCGATGCTTTCGATTTACCTCCGGCCTGAGATTCGCTAATCAGGCTCCCCAGCTCGTAGTGATAGCTCTTGCTGTTCACACTACCGCCCCCCTTTCCCTTCGTTTCCGCTGCCCGACCAACACAGATACTCAAATGCAACACCTTTGAGTGGCTATACTATCATATTCACTCGCGCTCTCCCTTCCGCTCCATACCTCCGGATATCCCAGCCAGGACCAAATGACAATTCCAGCACCCCCGCCTTGTACCCTCGGGTGCACTGCAACTCGTGAGCATCATCTTCTCTAGCCCGTAGCGCAACGCCCAGTGCTCATCATTGGCCTGGCATAGATATGAAAGGGTCGGGCGAGGAGGGCCGGAGGTGACGAAGGTGAAGGTGTGGGAGCGGGGGTACGCTGTGTGACGCTGGGAGGTGGAGGAGTGAAGGTGTGAGAGCGGGGATGGACTGCTGGACGTTGGGAGTCGAGTTTTGCAGTCAGGCTGTCTGAACACGCTTTCCATCTTTGGCGTGTACCACCTCCGCACCGTGAAAATACCTCCTTTACTTCCTTCCCTCTCATTCTCCTGATTTTCAGCTTAGAAAATGAAGTGAATATGTACTAGCTACTCTCTGTGAAACATAGATAAAATGAAAACGAGCTTGACCACCTACTACACCTCCGTCGCATCGGCACTCCCATTGAGTAATATCCGGGCAGCCAATCGGATGCCGAATAAAGATCGTCACCCACTTTCTTTTTTCTCTGGAACACATTTCCCCTCGTATTGGCTCTTTTGAAGCTCGGGATTTCATGTTTTAGGTCCGCCGCACCCAAACAGATTTTTGCCCCGTTTTTTGGGAGTGATTTAGGACCCGAACACCGTTTCGTTCGAAAGGTAGGGTACTTCCCTATTAGTATCTGTACTTCACTTACAACTTACTTACACATTGTCGAGCAATTGATTTCCCCCGCACTCAGAACTCGTCAGCACTGTTGTAAATGTTAATTCAAGTCTTTCCACGTTTCCTCCCACCCTCTATTTACTTTCTTTGACCCATATACCAGGTACAATTGAACAGGGAATTCCCCTCTCGACAATCTCGCACCCGTGCAAAACTGTGGCTCCGGGCCACTGGAAGAAGAAATGTGGAGAGGGAATAGATGGTCATGAGTGGAGGAAGAGGATATGATTTGGACGATGTATAGTAAATACATACTCATTGGAAACTATCGACGCTGCGGACACGCTTATCGGCGTTCGACCTGCATTCGGCTCCCAGCCCCGTGCGAGATGCCGCATCTTCGACGTCCCCACGCTTAACGTCCCAGGGCTCGAACGGCCCAGCACGCGACACCCCACGTTCGTAGACGAGGACACGGGGCGACTGGCTGACTCGCGCTTGAGGCGTTCCCGCCGCAGCCCGGTGTCCGCCATATTTACCTCTCACCCTCCTCCCCTCCTTGCCGTCGACTCTTTCCCTACTCTCCCCTCACCTGCGTAGCTCTCGCTGCCCTCATCTCCTTCGCCGCTGCCTTCACCTCCGTCGCGTTCCCGTTACGTTCCTACGTTCGTAGTGCCGTCGAGTCGATCCAGGTACGTCGCAGAGCACGACACTCACGTCGCGCTCGACGCCGTTGTATCGGTCAACGCAGAGGGAGTACCGCTTGATGGGTGAATAGGCTGTAGCACGCGCACAGCGGAAGTGGAGGCACCGGTGGGGCGTAGATTTGCGAACTGGGCTGCTCCTGGCTGGCAAGGGTAGGTCCGAGTGGCCATTGGGGCCCGGGCCCGACGAGCAGCGTGCAACGAGAGATCGAAGGTGACGGCGCGGCGAATCGAGGGTGGGGGACAGGGCGGGGTGTTGCCGATGGACAACACGAGGTTGCTTTGTGGCAGTCTATCTGGGAGAGGATGGTTGGACGACGCAGACTCGGAGGGCGGTAGAAAACGAAGCACCGGGGCTGGGAGCGAAGGTCATCCTCCCAGCAGCGCACGCCACTATGGCGCACATTTCTTGTTGTGCAGGGTATGTATCGCAGTCGGATAGCAAGAGAAACAGCGCGTCGCGTGGCACTGCAAGGGTGCAACGTTCCCGGCTCGACCAGCGCAGCAACGGAGGCGAAGGAGCGGCTGCAGGTCGTCTAGTCGTGCCCAATGGTGTCCAGAAACAAAGTCGAGAGCGGGGGATTGTCATGTGAGTCGCTCAGGAGCATGGTTTGGCGGCGACGCGCCCGAGCGTCGAGGACGGTGGTGGTGTCGTGGCAGGAGGTGCTTCCCAATTGGGAAGAATTGATCCGACGCTGTGGAGACAGAGCCTGTTAGGTACGCTTCATGTCAACACATTAAGCTACCTACCGGGTCCCGAAGGTACGCGAACGTAGCTTCCTTAGGTGGTTTTCGTCAAGACGAAGGAAATCAGGTACGTCATCTTTCAAACGCTCCGCCTCAGTTCGGCGATGATAAGTGCGACGTGGCTGTAGCTGGGGAGTTGCTGGTGGCGTCGTTAACGGCGATGAGCTCGCGAACGGTGATTCGGGACGAGGAGGTGGTGTCTCCGGACGAGAAGGCGGAGGATCGGCACTGCTGTGCTCTCCCCCCTCATCCGCCGTGTCCTCGTGTGGGACGTAGACGGCGGGAATAGGCTGCGGCGGTGGCGCCGGGTCGAGGATTTTGGGGCTGTTGCCGGGGAAGTATCTTTCATCAAAGTCTGCGCGGTCGCTGATGATGAGCTTCTTAGATTTCGGATCCCAGAAGCGCCACCCTGGGTACTCCAAGTCAATGCCGACAAATATGCACTTCCTGGCGTGTGCACCGATGCTCTTCGGGCTGCGTTTGGCTTTCTTGACGTGGACGTAAGCTGCACATCCGAATACACGGAAATTGGAAACATTTGGTTTTCCCTTTACCCAGGAAGCCCGCGGGATGCTGTCGTCGGGATTCGCCGATGTAGGTGTGTGATTTCGGAGTATATTGAAGTAATCCACCGCCAAGCCCCAGAATGATGCAGGCAGTCCAGCCTCCGTGAGCATAGCCGTGACATGCTCACCCATAATACGGTTCCCAATCTCCGCGACGCCGTTCTGGTGAGGCTCATCGGCTATCGTGTGACGCCGCTGAATGCCAAATTCTTTACAGAACCTGTCAACCTCATCTGACATGAATTCACCACCTTTGTCGTCGTGCAGAGACTTGAGTGGATAGCCTGTCATCTTCTCCGCCCTTGCCTTGAAGACTTTGAGACACTCGAAGAAGTCGCTCTTGTTCTTCAGCTTGTATGTGACCCAAACTCGACGATAGTCGTCAATGAACGTTGTCCAATAGCGATAACCTTCAGGCGTCCGGACCGGCATTGGTCCTTTGAGGTCGACATGTACAAGCTCAAGCGGCTGCGTTGCGCGGAACGTTGCCTTTTTTGGAATTGGTCCACGGTGCTGCTTTCCCGCAATGCACGGTTCGCAGATGGGATCGGGGGATTCGTTCGAGGTGATTTTCATCCCCGTAACTTGCTCCCCCCGTAGCAGTAGCTTGATGAAATCCATACCAACGTGACCGAAACGCCGATGCCAGAGGGAATGTGTCAGCGGCAAGGTTGTTGCGAGCTGAGCGTGCTCCGCGTCTGGGCATGGCAGGGGCTCTCCGTCAAGATAGCCGACGTTATGTTCGTTGACAGTTGCAGTGAATAGAGTGGCGCCGTCGCGGCAGAAAGTGATCTTATCCGCACAAATGGTGACATGGAAATGTTTTTGTCGTGTGAGATAGAGAACAGCAAGGAGGTTACTCCCGAGCTCTGGTACATGCAGCACCCTCTCGAATTCAATCTCGCGCACTGCCTTCCCATCCACTTTAGGCTGGTATCTGACACTCCCGATTCCGGCGGAATAGATGATTTTGTGGTTGGCAAGACGGATTGGAACGCAATAGGGCTGGTACGTCCAGAACCATTTTCGATGGGGTGTCATATGCGAAGTGGCCCCTGTATCTGTGTTCCAGTTAGCGCGGACTTGCGCGGGCATGGGAAGAACCGATGGGAGATCAGAAGCTAAACTTGCATTGCCGGCAAATTCGGTGACAGCGGCGGCGTTCTCCGCTCTTCCTTTCCCACTCTTCTTCTCCTTCATCTCTGTCCGTACCCTCTGCATGGTGCGACAATCTTTGGTGGCGTGGCCCTTTCGCGTGCAGAACTCGCAAAACGACTCCTCAAACACGGGAGGCGGTGGCGGCGCGGCAGCAGCTGCTGCAGCTTGGGCCGCTGCCAGTGCGATGGCTGTTTCCGCTTCCCTCTTCTTCTGCTCGTTCCTATCGGATTCCTCAAGGATGAACGCCTCGGTGATGGTGGCTTTGTCGAGTTGGGGTAGAAGGAATAGGGAGGATCGGAATGCCTTGAACTCATCGGGAAGGGCGCGGATGAGAGCCATTGAGGTGAGTTCGGAGTCGAGATCTGCGAGCGAGTGTGCTTCGGGCCGTAGCTCCTGGATGAGGGTGACCGCATTGTCGACACGTCCAATGAGCTGGGTGAGTGTCTCGTCGGGGTCTTTGGTGATGGAGAAGAGGTCGTTGTATGCTGCGAACCTGGCGCCCGGTCTCTTCTGCCGATGTATTCTCTCCAGCGCCAGCCACATAGACACTGGGTTCTCCTCCATCGTCTTCACATGGACCTTCTGGGAGTTTTCCAAGGCCGCGAAGATGCACCCGGCAGCTTTGCCCGAGTCGATGAGAAATTTTCTCATCTCCTCGGTCCCGGTGTCGGCGGGCGCTACGATGGTCCCCTTGACGATGTGCCATACAACAAGCCGCTGGAGCTCGGCGCGAGCGTCCCCAACCCATGTGCTGTAGTTGTGCTCGTTGAGACGAGGGAACGGGTTGCGTGTAAGGTGCGTTTCCGACATGGTCGAAAAAGAATGAAGATTATATTTTAATCCCGCAAAAACTTTTAGTTCTCGGGGCCCATAACCTGTGAAACGCAGGCTCTGCACTGCGGTCGAGCGTAAGTCGATAAGACCCACGTGACGACCGCAGGTAGCTATGTACCGCGTAGTTCTAGTGAGTTAATATACTACTTTTAACATAAACCCCAAGCAGCCGTTTGTACTTTAGTACTAATCGATCTTGCTCTTTGCTTTGCCCAATCTGGCCGAAAATTCATCCATACCAAACGTTTTGTTCATCAACGAATCCTGCCATTTGTCAAATCGGATACCAGAGGATGAGATTTGGAACGAACAAACGCCGTCCGAGGCAAGAACGTATCCATGAACCAAACAAGCCACGAGTTCTTCCCCGCCCAGACCCATGCTCTTGGGTTGACTTTCATCGCCTCCGCTACCACGATCGCGGCGTATGAATCGGTTGGAGTAGCACCCCCTGGTCTCATGATTTTAGCTGCATTGAACGATCGCTGAGGGCTTTGACGCACGTTGGGATGCGTTGATACGCTTTTCTTGGTACAAGTCTTCCATGCACTTGTAAAGTGAGCTGTCCGGGA
>JARKIF010000389.1:0-22459 GCA_029378245.1 Roridomyces roridus | reverse complement strand
CGCCCCAAAGTAGCACATAATTCCCTTCCCAGCAACGATGCCGCAGACTCGCGCTTTCGGCCCAGAGTTTGCTTTCGAGGCGAACTTGAAGCGTCGCTAATTTGGTGGCGCAAGAACGCCGTCCGTAGGTCCGAATAGATGGAAACAGGACGACAGCGAAGCAAAGGCGGTGGATGTTGTCTGCTGAGCTGCGATGGCCGCAATGGGCGAGCAGACACGGTGGAGTCGCTGCCTTGCCGAGCCGTGCAGCCCGTGCTTGGTCGGTGATGAAAGAGATGGCCTTTCCTTTTTTGTCCTTCTCTGCCACGCGGAAACCTTTCCTCGATGCCGCGTCTTCTGACCTTATTCCGGAGGTTAGGCTGTAATTTCGTGGCGCCTGCTCATATGTCGGGAAAAATTCACATCGTCAAGACCGGCAAAGGATGAAGTTGAATTCCTTTCACGACATCGAAGTCTTCGAACAGAACCTTTCAGGGCTCCTGGGTCTAATTGGAGCGTCGCGTGCGGTGTCCCGACTGAGATACCCCGCTTTCAGACGAGTGGCAGTTTCCGTTCCTCCTGACCCCAAAAATCAAATTGGATCTCGCTTCCTCTCGCGCCCATGATGTCCGGTGCTTGTATAGAGAGGCCCTCCTCCGGCAGCTATAAAGCCGCGCCAGCGGCTCATCTGCCCAAGTAGCTTGGCCACCCAATGTCTCAGTTCTGGCCTTCCCTTCTGAGCCTCGCCTTGGCTGCCTCGACGACCAACCATTCATCCATCCGTCGGTTGATTCGGGCAAATGCCTCACTGCAGCGTCCAACTCGGACGGAGCTCCAGTTACTATCTCTGACTGCATCACGACCGGCGACGCCTCATCGCAGAGCTGGACGACAGGGTCGGGCACGCTGGTCCTGTACGGGAACAAGTGTCTTGACGTCACCGGGGGCGTGGCTGCCTCTGGAACGCGACTGCAGATCTGGACCTGCACCACGAACGACGCAAATCAGGCGTGGTCCACTGGGGCGCGTCCGGGAGCATCACTTGGAATGGACCCGACTGGTGTCTCGATTTGACAAAGGGTGCGGATGCCGACGGCACTGTAGTATGTCTTTTTCCCGTTTGATCAATCCTATCTCTCAAGAGACCATAGATGCAAATATGGGCCTGCACACCAAGCAATATCGACGCAGATCAAATGTTCACGATTACGACTGGACCAGGCTCCCGCACACCCACGTTCATCCACCCTTCGGTCGACTCTGGCAGATGTTTAACTGCGGCCACCAACGCGGATGGCGCGCCCGTCACCATCTCAAGTTGCATCTCCTCGGTCTCGGCTTCGCAGGACTGGACAGTCTCTTCGACGGGCACGCTTGTACTATACGGGAACAAGTGTTTGGATGTCACGGGCGGGACCGCAACTTCGGGGACATTACTCCAGATTTGGACCTGCACGTCGGGCGACACCAACCAGCTGTGGGCCGTTGACAGCACGTCGGGCAGCATATCCTGGGTGGGACAGAACTTCTGCTTGGATTTGACCAAGGGCGTGGATGCGGATGGCACACAGATGCAAATATGGGCCTGCACATCTAGTTCACCCGACGCTAACCAGCAATTCACGCTCACCAGCACCCCCGGATCTGGCGCGAGCACGGGTGGTCCCGATTCTGTTACCATACCTGTTGCCGCGGGGTCCGCGGCCCAAGTTACGGGAAATCTGGTCTCCCTGTCCATCGAACAGGACCGTGAGTTCATTCGTTGCTCGCTACCTGACTCCGCTGACGACGCAATCCAGGATGGCTTGACTGGTCCGGTAATGCCACACAGAACACCTTTTTCTTCAACTGCTTGGACAACATTGTCCAAATCACTGGTGTGCCGCCCAAGATCCGAATCGGCGCCGACAGTGAGGATCATACGAATTTCAACCCCAATGTTCAGGGCGTGCAAGACTCGTTCCCGCCGCCGACGACCACGGTCCCTTACCCGGAAGCAACGAGTATCGTCGCTGGTCCTGGATTTTATCAGGTAAGCTTGGCATATCGAAATCAGTTCTGAAGCTTACACTATTCCGAGGCCGCGAAAAATCTTCCTTCAGGCAAGTGAAGCGCGTCCTCGAAACCCACTCCAGCTTATTTTGCTCGTTTCATAGGCACTGGTGTGACGTGGGGCGTGAATTTCGGCGGAGCCAATTTGACGGTCGGACCATTTCAACCGAAACCGAGTGCCCCAGCCGACTTACCGAAATGTATTCTAGGCGGTTTTCCTGGAGACGCAAGCAATTATCTCCGCGTTTGCGTCATCGGCGTTCACCCAGGCGGGGATCACGCTGGATAATCTGGAGCTTGGGAACGAGGCAGATTTGTACACCAACAACGGCCTGCGTACGTCTGGGTTCAATATTCAGCAATACACCACGCAGTCAGTACTTGGAATGTTTTTGTGCTGGGTTGCTGATTCTTTCCACGCCAGGTGGATCCAATTTGCGACCAATCTCACAGCCGCTGCCAAGTTGTCGAGTTCCAAAACTCGTCTCTGGGCTGGCGCCTTTGCCGAATCATCGCACAGTAGCACCGGCTTTTCGCCGCAGGGAATCTTTGCAAATAACATTCTCAGCTCCGCACCCGGCGCTTTCATCGAAACCATCTCCCAACACCACTACTCGTCGGTGTCTTTTTATCAATTCTAGTGCCACTGATTCTCAAGTTTGTTTTCAGAGGATCTTTCTGCAGCGGAAGCGGCGGTTTGTTGCAGGATCTCATGACCAAGGCGACGATTCGGTCCAACTTGTCGAGCTTCAGCCCGGATATCCAGGCCGTCCATGGGCAGGGACTGAATTATGTCTTTGGAGAGACTAACAGCTATTCTTGTCATGTGAGCTGCCTTTGGTCCGTCTATACTTGCTAAATTCACTTCCAGGGTGCCCCTGGGGTTTCCAACACTGCTGGAGCAGCGTTGTGGACTGTGAGTTTCCGCCCTAATTTCTCTTCAATGATTGATTTCCTCCGAAATCAGCTCGACTATGCTCTATTCGCGTATGTTTGAATTTGCAGTCTCTCGTATTTCCTCTCATGGATGCCCAGTTCGCAAATCGGCGCGACGCAGGTGTATTCCATGAAGGCGTTGGCTACAAGGTGCGCGGCACTCTAGTCGTGTCACTTTAACTCTGATGCGGTTTTTAGTATAACCTGGTAGGGCTCCAATACACGCGATTGAACCATTCTAATTTTCACTAGATTCAACCTGCCACACTCACCCGCTCAATTCTCGACGGTTCCGCCCTCTCCTCCCCCCTCGCTTCACACGTCCAGCCCCAATACTACGCCGCCATCATCATTGCCGAAGCCATCGGCTCCAGCGGTTCCACACAAGTCGTCGAGCTCACCATCAACGACAGTCGAATGGCGGGGTACGCCTTCTATGAAAGCGGCACACTGAAACGGGCGGTTTTCATCAACTCGTTGGCATGGCTTTCGACTTCGACGGGAACCAGGCCGAGTACGCATGTGAGCCTGGCATTCAGCGGTGGATCGGGGTCGACCAGCTTTACCGTCAAGAGACTTGTTATTGGGTGAGTTGCTGGCTGGCTACTGAGTGATTGATGTTTATTGTTTACCGCCAGCCATGCCGACGATGCGTCGGGTCTGACCTGGGGCGGGCAGACGTACGAGACGAGCGATGGGCGTGTGGGTGGGACGGCGACGACCGAATCGGGTACTGTCGCTGCTGGAATCGATATTCCAGCGACGCAAGCTGTGATGCTCACGTTTACATGATGATTTAGGACTCTCTGTGTTCGATACCCTGCTGACGATTTAAATGCTAATGTCATACACGCCACTGACCGTCCGCCATGCATGTCCCGCCCAGAATCCATTCGCACTCCCGGCTTGGTTCTCTCCCTCTCGTTCCCGTTGATTTTTGGAATCCCAACCTTGTACTCCCCGCCCCCGACTCAACGACAGAGAACAGATGGTTTTGAACTCGCCCATCTCGCCTTGGCCTTCGATGCCGTTCTTGTACTCGATCGGTGCATTGAAGAGCGCAGCTATTTCCTTCGGGGTAGCACGGTCGCCCTGGATGCGGAAGACTTTATCCTGTAGGGAGGAGGGAGGGAGGGTTGTCAGGACGTATGCGACGAACCCTGCGAGTTTCAGAACACAAAAGGGTCGAGAGGGAGAGCAAATACCTGCGATGTCCTCGATTGCTGTGAGTGAGAGGGGCGTTTCCCCCCGTTCCTACGATGGTGAATTTGTCGGTGCCGTCGTTGTTCTTGGGATCGTAGCCAAACAGCCATGGGACCCATTCGATGAAGAGACCAGTCTGTCAAACTGATCAACTTCAATTTATGAACCAAGGCGAAGAAGCGCACGAAAAACCTGGCCGAAGGTATACCAACTTCTTGCAAAACATCTACGAGCCGGTCAGTAAGCTCGAGTTGAAAAAGGCAAGTTGATTCCGACCTGCAATCCGCTGCTTCTCTCCCAGCATCCCCTCTCCGGGCTTCTCCCCATCCGTGGGGAATCCATATTCAGACGGTACGAAAAGCTTTACACTCTCCCGCGCGAGCTTGACAGCCTCAACGAAACATTCCTGAGCTCCTGATCCAGCGGGCCCAATCGTCGAGAGGACCACTTGAACTTTATGGGCCAGGAAGATGGAGGCGAGGGCTTGAGGCGAGTTGTAGTCCACCTGCACAACGGGGACTGGAACGGGAATGGACTTGGTATCCTTGGAGGGACGGGTGATGAGAATGACCGAAACGTTCGGCGTCGTGGCGAGGGCGGCGAGGATGGGTAGACCGATTGTTCCGGCTCCGATGACGGCGAAGGACGTGTATGTTTGAGTAGTGGACATTGGATTTCGATGGGGACTTGAGAAAGCCCATGAGCTTGTTATATGCCAGGGTAGAGGGTACACGCGTCCCCCTGACAAACGCGTTTCTCAGCAAATTGTATCCCGCCGAGGACCGAGGTATCTTACCAAGTGTTGAGCTCGAAATCGGAACACCGTCCAAAGTTGAACAATCAGATGAGTGCTTGATTCGGCATGCTGACCAACCCGCGCGTTTCGAAAGATCTCAGAGCACATTGCCTTTTCAATTGGAGCACCGGAAGCAATTGCAGGCCTTCCGACTCAGGGCTGGCACTGACCGCAAAACTCGGGCGATCCGCCGCGACAGACTCTGATACACTTGGCCCGCCTATGCGTTGAACAATCGATCAAACGGTCTCCCCTGGCCGCGTCGATGATACCGTACCGCGTGAAGAATTGGAAGCTCTAAACCACGATGACCGTTGGGATGAGACGCGACGCCAAGCGACGTACGTATTACCTATTATAAATCCCGCATGTTAGCGGGATGCCTATTGAAAAAGTGGAATCCCCATGGCATCACACCAAGGTATGATCAACACCACGAACCTGCCTTCGTTTCCGTTCAATTCTCGTCATCATCAAGTCCGACTATCGTCTCCATAGATTCAGATCACGGCGTAAACTGCCCTTGGCGGGGTGGTTCGAGCGGTATATAAGCCGTAGTACTCTGCACTCAATTCCTCAGTATCCAACTCCCAAAACCAGAACCTAAAATGCAATTCACCACTCTCCTCTCCATCGCCCTCGCCAGCTTCGGCCTCGTCCGCGCCGCCGACAACCGCTTGCTGTTCACCATCCCTGCTGGAACCACCGTCGATGCGTTTACCTCCTCGTAGGTGGCGACCATTTACTCTGACGCGACCGACTGATCTTTTTTGCGCAGCTTCGAGACCGCTTGCGACAGCTGGGCACCCGCCGTCGCTGCTGGCTTGACTCTCCAGACCGACTTGGTCGAGGCCGGGGACTTCTCTGGAAATAACGCCGACACCGAGGTCCGCCTTGTCTGCGTACGTTTTCTACGGTCAATCATTGGTTCAAAACACTGATTTTTGTGGTAGTCCTGGACGGACGGGACGACCGCCACCCTCTTCACGACTGACGTCGCCGAGTCGCTCGGAGCCACCGCTACTTCTTAATTGTAGCTTATTTGTACAAAGTTGAACCTATGTTCCCACGGTTGAAATTATTTTGATCAACGGGAATCACTTGCAGTTCGAACAAAATCACGAGCAGCGTGATGGCCGAGGCCAAGGGATGAAAGGGTGTTGCATCTGCAATTACGCGCACAGTAGATGGTGGTTTAGAAAGGGAGATCACTATTTGATAAACTCCTATCTCTAATGATCCACCCCTGGCGTGGATTTATCCAACATGGACATGAGCTCCTCCACACTCGTCAAAGAACCGGCCCAATCGTGTGCATCCACCCATCTATAGTTCAGCGTGAGCATGAATTTAATTTCACAACGGGTGATCGAGTATACGCACTCGGAATCACCCCAAACACCGGTACCCAAGTTGAACGGCTCGTAAACAGGCATCGCACCTAAATCCTCGGTGTGCATGGGAAGCGAGTTGAAGAGCATATTGGGATCCACACTGTTGGTTGAATGCAAATCCGTCTCCTCGGCCGTGCGTTTCAGCGGATTCTCAACAGCGTCGACATCGACATCTAACTGCAAATTCGTCGTACCCATGAGCTGAAGGATCGTGTCGCTGCAAAGGTCAAGTTACTTGTCTGGAAGAAAAGTTCGGCCCACGTACTGTAAAGCGCCTGCAACCGGCCACCTATCATACGCATTGGCCTGAACCATTCATGGATTGAAAAGAGGACCGAGTAAACGCACCGAACTTGATACACTTTGAACACCCGTAGACACAACTCGACATCCTGCATGCACTTTATCCGGTCTACTGAAACGCCGCCCTGGTGCCCGCGCCAGACGTGGAGGAGGAGGATTGCGCAGGAGTCGAATACCGCGTTCTACGTCAATTCCATTAGCAGTTAATTCATTGTAAGTTGAGAAATGCATATGAGTAAGTACATACCAGAATATGGGGGTAGCAGAAAATCCCACGGGATACGAGCGTGTTCATAACATGACTGCAAGCGCGGGCGGAGCTCGCACATATAGCAAGCGAGGGGTAGTCCTAGTAGTAGTATACTTCAGAAATGCGGCGTCTCAGCCAACACCGATTAATCGCACATGTAAAGACGGTTGCATCTTGTTTGTCGGAGACGGAAGGAATATCCGGTGGATGTGGATCTGCACTGAATTCGGATTATTGATTGATTGCCATTGGAATCTCAAGCTCCCGGGAAGTGAGGAGTTATAATTACGCACCGCCGTAGTACCGCGCATAAAGCATCGCGCTCTGCATCGCGAAGACCGGGTCTTCGATGTGTGGATCCCAACGCACTATAGACCACGTAGGGTTAGATCTTGACAGCTACATGTAAATGTGGAAAGAATTCGTACGGTGATCAGGTATCGTGTCGAGCCATGCATTGAGCGCAGAGCTGTTTATGATTGTGAATGATCAAGATTCAAGCAAGGACGCAGCAGATATCCTGATTCCTTACTCAACGGCAACGACCGCACTCCGCGGCCATCCTTCAGGTTTGTCATTCTCCTTCACCAAATACTAAATAATCGCGATTGCTTTCAGTATGTACATCCCATATGGCATAAGTTGAAAACTCACGATGGTCCGCTGGGCCATCTCGAGTATCTGCATGAGCCTGAGATACGCAATAGTATACGCCGCGGGGGAAGGTTTCCCCGGTGGCTGCTCGTCGTCACAGTCGGCAGGGAAGTCAACGTCATAACTGGGTATCATTAATTCTGATTAATAGAGAGGTAATGAATTACCCACTCGGAGATAGCAGTAGCCAAGGGCCGAGTGGTGATAGCACTTGCGAGGATGTCCATGCCCACGAGCAGCCCTGCCGACGTCAGTCATTATCATACGAATAGAGAGGGGAGGGAGAAGATTACAGAAAACGCGCCTCCACGCCTCCGCGACGCGTTTATTCGCAAATCGATTCCGTCTGTGCGCTCCGATTTCTTGCACATAGCGTAAAGCCGTGCCGATGAGCGTCCAACACCCGTGTGTGAGGGAGGAGGTTTGGAGGTAGCACAATGATAGCTGTACTAGAAATTCAACGACTGGCAAGTAATATAAAGGTATGAAGGGACCACGCACGCAGAGAGTCTGTGCTTCATACAGCGTTATGGGAAATACGAGGGATTTTTGGAGCGGCTGGAGTTGTTCAAAGTATTTCCATCCTGCGCTCAATCCAGAAGTACCCTCGAGAAGGACACGGGGGTCGTCGCTTGATTTCGCTCCGAGGGCGCATACGCACAGGACTGTGGTGCCAAAGTGATGGTCTGTGAGGTGTAGACCGGAGGCGAGGGATTGTTCAAAGCTCGGGCGATGTAGTAGGAGCAGGATGGGGTTGATGCGGGTAAAGTATAGCGATACCAGGGATTCGAGGAGATCGGGGTCGGGGAATGTTTGCAGGGGCGGCTCTTGCTTGGCCGTTAGGTAGTCTCGTTCCCACTTGAAACTTATGTGAAAAAAAATAGTAATGGTCGGTTGAAACAACTCACCGGTGTTAGCCAGAGGTGCATCCGCTTAGAGGGGCCTAGCGGCAGCGATTCTGGACCGTCGCGAGCTTCCTTGGCAGCGTTGACCAATTCCAGGTGGCTGGTTCTGCCAAAGTAGGGCATGAGATCTGGGTCGAGTTTCATGCTGTCGAATTGCTTGATGATTTTGAACATATCAAGCTGGTCTTCAGACTGTGCAGACTCTTGTGTTGTTGGCCATGGAGGAGACTCTGTTTTCTCGAGACTGCGGGCATATTGGGCTACTTCGAGGAGGATCCGCCGAAGGTCTGCGTCTGGAATGTATGATGTGCCTTGCGACACGAGCTCTGCAACGTGGGCTTGGGGCGTTATGTCCTAGTTGCAATTCATACAACTCCCCAGCAGTTGTGAGCTTAACTTACTGGGGCCGGCTTGACGGAGACGATGCACTCGGCGTCGGATGAAATGCAAGCGGAACAGTTGGAGTTTCCGGGAATTTGCCCAATATCGCCTGGCTGCAAATTAGATTTATTCGTCCTGTGTTTTACTTACATCGAATTTTCCGTTGCTTGCATCTGCTGCAAGATCCTCCGCCCCTCTTGGGACGTTTGGTGGCCATGAGTTGAGATGGATGTCACTGGCCTAGACTTGGCACCAATTCACGCAAAAGTCGAGTGTGATTGATGCTGGGTAGACCCGAGATATGCTCTCCCTCGATCCTAGTCCCGGGGAATGGCCTTTGGCTTGCTCAAGACTTTGTTTCGCTTCGTGTGGTGATGTGGGGTAAAAAGATACGTGATCGGGTGACGTCTATGGTCGAGTGGAGCGAGCGGGTACTCCTTACGAATGGCCACAACCACCGCGGCCAGCCCAATTCCTACACCGCCCACTCCGTCCAACGACGACATCGAGGCCGTCATCTACGCCGCCACCCAGGCCGCCCAGAACGACCCCCGAACTCTGCCACTACGGGACACCCGCACACAACTCTTCGTTGCCAATCTACCCTATCGTGTCCGCTGGCAGGACCTCAAGGACCTCTTCCGCCGTGCAGGCACAGTCCTCCGTGCAGACGTCTCACTAGGACCCGATAACCGCTCCAGGGGATATGGCACCGTCTTACTTGCTACCGCCGAGGATGCAGGTCGGGCAGTCGATATGTTCAGTGGCTACTCCTGGCAGGGGCGCATCCTGGAGGTCCGAGCAGACCGTGTCCGCGACTTTGACCAGCCATTTCCGGAGATCGAGGAGGAGTATGCACCCATAGGGCGAAATCTTTTTGTCGGCAATGTCAGACTGTTTTCTCTGCTTTTTGATGGTGCCGTTCTGACTCTTTGTAGCTGCCATTCCACGTTCAGTGGCAAGACCTTAAAGACCTCTTTCGCCAGGCGGGCACCATCGTCCGAGCTGATGTTGCGCTCGGTCCGGATGGCCGGTCGAGGGGCTTTGGCACTGTTGTCTTTGCCACCGAAAAAGATGCCCACCGCGCCGTTGGCATGTTCTCGGGCTACGAGTACAACGGCCGTACTCTCAAAGTACACTACGACAAGTTCTCGCAGGGGCAGCAGGCATTCGACTTGAGCCTGAGTGGTCTCGGGTTCCACGACTTGCTCGTACCACAACCCATCCATTCCAGGCTACTCGATTTCGACCAACAGCCGTTCCAGTCTGCTCTGCCGCAACTACAGGCGCAGCTACAGCATCTGCAGCTTGGATTGGAGGCGCCGCTGCAGTCGAGTCCCATTCCACCCCATCAGCTTCCTCAGCTTCCTTTACCACAATCCTCGTCATCCCGGATCGACTCGCAGTCACCCGAGCAGACAAACGCTCCAACTACGCTAGAACCTGTTTCGGGGATCTACCCTAACAGCCGGCCGGGCACGGCGAAGCGCAGTCCTACTTCCCCACACCCACACCACCCTGGCCCTATCGCGCTCCCCCCGCCACCTGCACTGCCCATGCCAAACCCTGCTGACGTTACATCTCCAAACGGATTCCACCCATTGGCTTACACCCTGACGCCAGCGGGATTACCGCCGATTACGCCTAGCATGCCTCCATTTAGTCTCAGCTTTGTACCACTGGGAACGCCGCTAGGACCTCCACAGCCTGCGGGGATGGAAATGAATCAGCAGCCAGGACAACCAGCAGGGGGATACTTTGGCATGGGGCTAGGTACGCCAACGCATGGTGAGTGCTCCGTATGGCTATTTTCTGCATCTAATCCTTCTACTTCTAGCGCACTTCCTCAACATGACACCCCTCGCGACACCGACTTCTCCTGCATTCCCACCTTATTTCCTCTCCGCCCACCCTCTTCCGATGCCGAGTCCCGGGCTTAGCGGCATGGGCCCCGCAACGGTTTTATCCCCTGGTGCGTTTTGGGGCCGTGCTGGCGAAGGAACTGTGTACGGCGCGCCTGTCGGCCAGCCGCTGCATGCACCGCCACATGCACACTCGCCGTATCACTACCCCGCTGCTGCTGCTCCCGGTGGGAGTCCCGGATTCTTTGGGATGCACATACTCGAGGAGCCAAAGGGTTACTTTGATTTCCCGCCAGCGCAGGCGCCACCGAGGGCCAATGGGAATGAAGGTCGCGTGGAGAGGGAGATTATGAAAGGGGAGAAGGAAAAGGAGGAGGATCGAGAAAGCGAGAGGGGCGCAGCGGAGGAGGTGCAAGAGTCTCAGAGACAGCAGAGTCTCGGGATGCTCGAAGTCAAGACGCCTGATGAGGCGGAGGAGGATTCGACGTCCCCAGTCAACGGGACCGAACGTGCACGGCGGCATTCGTCTGACCAACCACCGCCGTCCCCGATGAAGGGAAAGCGGCCCCCGCCGCTGCGGCTGCCCTCGGCCGAGTCCACGACGACCAATTCCAATCGGTTGCCCTCTACGACTGGCTCGACAGGGTCTACCTAGCCGGCTTGTTGGCATGGCTCGGTAAGTTGGAAGCCGCGTCTGCTGCGAAACGCAGAGCGCGTGCGCGACCGTGCGACGTGTCCTCGAAGCCAGGATTACGCGCGCTGTGGCACGGAGCGCAATGTGTGTTTTTTAATGTTTTAACTATCGTCAATTGGTGGGCGCTGGTTCCTTGGATTTGGTTTTTCAACTCTTAGTCTTCCTTTCTTTTTCCATTGCTTTCATAAATTAACTCGCATACTTTGTACCATTGCATTACAGTAAAGTTGTCTACAATCGAGAATCAATGAAATCATATGACCGAAAGAATTCAAACTCCGACAAAACGCGTCTTGACTCTCCCCTTCTTGTACTTGTCCTCAACGACCTTCATCGCGTCGGCGCGTCTATGACGACGCGTATAATGGCTGTCCAGACACTTCAGTATCATATCCCCGATCCCAGGGTGCCTTGGAATGCCACCCAAGAAAAATCCATCTCGCAAGATTACCCGTTGGTGCTCAAGACGCCCGAATCTGGCGAGGATTTTACGGCGCGGACGTATTTCCAGTTCTTGTGGCTCCCCGAGGTACGTGGATGACTAGCTTGGTTTCGCGAGCTGACTGCGTTTTTGTCGACAGTCTATAATGCCTCTTGGGCTTTTCGTGCCGTCCTTGTTGCGCGTCGTCCAACATCAACCCCTACACGAGCTCCTGGAGCGGCTGCTGTCGACAACGAGGATGGTGAAGAACAAGTACCACGAGGAGCTGCCGCGAATACTCGCTAATGGGGGCGGCGAGGGCGAGGAGGAGGAGAGCATGATGTGGTACGCTGTCGCGCATGAGAAGAGCGAGGGGGACGAGGATGAACCGTGGCATAATGAGACGTGGAGAACGACGTGGATGGAGAGGATGGAACGCAGGGAGTGAGTTTTGGCATTTGCATTGCATTCTCTGAAATTGCGGCCCACGCTGATGTAGGTACATAAAGGGTTCAGATACAGATACTGCTCTACATGCTCAAGCTATCGCTCCCTGCTGCCCTGCCTCCCCCTGAGGCTTCCTCGCCGAGTAGGAAGCGGCGGAAGGTAGAACCGCCCCCTGCGTCACTCGAAGACCGACTCGAGGCGTTCATGGACAAGTTGTCGACGTGGCAGCTGGCTAAAAGTCTAGAGGAAGGGCTGCTGCACCGTAGTCGCGACCGCGACTGGATGCAGGTGTTTTGCGAGGATGTGGTCGAGCCTCGGTAAGCAAAATCTTACCCCTCGTTTCCGTTTCCGTCTCTCATCGGTAGAGCAGATTCAAAGCAACCCTGCCTGACCAAGTCGAGCTCCTTAGGTCCAAGGTCTTCCCACATTCTCCGTTCTCCGACTCGGAGGGCTCAGAAGACGAGCAGCAACGCGCCACATCCCCCGACCTACCCGCCAAAAGCGTTCCGTCTGCTGGTCTCTCACGCAAGACGCTCGAAGAACCCGTCCGCTCGCGGTCGCGCTCTCTTTCAATCACACTGGCACAGGAACGGGAGCGGGAGCAACAACGTGAGGGGAGCGTCGGCGCGAAGAGGCGCGTGTTAACACGGGAGGTCAGCATGAAGCGTGCGTTCAAGCCTCGCGAACGGGATGACAAGTCTGTCGAGGCGCAGCGTAAGCTGCAGCGGGAGAAGGAGCAGGAGGAGGAAAAGGCTAAAGCAGAGGAGGTTAGGCTGGCTGCGATACGAGCGAGGGAAGGTGTCACTTTGGTCCTTGCTACGCCTGTCAAGTCCAGGTCCAGGTCGATTACTTTCAGCAAGAGCGAAGAGATGCGCGGCGGGTCGCCCGACCCTTTGGCCATGGACATTTAGCAGACAATGTACATATCTTTCTACTCACAGGATCTTGTACATACATTGTAAAGTAGACTTTTGGTGTACCAGAGAGAGAGGATTTAACCACCGAGTGGTCCAAGCAACGATACTGCCAGGGTGTCCGTCTCGCGAAGCTTGCTAGCTAGTAAACGGGTCCGAAACGACTGGTCCTCCGTCCATTTGTCGCGTTGCATCGCGACACCGCTCGCCACTCGGCGTAACGGCTGCCCTTCCAACGAAGATGGAGCAGTTGAAGGGGAGTCGGTGGTGACTCTGGTGAGTGGGAGTCCATTGCAGAGAGGACACTGGCCGGGTGATGAGGCCTGAGGATACAGGAAATGCCGTGTGGACCTCAAACATGTCGGTGCAGAAATGACCCGCGAAGGAACAGTCGAAATTCCACCCGTCAATAAGTATAGTCTGGGGAGCTTGCCGTTGCTCTTCACGCGCTGTCTGTGTCGCGGGATGGGAATCGGGTGTGAGGTGCCGAGGATATGATGGTGGTAAGCAGCGAGGTGCCTCTTATCCGTGGCGCGATAGTGGCCGTCGAAAGGTTGACCTCTTGAGGGCCCTGGTTGGGTGGGTGGCAGAACTGAGACGGTGTTGGCCAGACCCCTGTCCACGCCGTCAACGAAGACCCTGTAGAACTCGTTCTCGAGCGACTTGATGACGCGGACGGGCTTGCCGATATAGCTTATGCGGAGTTCTTCATGCCCTGTCTGCGTCGAGAGAGTGAGATTTGGGTGGTGAGGTGCCGAGAGATGATGGTGGTAGGTACCAATAAAAACGATTGCATCCGGGCGACGTCTGGGTTTACGGGGCAGAAGGGGAACGTGAGTCATTGAAGACATCCGGTTCGATTACCCGGTTGAAGAATTCTCGAGGCCCTTGCCCTCCCTTGCCAAGACGGGCAGAAGCCCCGGCTTGCTGGGACATGCTCAGCCGCGGCAGGCAATTCTTTGGAGTGAGAACTGCGCTTTGGATGAAACTGGACCACGGCGAGGAGACATTTTCAACTCGATTCGATGTGACGGGGCGCCTGTTACCGAGACCCGTGTGTACCATGAGACAAGGAGCCAGAGGAAGGACGCGGAAGAACTCCTTGAGATGCACGGCAGTCCGCCGGGATGTGGTACATTGAGGGCGCGTGTACAAACGAGGCAATTTACCTCATTGGTAGACTGGAGTTGGCCGCAGACAGGGTAGCAAACCTGCGGGCGCGCACGACTCGAGACCGGCGGCAATCCTGAGAACGCCGACGAGTTTCGTTCTGCCACGGAGCCAGAAATGTAACAGAGAGACAGACGGATGACGCCGATCGACTTGAAAGGAATCGCAAGAAAAGGCACGCCAGCCACATTGGATTTGGGACGACCCTAAAGCCGAAACCCAGGTGAAATCTTTAAAAAGGCCAGAAAAGGCCACAAAAAGGCCAAGGATATCTGGGAACCGAGTCGGGGCGGCGACTGGGGACAATATTGGCATGGACGCTGGGAAGCTCTTGAGCCACATGTTCAGGTCGTATGAGACTAGAACGCCGTTTCATGGGTGTTCGAACGAGGTGAGAATGAAACGGAGATAGCTGCCGCCGGCCGATCAAGCGACTGGAAACTCCGACATGCGGCACTGTCACATGCCGGCGGACCCTTCACTCTTGTCTGAGTTCTAACTTCTGAATCCTTCTTATCCCCCGCGTCACTATTCATCAAATGACTCCACCGGACGTTCTGTTCCACCGGCAAAGTTCTGACGTGCCTCATATTTAATGCGAGCCGGTGAGGCGACCCCTCCAACCATTTCTCGACTCCTGGGGCTTTCTCGCATCCAAATTGAATAAAAAGAGAGGTGAGCTTTGAATCTATCTATCTCTACATCTACCTGACTGTCACTGTCAGCAATATGGCACACAATTTCAGCTTTGCGCCGCAGTTCTCTCAAGAGGCGGTCGAACGCTACCCGAGCTTGACCTCCGCACTGGGCAACTACTATCCGGGACTCTCCGCTGCGTCGTCTTTTGTGGTGAAAGAGGCTCCGGAATTCTACGACTTCGCTCCCTTGCTCCCTTCGCCAAACGTCCATCCTTCGCTCGAATTTGCGCCTTATAACGATCCCTATCTTGCGTATGAATTCTCCTGCTGAAATGAGTGTTATTCTCAATTCCCAACAGTCTCCCTCAGTGTCTGGATAATTTGACGTTGGCCACGACTCTTCCTCTGTGCGCGAGCCGTATTTTGGATATGACTTATCCTGACCTTGCTCAGTTGCAGCACTTCCCCACTGCTCTTGCCTCCCGATTCTCCCAGAACGCCCAAGGAGACGACGGCACTGCGTAGGCGGAAATTTATCAAAACCCACCCCTGCGATCGTTGTTATCGAATTTTCTCGACGCAAGTGATTTTGTTCGTCCTACCGCTCCCACTGCTAACGAGTATCCCATAGTGGGGCCGAACTGCGATCACATTCATTTTTTCATGCCGGTGAAAAGCGTGCGTCCATTTCCACATCCTTCACACCGCTCCAAGTCCTATATGTATGTGGCCCAGGTTTCAGCTGTGATTTTCCAGGCTGTTTCAAAGAATTTGGTGAGTCTCATTCTCACCGTTCCGGCTCTCTGTGAATCATTTTCTCAGGCATCAAGGTGAACCTCGCGCGTCACATGCAGGGGATGCATAAATTCCACAAGGACGACCCGCCGCAGACCGCAACCACCAAAGTTAGTGTCGCGCACTGCGAAGCCGCCCCATTCCCCGTGCACCCAGATACCACACCGGCGCAATTCACGTGGGATTACCAGGGTCCTTTCGTTTGGCGACGTGCTCCACTCCTGCTGAACCCGCGACAGAGAGCGGCATTTCTGCAGATCAAGTGCAGCCTCGTCCTCGTGCAGTTCGCAAGCGGCAGCAAGTTGAAGTGGTGACGCATCCGATCGTGGGCTATTCTCTTCGCTGCTGATCAATTTGATGCAAATGGCCCGCACACGGTGATCTTCTCTCACATTCATCCATCTATTCACTTATCGGTTTTCAAAGATTCGGATATTTTTGCGAGAATGGGCCGACGAAGACTTTCTAGTTGGACGATAGACGATGCTAGCTACGAAACACGTGTATTCTCTTCAGTTCAAACGGATCCAATTCAATGTTTCCTGGGGTCTGGTGCAAATAGCCATTGGCACCGTCGATCGCTGGACGAAAACGGAATTTCTTCTATTGGGTCCAGAGAACCAAAGTCTTCTTTCAGGGTGGCCGTGGTTTTCATGCGCTGCTTGTGTCGCGGAGTGCCAATTGAACTTCGTAAGTCGTACCCCCAACCCCGCTCGCGCCACGTTCCGATTGCCAGTCCAAATCGGTACTTATGTGCCTATCCCGGACCGCCACTGCTATTTCCACGCTCGTGGCTTTTGAATCTCACCCTTGCTGCGCCATGTCATGAGGTTTAAGATTCCTGGACAGACCCTTACATGCATGCCTGCCCACCGATGTATTAACCTTCGGATTCAGACCCCCAGAATAATTTGGTGTGATTGCAAAACCACCGAAAGATGTTGTCAGATTAACGTTGCCATCTACATTATAGGGAACCCCCAGGTGTTCATGTCGTCGACGTCGGGGAACGTCAGGGCCAGATTCTGGGAGGGTACCATTAGATCCATAGCCTTCCGCGACGCGAGGTGAGCTTCCATGCGCTCAATCAGCGAGTTGTGCGAGTCTGTGAAATCTCGTGAATAGCCGAACGCTTTCAGCATCTCCAATATACTTGATCGAACCGTTTTTGAACAAACACGCACATTCGTGATAAGGGAGGGAAGACGCACCATTCGAACGCAAAAATCCGCTCCGGAAAAATGCCGCCGGCTGCATCCGCCTCTTCCAGGCAGAATTCCGCCCAAGGGATAAGCCCGACGCAGTTGATCAGCAGGGAATCGGGTGGGAAGGGGGTGAGCTTGAGGAGACGCGCGACGTCGTCGACCGCCGAGCTTGCCATGGCGTGAGCCTGCTGCCGGAGGAGCGCTGTGCGTTCCAGCGTCCACCGATCTTGCTGCTTTCCGTCGCTCCTACTTGATATCGAGGCGCGATAATCCATTTCGCGGTGGAGGGCGATAACAAGACTCGTAAAGCCGACGGATATGGAGAATGTGCAGGACTGGACATTCTCTTCGTCCGATGTGTACGGTGGATGCTTGAGGATGGGCTGAGGCTCTAGTTGCCAGTTGACTTGTGTGAAGAGGAGGGAGACGATGGATTGGAGCATTGCCAAGGCAGACAGAAAATCGATGACAGCTTTTTCTGATATTGGCTCGCGCCGTGCATGTACTGTGAGGAAGTTAAATGTTACGAAATATGAAGCGAGTATGGAACGGACCCCCTGTGATTTTGTCGTGCAACTCACGAGCGAGACGCCCAATATGAAAAAGAGCTTGTCGAGAAATTTCAGCTCAGTCGAGAGAGAGAGAATGAACCAAAAAATTACCGGGTCTAATCGATGTATAAACCATGTGTGCTACAGCCTTGCCAGACGAAGGTTGAGCCATCGGACGAAGAGTTTCCAGAATTTGATCCAATGGTCGTGGCTCGGGTCCCGTCAGCAAGAGCTGGTCGGCATAGGTTCTGGGATCTCGGCTGCTCAGCTCAGTACATTTAATGGCAGGATTCCAGCGTACAGGACAATGGGTTTGCGTTCCAGGACCCCTGGATGAACCTCCATCATCTGAACGGTGTTTCAACGAAATACGACAGCATCAAAATGGAACGTACAAGAAATGCGCCCCAGGTGATTTTTTCAACTATAGACCCGTCATGGGTGATAAGTGTGCGAACATGAGACATATATGAAATGGTCCAAGGCCGAGAGGGCGCTATGAGTCGCCGCATCAGAATCACAAGTAAAGAAACAAGTCGATAGAGCTCACATTCATCAAGATTTCCCAGTATGAAGCAGGATACGGCGTTGCAATTCGAGGGACGGAGATGTATTCGCGCCTCACATGCCAGGTCGACGGCCAGCTCGTACAACGCCCTACACGCAGCTGCTCGTCGCATACCGTATACCCGTAGATCTGCGCCAGGAAACAAGACCGAGCGATCGACTAGTGAAAGTGGTTTTGGCCCGGGTCCGATGATTCTGGGGTGGAAAGATATCAAGGAGGCTTGTGCACAGATACAGTACGCCAGAACACGGGTTTCTGGTGGAAGAAGGTCGATTTTCCACGACGCAGCAGCCAATGTGGCTGCTATATCAATATTCTCGAATATAGGGAGCCGAGGGAATGGAGAATGAGTGAAACCTGAAGGAAATTAAGTCATCGAACAAACCTAAGGACAAGATACAATTACTCTCGAACAAATCTTGCACAAGTTCAGAAGAGAGTTCCGTTGAGAAATTTGGCCGCCACAGTGCGACATTGGAGCCTCCTGGTTCTGGCGCGTCACATATGATTGGAGAGGTTGTCTCAATGACCGGCTGGTGCAAATCGGAAGGAGGATTCTTCCTAGGTCGGCCACGAGGAACATATGTTGTTTTGCACCTATGAACGGTGAGCAGAATAAAAGTGATTGCGGGGGACTCCACGTACAGTATTCCTTTTTCCACACAACGAGGACAAGGGAGACCGTTTGGTTGACGGTGGCAAAGGACCTTTCGTGCCTTCAAGGTGGGCTTGTAACGATATTTCATAAACAGGCCAGTGGTCTTGAGCCTACCTTACAGGCGTCGCAGGCAGGGGGCCTAGGTTTCTTGCTCGTCGGGTTCATGCCGGTTGCATCAGTGGTTGCGGTCACAGTCACGCGCCGCAGCTTTCGCGCAGCAGACTCTGACTGATGCGATGCGGCTGCCCGGGCCGGACTCGGATTAGTCTCTCTTACAGACCTTCGCGCTCCGTAACCTCCGCTAAGAAGTGCGAAATTGATTGCACCCCTCCGTTTTCACTTCGTTCAAGCTCCGTTGCAGTCTTGTTGGGAAATGAGCATTCGGCACATAGCCGCCTCGGCGATGCCTCGGGTAATTAGTAACCTTCGACTCACCTCGACTCAGAATTATGGAACACTTAGTAAGAATATTTCTCATATGACTCACGACTTGACTCACAGGATAGCATATATACTGTAGTTACAGAGGGAGTTCCTCACGAGCTTGTACCACCCGGCCTCACGGCCACCGTGTAAATCTTATTCTCATTAATTGGATATCAGTGTGAACGCACAAACTCCAACAAGTCTTGCAGAATAGATTCAGGGACTTGGGGGCTCAGACTAACAGTCGACTCGGAAAATTTTCAATCCCTCAATCTCTACTTCTCATGCCAACTTGCCTCCACCAATTCAACGACACACATGCCTCTCTGAGGCTCTCTCCAGGGTCCAATATGATCCTTCAGGCTCTAGATCACAGGGACTTGGCCCAGCCCGCCCCGAGATTCCGTCCTTGATTCCCGCCAACAAGTTATTTCAGGCCATCGTATGTCATTCGTGCGCAAGGCAATCCTGGGCTGAGCCTCAAGAGGTCAAAAACCCTCTGCTCTCTGTCGAATGTTGTCCATTCTATCTCTCTCTGTCCTCTACCAGCCACCCGATGGCCTCAGCCTCATCCCGCCTACCGCAAGAATGCTGGGACGAGATCGTCGGCGAGCTCGAAAACACAGCCGATCTCAAGTCCTGTGCCCTCACAGGACGACTTTTCGTCAACCGCGCACAGGCCTCGCTCTTTCACAATATAACGATCATGCACCCCAAGGACGCCGTGCCCAACAACGACCCCGTTCTCACATCGAGGAAGACCGCGAATACACGATCGGCGCGTACACACGGCTCCACAGCGTGCTCTCATCCTCCCAACACCTCAAGACTCGCATTCGCGTCGTGGTGCTCTCGGCGTATGTCGAGGCCGTCGCGCTCGTCGCGGATATGGACCTGCCCCGACTCTCAGACCTCACGCTCGTCGGTCCAGATGACAGCCCGAGTCTCGATGGTCCGCTTGTCCCCCCTCTGACGCGGCTCATCGCTCTGCCCTCCCTCCGCCGGCTCAACATCCGCTCGGATTTTGACGCGTCCATCTTTGCGGATTGCTCATCGCAGCTGGAGGAGCTCGTGTTGGGTCGTGGGGTGCGGCCATGGAAGCCGTGGGTCTGGGCGCCTAGCACGAGCCGAGCGCGTCCGGCGCTGAAATGGCTTGATCTGGAGCAGGTGTGGGAGGAGAGGGAGGAGAGGGAGGAAGAGGAGGGGGAGGGGGATGAGGACGGCGACGGTGACGTCGAAGGCGACGGCGAAGACGAGTCGGAGTCGGAGGGCGGCCTACTGGCTTGGTTGCTTCACCCGAACAGTCCGTTTGTGCTGACGGGCCTCGAGCAGTTTGCTATGATCGGACCCATGACAGGACAGGCGCACCTCCTCCTCCAGTCTGCTACCTGGTCGATCCAGAGGTTGGAGATTGGGCCCAGTACGCTCCTTCCATCCTTGTCCCCTTGATTCGATTGATGATTCGTTGCCAGACGAGACCATCGAGCAGCTCGACCTCGTGCCCTTCTCCGCGCTCTACTTCCTCAGGCTGTACGTCACCAAGCCCACCGACATGACCCTCCTCCTCGGCCCCCTCCTCCGGCTCGCCAAAACCACCCACACCAATAACATCCAGACCATCCTCTTCGACGTCGCCCAGTTTAGCGAGGCTGACAAGAATCTCGAGGTCGAAGCAGAGCTGGGCAGCTTCTACAGGTGGATGAAGCAGCTGCAGCTGGCGGGAGGGCTCCCGTCGTTGCAGCGCGTGGGCTTTTCCCCTCCTGCCTGAGCCGTGGGGGCGGGACCCGGCGGTACGTGCGATGTTCCAGCGCGCGATAAGTAGTACGCTGGGTTCTTTATAGCGCGTCCTTGGACTTTCGGATGGCGGGGATGGGGAGTCGGTGGTAGATGTGCTTTTGCTTGAAGCGTAAGTAGACAAACAGGGAAATAAGAACAATTTAGCCCAGAGAGATATGCAGTCGTCTAATCCGTCTCAGCAAGGATCACAGATGAAGATTGCCTCTATTGCAGTTGGTCTATTTATTGTCACCAGTAGGGATGAGTCCAACGCGGGTAGGCACGCCGTCCGCTTTTGCTTCGAGCTCCTTCTTGTGGTCGACGAGCCCTTGCGCTTGTTGGCGCTCGTACTCGGCCTGGACAGCGAGGTGGCGGGCTTTCTGAGAAGCATTTGTGAGTTCGAGGCTGGGAACGACTGGGCCAGCACACGCACCTCCTTAGTTCCCTGTATACACTCGAGGTAGTCGTCCCGCTGGGCAGCGCACTGCTTCGGGAACTCGGCGTCAGAGTAACACTGGGGAACGGCTCAGTCGACGACGGCGAGACAAAAGACAGAGAGCGGACCCGAGAAAAGAGTTGCCAGTATGCGGAGCAGCGGGAGGGTCCGCCGGTGTAGCTGTATCCAGACATGAGTGCTGTGTTTGGTGCGACCAAATAAAGGCGGGCTGCAATGGACCAAGCAGAAGTCGCGTTCCTGCGCACATACACGTCTACTCTCGCCTCACAGGCCGTGACCTACCCCGATACATACCAGCAGCCGCCTGAGAATGGCTTGAAGAAGGTCCCTGTCCTCCCCATCCCCGTTCCGCCACCGCCTTCTTCGCGCAAAGCAGCCACTTCGTCGGCGGCCCTGGAGCCTATCACGCTGACATTCAAGAGTCTCAAGCCACCCGCGTCGTACACGATTAGCGTACATCCGACCGACACGATCGCGGCAGGTCAAGACACGGCTCAGCGAGCAGGAGGGTGGGCCATCCGTCGATGCCCAACGGTTACTGCTCAAGGGCAAGGCGATGGCGGACGGGAAGCTGTTGAGGGAATACCCAATAAAGGACGGCGGACACAGTCAATCTCATGCTCAAGGCTGCACCCGCGCCTGCAGCACCGACGTCATTGACGCCATCGAGTGCATCTGTGCCTCCCGCACCATAGTTGCTCCTGCTCCTTCGCGTCACCAGCGCATTCCCTCTGTCGTCCTCTCTCCATCGCCCTCCTCCGAGGCTGTGCCTGCCGAGAAAGACATCACCCTCACACTCGACGAGCCCCCTCGCACGCCTACTCCAGACCTCACATCCTACCACGCCGCCATCTCCAGACCCGACTTTTGGGTCAGATTCCTCGACTTTCTCGAGTGCGTGGTTCCGTTTCTTTGTTTTCCTGTATCTCTTTTGACTCACGTATCGCAGCACGGAATTCCCACCCCCCGCACACCCGCGAACCTCTCCCCCGCGCGCAACCCCGACGCGCAGACTGCGTTTGAG
>JARKIF010000388.1:0-22526 GCA_029378245.1 Roridomyces roridus | reverse complement strand
CCGCTTCAGGGCAGAACGTGCAATGTGCCGACCTTGCCACAGCGGTAGCACTCGGCACTCGCACCTCCACCGCTCGAGGAAAATCCGCCCCCACTGCTCTGTGCGTCGGGGCAGTCGCGGGACTATCGCAACGTTAGCATTGAGAGCAATGGGGAGAAGGCAGGATAGACGTACGATGTGTCCCTCCAATCCGCACTTGTAGCACGTCTTGGCCTTGGCCTCCGCGGTGCAGTCACGCGATACGTGACCCTCGAGGCCACCTGCGGGAGCGTGGTAAGCACGGAGGACGCGTTCAAGGAGAAAGGGACCCACAGTTATAGCTACGCAGCATACCTCATCACCCCCGACGACCAAAAAAAAGAGCAAGAATAGCTACCAGGTAGAGTGCCGGCCTTGGGGCACGACGACGCTTGGTGACCAACTGGGTGGTGGTGGGCACAATTTCAAAGCGCAGCACGAGAGTTTGTGGGTGTGGACAAGAGAGTATATTCACCCCCCGCACGACGACACGACGCGACAGGTAGCAAATTTTGTGGACCGACGACACCGACACGTATATGGATGGGATGGGATGAGAGAAAAAGATCGAAAACATCGTCAGCAACGCCCCCAGGTGTAATTGTAACGAAAGAGAAAGAAAAGAGACGAGACGACAACGACAACGCACATCCTCCGCAGTTGAAGCATCCTCTCGCGCCGGACATCTTTTTCTTCAGTTATATAGGTGAGTTCTAAGCCGAGGGTCAGTGACGAGTCAAGTGTGGAGCGAGTGGGCGCACGATGTGATGGTGGTCGGGAACAAGTCACTGTGACCGAGTGACTGTGGGCGCTTGAACCACATAACCGCAATCTCATCGTCGTCCTCTGTGCACCTCCTCCTCCTTACAATGACTGCTCCCATGTAGTTCGTGTATTAACTGCTCAATGATACGTATACAGAATTTGAATACACTGGAAGACTCGGAGGGTATGTAGCTGTCCCGTTAATCCAGCTCAGTCCAGATAAAATATACGCACCTCGACTCAACTCCTACCCGGAATCTGCAACACTCCAACTTCATCTCCAGCGTCAATCTCGTCAATCTTGGGACAAAGACCCGCATCCGCCTCCAGAATCTGCAGAATGCGATTCACATCGCCATCAACGATGCGGAGCTTATCGACCGACTCCAATGCCCTGAGAACCTGGGCATCTAGGACCAATGATTCGAAATCCGCATGGCGCAGGGATGGCCATGGGTCGTTGGCGGCTGCCACCCAACGTAAAAACTCGTCCTGGAGGTGTCCGTGCAGGTGGTGGATCATGAGGTGCTCGAGGGCGGGCATGCGGAGCATGGCCAGGAAATGTGCGAGGACACCGGGAGGGTTGTCCACGGAGCGGAGATGCGAAAGAGTGAGGGAGGTAATGGTTGTGTCCACAGGGCGTCCATAATTGAAGTGCGGTGGAAGTGGAGAGGAGACGATGCTGAGCTTCTGAATCTCCCGAAAGTAGGAAGTGAATCGCACGCCATAGTCCGACTCTGTAGGGCTATGTCGCGCAAGTGTGAAGTAGTCGCTTTCCTTGACATGGAGCTCTTTCAGACGGAGCTCGTAATCGTATAGGGTTGGGGTTACGCCGACGATGGAAAGACGATCGAGACTGGGAAGCAAATGCCGCCAGTCGGTCACCCCGATGTTCCACAACTCTGCTGTCTCAGTACGCGAGGGATATCCCTGCGCGATGTTGAGACACCTGAGGTGGGGCCAATCGTGCCTTGCCCGAAACAAGACGGATGAGAGAAGGTCGAGGACACGGATTGGCGCGATCACACTCAAAGTGTGAATGCGTTCGCGGTGACCGGTTAGGCTGTTCAGCAATGACCATTGGTGAGTGATGGTGCGAGTCGGAGACGGCTGCCTATGGTCCATTGCCACTGAGATGTGCCCGCCTTGGCTTCGGGATGAAAGTTCGGCCAGTTTGGATAAGGAAGACGCTGAGGAGAGGCGGATGTGTCTCCAGAATTCCGGACAATCGAGGGCAACGGCCCTCCAAGCGGCACACACTTGCGATAACGCCAGGGCCATCGCGGTTCCGCCTGGCTCGAATGGCCCACTGTCAATAGCTTGTTTGAAAATGTTCAGAAGAATCTCGGTCGGGAGTTCTGGTGCAGGCATGTTGGAGCCAGGGAGCGGGTCGAACGTTGAACGTTGGAACACTCAGTGACTCGTTGTCATTGTCGGCCTAAACGGAATATGCCGACGTCTTTGTTTTATGTAGAGAGGCCATGAGTTTCCAGTCCCTCCCACTTCTTGTATCTGCAAGACAGTTGTTGGACGCGGAGGAGATCACAGATGGGAGCCTCGGCGCAAACAAGAGAAAAACTTTCGATCGCATGTAATCGCCGTCATCGAAAAGTCGGAGCCACCACCGCCCTCCTCTCAGTCCCTGTGCCAGAACGGCGACGAATTACTCCTTCAGACCGTTACTCCTTCAGACCGCCTTGACGCCTTCCATCCATCTACATCTTTTCCGACAACCCCTGGTTCTGTTCGTCATATCATCTCTCTTCTCAGTGCACTGGCTGAGCGTCTCTGCAGGCCCAGTTTTCGAGCCCACCTCGATTCTTAGTCTTGTGCTCGACTGCTCGACGTGCACGTTCGTCAAATCAGCCACGTCGCCAGCGTTTATTTAACGCTCAAGTTTTATCTCCCATGAGCTCTCCCCCTCAGGAAGATGTTGTCCTCTCCAGCTCTCCCATTTCAATCCGTGGAGGGTCTCCGGTGCGACGCAGAACGAGCATTAGTCGCAGCGAAAGCGACATGGCCCGCTCGCGGCATTCGCCCACCCTTGTACGCTCAGTGGACCCTAGCGACCCCCAATCCCTCGAGCGCCAGCGTACAATGGATGTCGATATGGCTATGCAGCTCTCCCGCGCCCGTCGAGAGACTATCGTTTCCGAAGGAGGTTCAGACGGCGGCGGTGCCGGTATTCCCCCATTCTCCACTCAAGAGCAACTTGACCTTGAGATTGCCCGCGGGGGAACGGCAGCAGAGGAACGGCCAGAAAGCGTGGTCATGGGCATGGGCACAACAACATCTAGCTTCGTGGACATTAAACACATCTCCGCACACGATCCGTCAATGGTCGTACTCGACTCCCAGCTCCGTGCCCCACCCCGCCTATTGGTGCCGGCGCAGGTGGCCTCCCGACGTATCAGCCCAATGTCTCGGTTTCGGAATTCGATTATACGCTCATGGAAGAGTTTGCTGCGGCGGAAAAGGCACTTCTATCCCTTGCATCTCCGAAATTCAACCTGAGTGCCTTGCGTGCACGGACGGTCGCGCCTGACGCGCAGGATCTCGAGGGGGCTGAGGAAGACCCCTCGGATTCCGCCCAACGAGCGTCTCCTCGACGGAAGTTGAGCCACAGCAACCCTCGTCCGCGGCACCATCGCAAAGGCGGGGGTGGCAAGCTGGCTATGTTTGAAGGAAACACCGGGGATCACGCGCCTGCCTTCGGCGGTGCTCAATCAACGTCTGGCATTCCGGGGATACTCAACACCGGCCATGACAGGCCGTACCGGTTCTCCTTTTACTCAAACGCTCTCTCCGCTACGATACACGCAAGGAGTTTGAGCGAGCTCCCTGCAGAGGGGCAGACTTTCAACGATCTCTTCACTGGGATCCCGCCACCTCGAGAGGAGAGCACTCCCCGAGACCGCGATCGGCCACCAGTTCGTCCTGGGCCTTCGCCTGTAGTAAACGGCGACAAACCACGATCCAATTTCGCCGGATATCCACGGCACAGCAACACTGACTCGGAATCGAATACTTGGTGGCTGGACGTACAGAACCCGACAGACGATGAGATGAAGATGCTCAGCAAGGTAAGCGTCCCAAGTCTCTTTCCTTCACCTGTTAACTCCCTAAAAGGTTTTCTCCATCCACCCGCTGACAACCGAGGACATTCAAATGGAAGAAACGCGTGAAAAGATCGAGCTCTTCCGCAACTACTACCTCGTCTGTTTCCGTTCATTCGACCAGGACCCGTACAGCCCGACGCACCTCGAGCCGCTCAATATGTACATCATCGTCTTCCGCGAGGGCACACTCTCCTTCCACTTCCGACCAACGCCCCACCCTCAAAACGTCCGCCGCCGCATCAAGCAGCTCAAAGACTACATCAGCGTCACTTCTGATTGGATCTCATACGCCCTCATTGACGACATTACCGATGCTTTTGGGCCGTTGATACAAGGCATCGAGTATGAAGTCGATAGCATCGACGAGCTTGTGTTGATTTTGAAGGAGAAGGAGCAGAGTGATATGTTGAGGAGGATCGGGACGTGTCGGAAGAAGGTTATGGGTCTGTTGAGGTTGATGGGGAACAAGGCGGACGTCGTCAAGGGGCTGGCAAAGAGATGTAACGAGCATTGGAGGGTGGCGCCTACGTCTGATATCGTGAGTGCTTCCAAGGTTCTGACTTGCGTCTTGACTGACGAACGATCTCGCAGGGGTTGTATCTATCAGATATCCAGGACCATCTTATAACGATGACCCAGAATCTGAATCACTACGAAAAGATTCTGTCGCGCTCGCACTCCAACTACCTCGCACAAATCTCCATCGAGATGACGGATGCGAATAATCACATCAACGACGTCCTCTCCAAGCTCACTGCCCTTGGTACCGTGCTCATTCCTATGAATCTGATAACGGGTTTATGGGGAATGAACGTACATGTCCCAGGGCAGGATGACCAAGAGAGCTTCACCTGGTTCGTGTGCATCATCGCAGCACTCGCTGCCATCGCCATCATCGGAGGATACTCTACTTATCGGTTCATGGTCACTAGAAGATAGTATTACTTGTTTATTCCTGGTTGTAGTTGTACAAGGGCAGTAATTTTATCTGGGGCGCTGAAAACACAGTAGGACAATAATAAATATACAGAGCGAGCAGCATGTAAACCAAGGAGGTGCGAGAAGAAAAAAATCAAGATCAGCTCTGCGGCGGTCGAGGCGCCATATAAGAATTAGGACGGGGAGAGCTCTGCGAAGGAGAGGCGAGGACAATCTTGGCGAGAGAAGGAGATAGTCGCGGTGACTCTTGTTGCCGATCCAGCTCGGGAGACCTCATGGGCGGTCCACTCCCGTTGGCATTATTCATGCCGTTCCGTTCCGGAGAGGCAGGCTCCGCTGCTGTCGTGCGTCTCTTGGGATAGATGGGAACGGGCTCGTGGAAACGCATGCAGCTCTTCCAGCTTGCGCTTCTTGGAGGTCCCGTTCGTTGATGGAGGAGGGGGGAGAGATGGAGCCGGCGCGGCTTCCTGCCGAGACCATGGCGGCACAGGCGGTGTAGACCCGGCCGGAGCGGCCGAACTAGGACCAGCCCCAGCCGAGGAACCCGAGGAGACGGATATCGGCCGGGGGATCTCGCGGGGATGGGACATTTCGTTAGACGATCCTGGGCGCGCATGTGGGTGGACATAAGGTTGAGGACGGAAGACAGCACGCGGTGGCTTGGAGACAGCACCACGGGAAGAGGTGCTCTCAACGAAAGCAATGTCCACGATCTCGATGAACAGAGTGGGGGTCAAAGGTAGGTTCATCGTCTTGTAAATGATCTCTTTCACGTTCTTCTCAAACATCTTCCTCATGTCGACGAATTGGTCCGGTGGTTTCCTGAGCTCAGCTGCAAAGATGTCAGAACACGAAATGACGAACAGAGGAAAATGACGGACGAGGTGGCCGAACGCGGATTTCGGCATAAGGATACGGCTGGTTCTTGCGGGTCAAGCACACCGGACACGTGAATTTCGTATTCGAACCCTCGGGGTAAAAGACGCAGCCTGCGTGGTACTTGCGCTGGCAGCTTTCGCACGCGACGGAGCTGTAACCCAGCAAGTATGGCGTGCGGCCTCTGCAGATGCAACGCGTGCCATCTTCCCAAGATTTGTCGACGTCCTGGCCGAAAGTGAAGTAGAGTTTCCGCTTCAGCTTCTTGGCCTCCTTTTCTTTCCGCCGCTCAGCCAACTTCTCGGCATGCTTGGCGTTCACGGGACCTTTGCGATGCGCAAGAATACGATGCAAACCAGCGAGATCAAGCCCAAAGGAGACCTCTGGCGCTGGTGCAACGGCGAACTGGATCTTGAACAACTTGCGCATATAGTGGCGCACCTGGGCGATGTACTCGGGTCGCTGATTCTCCGGAACACCGACATAAGTCAAAAACTGGCCGACGACGGAAGACAACCGGTCAATCCGATGGACGACAAGTTCCAGCTGCTTCCACTCCTCCGAGTAGAATTTGGAGACATCGGGCGCCGACAGAAGCATGCCGGGAAGGAAGTAGGAATGCCAGCTACGGTCCTTGTTGATCGAACCGTTCCAGTGGTGATGGTCGCAGAACGGACAAGACCCGCCGTTATTGGCGCAGTCGCCGTGGAAGCGAGCGTAGCAGTGGTCGCATTGGACCGCGTCAGACTGGACACCAGGAGGAGGAGGGCGAACGGGATTGGTGCAAATACAGGTCAGGTATTCGTCAAGAGGGGGAATATCATCTTCGGGACGAGTGCACTCGATGACGTCGTCCAGAATAGGCTTGGCCTCGGCTACCCCGTGCTCGGGACAGTACCAAGGCAAGCTCTTCAGCCATTCGTAGTGCTGGAACAGCTGGGCATCGAGCTTTTCGTACGATGGAAGAGAGAAGATCCGGAGGTGGGCGTCGGCGTAAGCCTTCCATTGCCGCATCGTCTCAAACATATCTTCTTCCACCCGGTATCGGTTGATCAATACCAGCTCGCACCGAGATTCCAAGTCCTGCGCGATGAGTGCAGCTTGGTGGATGTCTCCAATAGCAGGAATCTTGTAATCCTTCTCGCACTTGGTGACTGTTCGGAGCACCTCCAAAAGCTTCGGCCTCGTCTCGCCCGCGCCGCGTAGCCACGTGAGAGCCGTTTTCTCGTAGTCCTTCGCCTTTGCGATAGCAGTCATGAGGCGGTCATATGGCCCAGCTGAAACGGCCATGCTGTGGTCCCGACTCTTTATGATATCCGTCATCTCGTCGATCGTCTTGGAAGGTTGATCCAGAATGGCTACCACACGATCTTCCCAAGTCGAGCCAGCCTGTTGCTTGGCCTCGAGCTGTTTCACCTGCGGATGGTCTGCCGGCAATTCACAGGCGCGAGCCCGCGCCAACAGATCACGAACTTCGTTAAGCGGGAGCTGACTCTCCGGATCCTCGAGCTTGGAATCGAGGTCGAGAAGTAGTTGCTCTCGCTCGATAACCTTCTCAAGTTCGACGAGTTCGTCGAGCAGAACGTTGAGCGATGAACCATCGACGAGTACACGTCTGCATTCTTCAATGAACCCATCGCGGTCATCAACCTGCCGGGCAGAGTTGAGCAGCTCAGCAGCCCTCTTCTTGACATCCTCCGCGGTTCGTGCCAACGTCTGGAGCGACGAGATCTCGGGAGAATCAAATCCAAGGTCCTCAACTTGACGTAGCAACAAATACAGCTCGTCCAGCCCCTTGTCAGGCCGGTCACCAGGGTCGTCCGACGGAGGCGGAGGGGGCTCGTTCGCGGGCGGTCTCCCACGGGAACGTCGCGAGCGCTTCCGACTCTGCTTGCGTATCAGGAACGAGTTGGCTGAATCAACCCACTCGTTGGCCCTTGCAACGCATTTCCGTAGAGAAGCAAGCTCAGTCAGAGGGTAATTGATACGCTCCCCTTCGGAGTAAAGAGCACGGAGCGAGCGCAGGGCCGGGCGAGCACTCTCCATCAGGACCTTGTTGAGCTTGTACCGCCAGGCAGCCGGAATCGCAGCACGTGTTTCGACCTGATTGAGGGTGTCGAGAAGTTCCTCGTCAGAGAAGCGTTTCCTGAGCGTAAGATGATCTTTGTGACGCTCGCACAAGAGATGCGCGTGATCGACACAGGCAACCACGGTCTTGCACCCGCACGTAACTTGAGAGAGGTAGCAAAAGACCTTGCAAATCGTGCATTGGTATTGATCCTCCGGGTGATCTTGTTCTTCGAGAATTTCGGGCATGCCCGTGGCCCGCGCAGTCTGGCGGTGGGCCATTTCGCGGTCCGTCATCTCTTGCAGACTATCGATCAACTGCGGTGGCGGGGTAAATTCGTATATAATGCACTGAGAATGTACCAACCACAACGCGGTCTTGATGGACTGAGAATGCTGCGTAATGGTGATGAGCAACTTCGTCGTGTGAAAACACTGGCAGCTTTCTGTGCTCGCGATACCGTTGGACACATTCGCGCCCATATCCAAGCCAGTCGGGCAGCGCAAAGTGACTGCTTCATTAAAATTAAACTGCAAGAATCTCAGTGTCAAGGGAAAAGAAGGCTGTGAAAACGCACTCCGTGAATTGAAGCCGGCGTGATACGACTTTGGCAAGTTATAACAAACTCGCCCGCTCGTTGGTTACAGGCATACACACGAACGCCAGCCTCGGTAACCGTTTGGGGTTCATCAGCGTAACGAGCTGGAAGAGCAGGTCGGGCTGCGCTTGGAATAGATCGGGAGCCTCGCATTTGATGGCAGTCTCAAACTTCTCGGCGTCTGAGCCTGGGATACCATACCAGGTCTTGGTCTCGCCCCAATGCACTGTCAGACATGATCAGAATTTGCTCCGGATCAAAAGGTACTGGGCTTACTGAAGTTGATGCTGTACGTGTAGTGGTCCTCGTTGTGCCAGCAAAAAGTCGAAAAGGTCATGCCAACATATGTCCATGGCACGGTCATCCCAGAGATATCAGACTTGATAAACCGCAAAAGGGAGTCCGGAACGATCGGGATGTTGTTGAGATTCCACGGGTCTTTGGAGTAAGGGTCCAGCGGGTGGGTTTCTATTGTCGGCATGGCACTAAGAAGGATTAATCCAGACGTTGTAACAGTCGAATTGATGCACACCTGCCATGAGTGGTGGAATGCACATCAGCACCATATTCCACCTCGACAGTCTCGTCTTGAGTGTTGACAAGCCGCCAAACTCCTTCTCAAGATCATATTCCGAAACAGTGACGTTCCCAATCCGGCTTGTCGTCGGGTCGTCGATCTCGAGTGCATCTGGGTCCTTAACGGGAGGGTGGGACTCGAACCAAACACGGCGGAACTCGGCGTCACGAGCTTGGAAGCTTGAGAGACTATGTTCGTCCCCCATCGTCGAAGCCGTAATCGCCTCCGGTACCCGATAAACACGTGTAACAGTACCATGCGTCTTTCGGGATGCTCTCCAAGGGAGGGTCCAGGCAGAACATATGGAAGCCTGTGAGAAAGTGAGGACGGTAATTAGCGGAGCGAGGGATGACGCACCGCAATCACATCCATCGCAAAGCAACATCTCCTCTCCACGATTTTTCTTGTGACAGATCTCACAGTTTTGCTAAAACTGTATTAGAATCATGACAGTGGCGCCAAGCTTTCTCGCATACCTCGTGGTCCTCTGGTTTCTGTTCCTTGATATCGTGGAAAACAGGAGGGGCAAGTGGCGATACTTTCAAGCCTAGTCAAGGTTGGTTAACAACTCGAAAAGAAAGTAAAGAAACACACTTTGATCAACAGAGCCCATTCTCGTGCTCCTCCGCGGCCGATTACTCGCAGGCTTTCCGTTGGCTTTGTGTTCGCCATCTTCCGGCGGTTCCGAAAGCGGACTTGATGTCGAAGTCAGAGGGCTCTCGGGAGGAGGGCTAACGTCCATCGGTTTGGCCGATAAGCTCGGACGAGAAGGGTTGTCGTCGCCATTGGCCGCCTTCTCTTTCTTTGGTGGAGCTTGGGTCTGAGGCTTGGATACATTCTTGGCCTCGTACTCCTCAAACGGGAGTATAACGCGCGTATACGAGTTCTTCAATTGAGTCGAAAGACCAGGAATCCCGTGGTAACCCAAAATCCTCCCCAGATCCGACCACAGCTTCTTCTTCGTCACCTAAACCCACAGACGGTCGAAAAACAGAGCGAGGGGTAGTTGGTGGATGACGTACCGCGTAGAAACCGCCCAACTTGCGAACCTCTTTCCTCAGCTGATACAAATCCAGCGGTTTGTTGTTGATTGTAGGAACAGAGACGCGAGGGTTCCCCTGCTGCTGATGCCAAACATAGAGTTGCTCCAAAAAGTTTATTTTGGCTCGTGAAGAAGCTTCGACAGAGTTGAGGCGCTGCAGCCGCGTTTTAAAGCGGAAATTCTGTATGCCAGTCAGACGAGGGAAGGAAGTAGGGAACTGGAATAAACAAACAGCGGTATCTGTAACAAAAGGCATTTTCCATCCTGCAGGCGGAACGACCTTGCATATACCATATGCATTCGCGTGGTCGGAAATGCTGCGGATGTACGCCATGGGATCCCTAAACTCTTCCGCCGTAGGATAAAACGTGGGGCAATCCGGAAGGCCGAACGGACGAGGCTCTTTCCGGGGAAGAGAATCGGGCCGTGGACTGATGGTCTTGACCGTCGATAGGTCCAAAACAGGTGAATGAGGAACTATGGGCGGCACGTCGCGGTATTTTTCCGCAAGCACATCCTCGACGTTGTCGTCTTCACCAATCGAATCCGACCTCGTCCGAGTCTTCATGGCCATTAGGGCCTCGGTCTTGGATTTGCGCGGTGCGCGGCCGGATTCGATAGAAGGCTGCTGTTCCTGTACGGCAGGCTCTTCATCGGGTGAGTTAACTGGAATGGCACCCTCGACTGGGATGCTGATGCAGGAATAGAAAGTAGTCTGCGGCTTATTGGTATTTTCCTGCAATGTCTGGGAGGTGACCCGTTGTCCGGGTGTGGCGCTAGAGTGGGGAGATTTTCCGCGACGGGAAGGAGTGCCACGTGGGGTCGCAGTTGAGGGTGTTTGCGATACGTGAGGCGAAGTGGTCTGGACAGGCTGCGGTGTGGCGAAGTGAGGAGATTTGCCGCGACGGGAGGGGGTGCCCCGGGAGGACGAGGGCTGAGGGTCGTTGCTCATATCGACGAGCTGGCTGGTTTTTTTCTTGGAGGACGGGGTCCCCTCAAAGGACCAGAGGCTGGATGAGGGACGAGAACAGGTAGTTAGCCATCAGTTACACGAGCTTGTCACCGCTTGTCCCGATTTGGGTTCGTTCATCCCAGTTGTATTGTCCTTGAAATAGAGTTATTGTAGCGATGGCCGCCTTGAAACTAGAATTTCTAGCACACGCATAACGATTTCTTTCCTGTGAGCCACGTCTCATATTTTTTCGAGCAAGGCTTATTGTTTGTACTTTGTAGAAGACATTGACAAATGGGGATAGAGAAGCAGCCAACAAGAACGCTCAACAACAATTTCCCAAAGTCTGCGGGAAGATGGTCCGTTTCTTGCAAGACCGTGAACGGGACCATAACAGAAGAATATCCACACCTCCTCCACTGCGATTTCTCAGAAAAGTTTGTTATTACTTGCGATCAATCATCCCAATCCAAGTGATGGCCGTCGCACCAGAATGGATTTGCTATTACTTGTGCAGCGAGAAAATGTGTACATCTCTGAGAACGTTCATATCGACTCTGTATATTCATTTATATGGGGCGGGCGTTCGGTCGATGTAGTTACCTTTATTGATACGGGCCGCCGTTAGAGATGTGAAAATCCCGTCCATGGAAGCTGATTCACATCAGGATTTACCTGCCTAGTTCCTTGACAGACATCGGGGCGGGAATCCAAAACTTGGAGAACTAAATGTGGCCGATAGGAGGTGGGGAGACTCGGAGGAGACGATACAATGCATGAGGCTGCTAGCGGTTGTGGGCGCCACCAAATAGCCACGGGTTTTGACGGACCCGCGGATGCTGACCAAAGTTGTGGGCATGATGAGAATCTCAAGAGAAACCCCGAAATAGAAATACGTAGATAGATAGATGTGCGATGTACAGCCTCCTACAAAAATCGAGTGAGAAGCAAGTGAGAAGCGAATCAAGTAGAAGCGGAATCCACTGACCTAAGATACCGGCCGCTCGGCAGGCGACCAAGACCCCCTCCCCCAATACCTCGGTCCAACTCTAATCAGGACAACAAGCCCCACAACGACCTTTGCAACATCAAACACAAGTACGCCTTCCGCGAGCCCAGAAGGAACGCAGCCCCCGCAAGACACGCAAACGCCCACCTCACTGACACGAGTCCCTCAAAACTGCAGCAAGTTAGTATGTGCCCAACAAATAAGACAAGGCAGTACACACCTCTGCTTCTCAAATATCGGACCATTCACCCACGACGCAAAATCCACAAGGACGAGGAACGGCGCCACACTAAGCACAAAATGATCCCCATCGAACGGCGTCGTAAGCCCCGCAACAGCCAGCGTTCGCACCCAGACCACCAACACCGGCGCAGCAAGGGGAAGCAACCAAGTCATCAGCAGCAGCAGGTGCATATTATGATTATGATTGCCCGCGATGTGCGGTGGAGGAGGAGCAGGTCGCCTAGGCTCCGCCTCGACAACCTCCCCAGCCACGGTACGCTGTCTGAGAAGCGGAATCGCCACCGACGCGATTTGGGACACGTGGGCTTGAGACACGGCGCACTGATACAGGTGTATGGACCAGGCGCCAAGGAAGGCCACTTGCCACGGCACGAAAAGAAAGACGAGGAGGAATACCAGAGCCATGGAAATGAGCGTACTCCTATGCACGCTGGTCTCCTCCCGCCGTCTGATACCAAGAATCAGCCCAAGAAATAAACGATACGAGAAAGCACAAACCTCCGAAATCCACCCCTCCCAAGCTTCCCAAGCGGCCACATCAGCACTCGAAGAAGCCACCAACTAACGCACACAAAGCCGCTCGAAATGAGCAGCAGCAGCGGGGCAATAACAGAGAATATCGGCTCTCCTCCATTCCCCAGATAAAACTGCTCCGGTAGCGGAACCAACGACAGCCCACCGAAGCAATCACCAAACGCTGCATCGTCCTCCCAACAAGCAGCTTGATCGACTGCTCGACAGAGGGCACCACCCCACTCCGCTCGCCCATGCCCCACGCCTGGAACAACATCACCGCAACAATGCCCGTCGCCCAGGTAGGCAGGACCGTAAAGTACCGCGACGCCCACCGCCCAAGTGTCGCAGACCAATCCACGCTGATATCCAGCCCCAGGAGTTCCGCATCACAATCGGCAGCAATTCCAGATGAGTAAATCGTGAAATAGAGGCCTCTGGAGGGACATTCTGCTGAACGAGGAATATGCGGGGCCGAACTATGCGCGTGAAGCAAAATTCGATGTGTTGGTCCGACGTGTAGCGGGAAGTAGTGTGTTTCAGAGGGCTGAGAAGTATGCATGAGCAATGGCGATAGCAGGGGGTCTACTTCAATCTTAATGATGCGAGAATGTAAGTGGTACAACATACCGGGACACCGTTTTTTCGGATAATTTCCGTCGAGGAGCAAGCCGATATATTACAAGAGCATTCGAAAGCAAGTTCGGAAACTCGTAGGACGCTCGGAACGCGTCAGGGCCAGGTAAAGAGACAGATGCAGATCCCAGGAGCAGCTCTATACAAAATCAGTTAGGGTGCTAAAATCGAGGGAAAGAAAAACTTACGGAAAGTGTTCACCGTACTCTTGACCGGCTCTTCAACGACAAACCCGCCAGCAACCCATCCCAAACCCTGCCCACCCTCCACCTCGACCGCAATATTCGACCCCGCCTGAACATCAGCCTCAAATAGGACAACGCCCTCCGACTCATCCGATCCCTCACTCGGTACAGGGAACGGCCGTCCAAGAATCGGACTGGGGATGAGCTTGAGCACAGTTGGCCGCAGCTCACCACACCGCAAATCCCCATCACAGGAGGAAACCTCGACGGAGAGCGAACCGCGCTTATGCGGGCCCACAGGTGCGATCACCCCCTCCGAAACGAATAACACGAATTTCGTCGGTCGCGTTGGGGCAGACAATAAATGCACGCTCGATCCGCGCGGTTGTTTGAGTACGAGGGGCGTATTTTGAGGGAGAGTTTGTGCGGCCGATAGACCCGCCGGAAGCCTTGATTCTCCAAGTGGAGGTAACGCATGCCCATCCCTCAACCAACGATCCAGAATAACACCTCTGCCCGCAGGCGAAGCCACCGCGCCCAGTTCCAATGCCGCCCTCGCAACACGCCACCTAACCTGATGACACCACACCATCTCTCGATGCCCCACCCCCGTCCAAGAACCCTCCAACGCGCTCGTAAACACAGTCCATCTCCACGCAGCCTTCGTCACCGGAAGGACACACGACTCGGACGGTATCATCATATCGGTTGCCCCTCCACAAAGCGACAAAATCGGTGTTGGATCTCTCTCCAACACCCCTCTGTTCCTGTCATATAAAAAGTCGATGCGGGCGTCAAACCTCGCAGGTGGGAGTGTATGCGGGGTGGACATGGTGATAATGGCCGAGATATCCTTGGAAGGGAGCAGCGACGTCGCGACAATCCCGCCCATCGAGTGCCCCATGACGATAATAGTCGTTCCCTTGGGGTAGAGCGACAAAATGTACGCGATAGCGCGTTCGGTGTATGCCGTCTGCGCTTCAATCGTAGGTCCATGGAAGGCAGACAAGTTTTCGTTAAACTCCACTGTACCAGTCGCGTCAACAAATTTAAGAGAAAAACGCATGTAGCCCCTACCAGCAAAGAAATCCAGCGCCTTGAGTGACCGAAATTCCTCAGCGACTTCCCAAGGTCGACTAAAGTACTGCCGCGTCGCAGACGAGGCTATAGACCTCACTTGACGCGAAGACCCCGCGTTGCCGGGTATAAAAAGCACAGGCACGCCGTTTGAGACCTTGCAACGCGCAAGTCAGTGAGATTCTCGAGTAGACCGAACAGACTTACATGGGTAGTCTCCCATCCATTCCCATTGCCGTCCACCTCCCTGTACAACCACAGCGAATATCTCTTGGCAAGCGGCGTCCACGCAACGTCAAAGTCGGACTGCAGCACATAGGACGGGTACATGTAGGACATCCGACATCCTTGCGGCGAAAGCTCGTCGACCGTGTTGACTGCAGCAAAGTAAAGGAACGCGACCGAGAGGACGGAAAAGAGCGCGAGGAGAGCAGTTAAGAGTCGCATACGACGGTGGCTGTTGGAGCAGAAAGCATATTATGTAGGCTAACAAAGTCGTCGTACGACTTCTCAACACACAAGTACAGCAGCAAGAGGGTTCATTATTTTCAACGATCCAGGTACGTGTGCACAATAAGAAATTTAAACATTGATTGGGAACGGTGTGTACGACGGGGGGATGGGTAGCATGACGTGAGAGAACAAGAAACGATGCGTGCAAAATATCTAGTCATCCGCAGGTGCCTCAGCAGCCTCCTCCTTTGCGTCGGCGGGCTTGTCGGCTGGAGCAAAAGAGACAGTCAGGAGTCGAAATATTAGCTATGACGAATAAACTCACCAGAGTCCTGCATGTCCGAGGTCCAGAGCGTAAGGTTATCCCGCAACAGCTGCATGATAAGCGTCGAGTCCTTGTAACTCTCTTCTGACAGCGTGTCGAGCTCGGCAATGGCGTCGTCGAAGGCCTGCTTTGCGAGATGGCAGGCGCGGTCGGGGGAGTTGAGGATCTCGTAGTAGAAGACGGAGAAGTTGAGGGCGAGGCCGAGACGGATGGGGTGCGTCGGGGGCAGTTCGGTGACGGCAACGTCAGAGGCGGCCTTGTAGGCCTCGAGCGACTTGTCGGCACTGTCCTTCCGCTTGTCACCAGTGGCGAACTCGGCGAGGTAGCGGTGGTAGTCTCCCATCCTGATATCAAAAGTTAGAAAGAACAAATGGGGATGTGAAGTGGCGACGTACATCTTGTGGTAGAAGACCTTGGACTCGCCAGAGGCGGCCGAGGGGATGAGGTGCTTGTCGAGCACGTCGAGGATGTCCTCGCAGATCTTGGCAAGCTCCAACTCGATCTTCTCCCGGTAGCCCTTGATCATAGCGACCTGGGCCTCGTTGCCCTTGGACTCCTCCTTCTGCTCGATGGAGGAGACTATTCTCCACGAAGCGCGGCGGGCACCGATGACGTTCTTGTATGCGACAGAGAGGAGATTGCGCTCCTCGACAGTGAGCTCCTGGTCGGAGGATGCGACGCGCTTCATGTTCTCGACCATCTCTGCGAAAGCGATAAGAACGCGAGGAGGTACGATAAGAACGATGAGTGTACCTTCGTAGCGCTCAGCCTGCTCGGCGAGCTTGGCGAGGTAGACGGAGTCTTCGCGGGATTCGGGCATCTGGGGGACGTGTTAAACCGCGACGCGACGCGTAGTGGTATACTGCAACATACTGTTGGTGTTGGAGGAGGGGAGGGGCTGGGATGGGACGATGAGCTCGCTGTGGACGACGACGTGTAAAGGCTCACAGTGGGGTGAAAAAGTGGGGTGTTGTTGATGATGGTGGTTGAGTAACAAGGGAGATATAGCCAGTGGTGCCCCGTGCCCTAACCCTGTTACGCCTTTGTCACGCTTTCACCACAGCCACCCATCAATGATGCGACCCTTCTGGAAATTCATTATTAGCCACTGATAAGCGCCGCCAACCCTGGGTTCAAGGGCATCTGGTGCTCCCCGGGTGCTCTCCCACCTAACAACTCCCCTCAATTTCAACCAGTCCCTTGCCTTGCACTGAGATTTTCCACTTTCCGGTATTCGCAACGAACCAAGTCGACCCCCACAAAGAGCCACGCGTCTCCTGGTTACCCGGTCGCGTCAACACCCTTACGAACATCTTCGGAAGGTTATTTTTCGGGGACACTGGCAAGACGTTGGCGGACGGAGGTGACTGGGCTCTTGATTCGACTCTAGCCTCGCGAAGTTCCAGCAAGAACACTGTCGACGTAAAAGGCGCTGGAACTAGAAGCTAGCCTCGCGCGGGTATCGACCCAGTGTGGGCGGTGTTTCTTTTTCTATTGCGGGCTCAATCAAGACGCTCAACTGAACAGTAACTGCGATCTTTCAACAGACGCGTCAGACTTGATTTTTCACTCGGTCTGCCAGGGCCAGATATGGCTGTGTCTGCTCCCCTCCGTGTAGCCCCGTTTCCGTGCGTCTTGCATGCCAGGCCGACTAATTCTGGACGCGATGAACAATTTGTTGTCATACTCCATTCTCCTCCGTGTAACTCCGTCGTCGCGTCTTGTTCCGATGACGTTCCCCACAATCTAATTTTGATTCTGCGCGCTTCGTGAACTCTTCTCGTCGGTAGCGGCCGCTCGTCCGTATACCCCGCAATTTCCTCTTTTCAACGTTGAGCGCAACCATGCGTAATAAACGTTCGCTGGCGACATTGCCACGACGTCGAACCCCTGGAGCTCAGGGTAGCCTGTTAGCCGGTTACCCCACCGACGTACGTCTGACGACAGCTGACGGGTCCATTCGGTCACTTCCTTGGTCCATGAAGTGAATAGTTTCTAGGAAAGCGCATTGGCTGGCAACAGTTTTTGTGCATGTGCATTGCAGCTTGTTATTCTGAAAGAGTGGTATCCGCATTCTATGTCCCGGTTGCCCTGTGCTGGGACAACACAGTTTTCAAACCAGACGGTAATTTCAAGTTGAAAGTTGCGGTGCCCGGACAGACAGACTCTCATAAAACAGGCTCATGTTGGCTGCTCAACTTAGTAAAACCATACATAAGAGCTTTCGGAAGTTTTGAAGACCTCGGGCCTAACATGCCAACTATTCCGACGGTGTGAGAATAAGCTAGCGCAAAATGCTTGATTTGTACCGATACACATTCCGTAGCATGTATTCAAGTAACCAATTTGAGTAGCTTCCCGAAATTCGGCCTGCCAACTCCTCAGCCAAGAAGTAAAGCGTACAGAGAGACTCGACGTACGTTCCCAAGCCAGTGACTGGATCATGCAGTTAACAGCGGTGCACAGTACAGCTCGAATACTCACCAGCATCCCAACCCTTGGTCGCCTACAAGCAAACCATGAACAAGATCCCGAGCCGTATGATAAGATACGCACATTAAATCCCTCGGTACCACACCTAAACGCCTTTTAGTAAACGCCTCAATCATCCATGAGAATCGAACACCCACCCGGGATTGTTCCCCGTCGTGATATCATTAAACCCGCTCGCAGCCTTGGAATACAGCAACGGATTCACGAACCCAAGAGGCGGAAGCCCCTTCTTGAGCCGCCCGTCGTTGAGCAGGCCTATAAACCCAGCAAACGCAGGCGAGGAGGCAGAGGTACCAGCGACGAGGTTGGGCTCGCCAGCGACGAATACACGGAAGTTGACGGATTGGGCCGAGACGTCTGGAATGGCCTGCGTGGATGACGTAAGCACCGATATGGACGCTTGGAAGGATGGGAGTTGGACGCACCCTGCCGTTCGGGTTAAAGAGGCCAGCGAATGTGCCTTTGGGCAGTTTGTTGAGGAATCCTTCGACAGCCGCATCTTGGTAGCTATCAAGCAACATTGGGAAAAAGTACCATTGAAGGAGAATATGTCATACCTCGGCCGCGCGAAAAAGTTGCTGAAACCTCCACCGCTAAATGGGACAGCGGTCTCGGGGACGAGGAAGGTACCACCGACAGCAGTGATGCTAAAAGGTCCTTAGAACGGCAAAGATCAGCACAGGGACGTCGGCGCTTACAAAGGGCAAGATGCAGGGAACCCTGGGTTAGACGATAAAAACAGAAAACAAGGACGAGGGGAAATGCAAGACCTGGAATGAATGCTGTCTACAAGGGGAATCAAAACAAAGTCTCCTTGGAGTGCATTGCGACATACCCTATTCGTCCCATCGTTGGTGATGCATTGCTGAGTGGCCGGGTCCGGGTCCCCGTCGCCAACGCCGCCATCTACCAGATAAGATACAGTAAACTGATCAAAAAGACGCCATACCGCCGGAAGATGCAGTCAAAGTGACGCCACGAGCACCTGTCTCACGATCAGCATGTCTCCTTGACCCGCATCTGAAGGAAGTACCTAGTTGGGCGAAACCGGCACACGCGCGCTTGGCAAAGCTTTCAGGGACTGTCTGCTCATCGTCACCCTGAGATTCTGGTGAGCCCGAGTCATGGAACGGTAGAGTAATCGACTTGCGTAGCTGGTGGATATTACGAGAGGTGGGCTTGGATGAGAAAGGACGAAATCGAGCCACTATGAGAAACCAGGTCACGAGTGTATTCGCATCCGCTGAAATGCCCACATACCTGCGCATAAGGCTCATTTGTATCGGTTGGTGTGCCAATGTCGGGGATAAATGGCGGTTCGCCGGCGGTCGAGTAGAACGTTGATGCAGCGGGGAAAGTAAGCCCAAACTGAGCAAACGACGTCATTATTCCGAATAAGCACAGTTGGAAGACATACAGCAAACTGAGTGTCCAAGTTGGCTTCGACACCGGCATCAGAGGCATTCTGCGAATCCAGCCCTCCTAAAACCGATGAACAAGCGATAGAAAAATGCCGAGAGGCCTACCATTCACAGAGATGAACTTGAATGTAGACTTGGCTGCGGCGGCAGCGGGAACCTTGTATCCGTTTTAGCCCAGCTCACTCAAGTCGGGATGGGGGCCACTGACCTGATCCTCGAAGAACGCTTGCAAATCAGCCCGATTGGCAAATTGCTCCAGATACCCAGTAATTCCGACAGAGTTGCCAACATGAGCGGACGGCGTCACCCCGACGGCGTTGTAGAGTTCCATCAAACAAGTGACCGTAATGGTCGAATTGCAGCTGGCGTCGACAGTCACTCCAGTGGCTGCATCCACGATCGGGGGCGAGTTCGCAGAAGGGATCGGGGCATTCGCCTTGTGAACTGAGTGGATAGTCGACTTGAGGGCCTTGAAGCGTCCAAACATGGTTGTGGGCTGGATTAATTCCACATGGTCAAAGACTACGGCAGGAAGGCTGTAAGCAGTCGTCCGGACGAGGAAATCGCCGTCTGCGTGCTGCCACACGTGGTATTTCTGTACAGGCGCAATTATTCGCGTAGGTCAAAACCGACAGATAGAACTTGCCGTATTGAGCATTTCCTCCGCCACCGACACGGGAACCCTGATATTGAACCAGTCTCCGGCGGGAGACCGGCCAATGCTTTCTTCTTGGATTCCGTGAGATGCGAGCCATTCGGTCACGGCGTCGACGCTCTCCGGGTGGGGTGCGACCAGCTCCTCGACTTCTTCCTTGGAAAGATGCTGTCCATACCGCTCGTGGACCGGGTCACTGACAGCGTACAAATGCTCCTCCAAGACGCCAAAGTTGGGCTGCGGTAGCGCAATACGAAGCTGGATGGAATGGTCCGCTGGCGCAGGACCGTGGATCGTCCATCCCCGTGGAGGAGCACCTAGTTGTTCCTTGACTTTGTGCTCACAGTCCGGCGAGGGTCGAGCCAAGACATAGACAACCAGAGGAAGAAGAACAACAAGAGAGTTGGCCCACATTGTTGGAGGTTATTCGAGAGCGCCGTTGTTTAAGTAGGAACGGACCACGCGGTCAAGAAGCATCCTCTTTGCTGTGAGAAATGGAAATTCTGACAGAGTGAATATTTTTCATTGTCACTGTGGTGGTGGGTAAGAAGAGAGGTTCGGCGGCAGTGATCGTGGCGCGAGCCGCCCTTGTTTGCTCCCACCACTGCGTCCGAGATTCCAATCTATGTACTTGCTCTCCTCCCTCCCCAGGCGTGCTCAGACCTCCGCGAGTGCTCTCAAGACTGTGAAGCAGCACGCAGAACCTCAAAATGTCAAACGCCCATCTTCCTTTTGCTCAGCGAGTGTGGGTGGCTCTCATACTAAATTTGGAGACTCAAAACCCAGTATTCTGGGATCCCACCGTCCTGTGTCGCCAATTGACTCTCGCAGATGAACGAATTTGATTCAAGCCGTAAACACTGCAAGTATTCGCCTCCAGTCAAAGGCGCCAATGCTTTGCTCTGATTCTACGCTTCCTTTCACGGAAGAAGGTCCTCGAGGGCTGCAGCTTCCAAGAAATCTGCCCATGAGCGTGGCTGCCGCACGAGCAAGTCCGTCCGTGTAGTCGGCTTGGGGCCATAATACCCATGGACCTCGAACGCCTGGAACATATCGGCCAGCATGGGTCCGTAATATTCGGGCATCGCTACTGCCTCCTCCGGCTCATCTGAACGTAGGTTATTTTCTTGCCAGAGACTGGTTCCATCAGTTAAATAATGACCATTTAGACTGTGCGCAAGACATACCTTCAGACAGCGTTGTGATCATCTCGCCGAACGATATCAAAATCCCAGAATACAGCTCCGAGCCAGCACCGAGTGCCGGATCCTCTATCGCGGCGCGGACATACAGGCCGTAGTCATGTGCAACGTCAATGACGGGGACAGATGTTGTCGCAGGCACCGGCAGCCCAAACACATAGCTCCCGTCTGGCTGCTTCCTAAGCGCATAAGGAGCCTCGAAGATGTTTGTTGCGTAGTATCCTGCCTCGACCAAAGCCAGCGGCACCCCCGACTGCTTTGCATATTCGGTGATGTCACCCTTCGCGTCAAAGAATTCGACCCGCGGGAACTTCCCGCCCGACACAGCGCTCAGAGACTCAAGGCCGGACCAAATTAGCAGCTTCACACCGGCCTCTTTCGCGACGTCGACCATCATCTTCCCTTCGGAAATTTCCTTCCAAAACGGGGCGTGAGCCATCCACTCCCAAAATATTAACAAGTCACACCCACCCGTTGCTTGTCCATATGCTCGTTCCAGTTGGTGACAAGGAATAAAATGTCGGCGCCTTGGAAGGCTTTCGTGACACCGGCAACGTTGTCTGCTGCCAGCGAGACCCCCACGATTTGCACGCCCTGCCCAGCAAAGGCTTGAGCGGTCGGTTTCGACGGGTCGCGGGTCAGTCCACGAATCCTGTACGGCTTGTCTGATTCGGCAAGAGCACGGGTGACGCTTCCTCCTTGGAGGCCTGTGATTCCGGTGATGACGACCAGAGGTGCAGATGGGTCGTTTGAGATGGTCATTTTGAGTGTACGACCAGCTGCTCGTCGCAGCCTTAAGTACCCTTAACATGAGAACAACTTAACTTTAGCTAGATGAGCAGGTTTGTAGAAGGAAGTCTTGGTGTTTAGCAATATTGTCCAGATTTGGCTCTCCTCCGCTCGTTGACCGCTCGAATACACCCACATACACCCGTTCGGGGCCGTTCCCGCAACCCAATAGGGGAGGTCAGAGTGGAAGAAAATGAATCGATTATCGCATCGATTCTGGCTTCGAACTGTCTCGATTCTCGGGGCCAAATACTCGAAAACATGAGTTCCGAAGCCAGAATCGAAGCAGAATCGATTCTGAGTTCCGAACAGAATCGATGTTCCTCCTCCCGAGGAGGAACTACATCAGTTTCGGAACTCAGAATCGAAACTCGATCGGAACTCGGTCAAGAATCGACCGAGTTCCGACATGAGAATCGATTCAGAATCGACAGGATTTCTTCCACTCTGACCTCCCCTAATATTGGCCAATGGCATCCACTATCTACCGGCGCCGCGTAGAACGGCGGCTAGTCTCGAGACCATGACACCCAAGGTGAGGCTCATTTGCCAGGCACAATTGGCAGACGGT